>CM037633.1:6531795-6601107 GCA_015227895.2 Colaptes auratus
TTTTTTTATCTCTGACTTCCTCAGATATAACCTTAGATTTATTACTTACAACTGATCATTTGCTGTTAGTGCATTTATCACTGTCAATCCTGAAATTGTTTTATCTGTTGTTCCAATAAATTACAGTTATGTATTATTTTATCTTTCTGAACAAGTCATAGCCAGGTGGGGGTTGGTCTCTTCTCCCAGGCAACCAGAAACAGAACAAGAGGACACAGTCTCAAGCAGTGGCAGCGGAGGTTTAGGCTGGATGTTAGGAAGAAGTTCTTCATAGAAAGAGATTGGCCATTGGAATGTGCTGCCCAGGGAGGTGGTGGAGTCACCATCACTGGAGGTGTTTGAGAGACTGGATTGGGCACTTGGTGCCATGGTTTAGTTGATTAGATAGTGTTGGATGATAGATTAGACTTGATGATCTCAAAGGTCTTTTCCAACCTGGTAAATTCTATTCTATTCTATTCTATTCTATTCTATTCTATTCTATTCTATTCTATTCTATTCTATTCTATTCTATTCTATTCTATTCCTATTCTATTCTATTCTATTCTTATTGGAGCATTGGAAAAGAGTAAAACAATTTCAGTAAGAGTCCTGGGGTTCTGAGCCAGCAGATGTAGTGATCTTACCCCTAACATGGCAATGTTTATTAATAAAATTCCAGAAAGTTCTGGTCCGTTGATCTTGTAGCACATAGAAGGAATTGTCATGCTTCACCAGAAAATGTGATGCTTCACTGTAAAGTTTTTAAGTTTGTTGAACTGTTAAAAATACTTTAGCAATAAAAGTATTATAAAAGTTGAGTATTCCTGGGAGACCCAAAATATTGTTTCCATTTAACAATACAGAGCAGTGTAAATTCTTTAAAGTTGCTTATGCTAAGATTAATTATGCAAAAGACACTTTAAACAAACACCTCTTTATCATAAGAGCAACGAATTAAACTGATAAAGCCTCTAAGTTCCTACTCTAATACTACTGTTTGTCTAGGACTGTAATTTCTGGCTAAGTGCCAAATCTGACTTCTGTGTTTTATTTAGTGATGATTTTACATTTTCTCAGGGAAACACAGCATTTATTCATATAATATGACATATCTCAATATACCATGATTATCCAGTTGTTGGGTTTTTTGTATGGTCACAATACCATCTGGCATGCAGTTAGCCTTCTTTCTGCATGTGTACCATCTGGAACATCTATCTATATTCTAATGATTGTACAGATGAGATTTTTGTTTGTATAGAAACACCATATTGACTGCATCCTCCATTGATTGCTTATTAAAAAAAATACAATGTAAAATAATGTAAAACAGAAACAACACTTGGCATCCTGAATTTGCTGAAGATGTCACCATTTCCCCATGCAATTCTTTTAAGGATTTAAACAAACAAAGAACTCTAGACGCGTTTACAACTGCTTTGCTATTAATTTCAGTAGTAAGAGGATCTGGTTAGTTAGGTTATTGTAGTTTAAAGTCGTTTGGAAGCTGTGTATGCACTAAATTGTACATTTTGAACTCAATTCAGTTCTGCACCACTCTATGCAAGTTAGAGTATAAACACTTCTTACAATAAAAAACTGCAAGGTATGGCCACAAAATAGTGTGATGCAGCTAGTTGTCCCTGGCAAGTGTACATCCCTACCTGAGGAACAAATGATCTAATTTTGGTTCAGGAGCTAGGCTAAAAATTTGAGCAATACATTTCAGAAGCAGACAGGCCAGGTATCTCAGACAGCAGCTTTGTTGTTTCATGGGGGTTTGGTTTGGTTTGGGTGGGGCTTTTTTGTTTGTTTGTTTGAGTATTTTTTTTTTGGTTGGTTGGCTGGTTTGGGGGAGGGGTTGGGGTTTTTTGGTTGGTTGATTGGTTTTTTAATTGCTTAAAAACATAAATAAAAGTCAGTCTCTACATCAGAATGTTGTCTTGAGCCAGAGGGGGAAAAGACTCAGTTCTTTTGGCATATTCCTGTGGTTATGACATTAGAGGCACAAATGAGGCCAAAGTATCAACAGTGAGGCTATTTATTAACATAATAAAGGGATGAAAGAAGAAAAGGGGGAGAGAGAGGGGAAATTGAGAGAAAGAGGGAAAGGAATTATATTACTACCCTCCCCTGCAGCCCCAAGACGGTTTGGGTCTGTGGAGGAAGGGTGCTGCTGCATCCCTGCTGGCTTGCGCTGTCCACCCTGGAGGAGGGGAGGAAGAGTCCAAGTCCAAGTCCTTCTCTGAACAGCCTCCAACACATGGTGTAAAGATGTCTTTTCTCTTCTCTATGAATTGCAGCAGACAGAACTTGGGCACGGCTTTGCTGGTGGTGGCAAAGAGAGGGTTTCTGGACTGCTTCCAGGCTGCATGGTGTCATCTTCTCTGGTTTTCTTCCCTTATTTTCTTCTTCTGAGCAGGCATTGATCAGGTCTTTCATACAGTTTTTTATTCCTTGTGTGCTTACAGGGTCCAGTGGAGGATGGGAGCCTCAGCCTCCTCCTTTGCCATTTACCTGCCCATACACACAATACAGATCAAGGGCTTATCATGCCAGGTCCATTGTATAGTCCAGCTTTTTCACCATCCTCCCTTTCCAGGGTAGCTGATGATCTCACCTCTGCCCATTCCAGAGTCGTTATCCAGTGGTGTCTGCCCATTACATATTTCTGTGGTCTGGGAGTGAAGGTGATTTCATTGCTGTTGATTCACATCTAGATTTAGAGCAGTTTAGTCTCTTACCAATGCCCATCAGGTTTTTTTGTGCAGAAAGAATTAAAACTAGTCCATGTTAAATTATAAATCTTTCATTCTAGCCTCAGCTCTATCTTAAGTAATTTTGGGATGCTTCATTTATGAAAATTGGTGCCTTACCTTTTGGGCTGAAGAGTGGGGCTCATGATTAATAACTTGTATGAAAGGTACAGAAATCTTAAAATTACTTCATAATAAATCCGTGTTAGACAAGTCTGTTCTAAACTTAGTCTGCTTCCCTGAAGCTTTGATGTATTTTATAAGACACAGCCATTCTAGCTGTAGTGTAAGGTAAAAAATATGTGACTGCTTTTTCAATTAATGTATTTTCAGACACTTAACTTAGCATTTGCTCAGCATGTCCCTGAATGTTCAGTTTACAGCTGACTTCTGTCTGGCCTGGAAGAGTTCCATTGCAAAGAATAAGGACTTCAATTAGAATAGAATAGAATAGAATAGAATAGATAGATAAATAGAATAGAATAGATAGAATAGATCAGGTTGGAAGAGACCTTCAAGATCATCATGTCCAACCCATCATCCAACACCATCTAATCAACCAAAGTTTATGTAAGTCCATGATAAAGGCAGTTTCACTACTGTTGTCTATACAGTGCATTACTGTATCTCACCTATTACACAGCTGCAGAAGAAGGTTCTTCTACTGTATGCTAGCACAACATAATTACCAAGAGAAGAAAGCAAGAGATATCTCTCAAAGAAAAGAACATTTTAAGCCACAATCACTTTCATTATGATCAAGATTTTCATCTAAAGGCAATTGCAGCTTAAGCCAATCTGTGACCTTTAAGAACATCATCATGAGCACATGTTTAAAATATGTATCAGATTGAGTAGGACCTCAAATTTATTTGCTCTTTTTCTTAGCTTTACGTAAGATTTTTTCTGCATTTACAACTGCATTTGCTTCCTTTTACTTTAACATTTAACTTTACACTTAGTTTATAACACTAACAATTTAGGATTAACTGAGCTAGTAAATACTTAAGTTTTAAATATTTCCTCCCCACACCTTTTCAATGCTCAGTCTCTACTTCCTCCATAATATACCACTGCCATACATGGCATTGACAGTAGAATTTAAATGGCTAATTATAGTCAGTATTCACCTATTTATGGAGAGATTAAGCAACATTTAAATAAGATGGAAGTATCTGTGTAATGAGGGCATCCTGAAGAGTTTGAAGTAGCAGTAAAAGCAATCTTTGTGTCATTAGTGGTTCTTTCCCATGTCTTGGAGTGCAGGTAATATATCACAGGCCAGTAGACAACTCACTCTTTAATTTTTAAAGGAGGGGGAAAAAAAAGAGTATGAGAAAATGATAGACCTGTCAGCCTCATCTCAATGTCCAGAAAGATGCTGGGACAAATTAAACAATTGTTTTATAAAGCCCTGAAAGAATAACAAAGTGACAATAAACAAACTGTGTAAAGCCAATTGAATTTCCCTCTTTGACAGGCTAAGTGGATAAGGGGGCTAAGTGATAAACTGCTCTACATGACATTCTCAAAGAAATTATGGAAACATGGTGAAAAAATGAAATGTTGTGTGCACAGCCACATCATGCATAGAAAATCCTTCAGTAACTCTCAGTTTGACATCAAACTAGGTTCTTACATATATCTCCTCTGAGCTCAGTCCTTGATAGTTTATAGTAAGATGTCTCCAAGCAGAGAACAAAGACCAGGCTGGATGAGGCTCTGGTCAGCCTGATCTAGCATGTGGTGTCCCTTCCCATGGCAGGGGGATTGGAACTAGATGATCCTTGTGGTCCCTTCCAACCCTGACTGAGTCTATGATTCTATGATTTCAGATATACAGATCATGGCACTTGTGTGGCATGAAATTTTGAAACATGTGAACAAATCTCATTCTCTGACTTCTTAAGAGTTTGTTCAATCATAGAGACATAAACTCATAGAATGCACTGGATTGGAAGAGACCCTTGATGGTGATCTCATCCAATCCCCCTGCAGTGTGCAGGGACATCTTCAACTCGATCAGGCTGCTCAGGGTTCCATCATGTTTGATCTTGCAAGGCATTTGACACTATCCCACACAATTTCCTAGTCTCTAAGATGGGGAGACATGGACTTCCTTACCTCTGAGGCTGTGATGAACTCTGGGATTGTTAAACACCAAATAGGGAACACTAGCAGTAAGAACTCACGTTGTGCTTTGATTATTTGGGTTTTTTTACCCTCTTGGGAGTATGAATTTTAACTAGAAAGACATACTTGATGCTGATTATAATGCTGGTAAGTAATAAACAGAAACTTCTGCACTTCAGTCTCTTCATCATCACATACAATGAAGAAAAGCAATCCATTAAAGGTAATGTAATTATAGAAAGAGGGAAATATTGATTTCTTTCCAGTATTTTAACAGTTCATGGAAAGGAATAAAAATGTATGTTTAACTGCACAAGCACTTGCTTGAAAAAGTCTGATTTGTTACAAAAGGAAGGATATAAATACCCTAGCTAAAAAAGGCTAAGTGACTATAGAAGGCTAAGAACTGTAACAATGGGGAGAAGCTTATCATCTTCATTACTTCCCAGCACTTTACAGAAATTGTGTCAACAAATAAAACACAGAAATCACAGAATCACTCAAAAAGTCCAAGACCTACCTAGCATGTTCATTGTTCATGAAGCATATAAAATGGAGGTGGAAAATAAACACACCTTCCTGACACTTTTCTGGATCTGTCAAAAAAATCAGACAGCCTTAAGCCAATGCACTAACGTTTGATTCTTGAAGAGGTAGTCTTCTGAAAAAAATAGAAACAAAAGCAACAAAAAACTCAAGCAAAACTGAAAGCTTAACCACTGAAAGCTAAAAGGAAAAACAGTAGAAAAGAGAAAAGTAAAAGAGAGGCCGTGATGCACACCCAGAGTGGATAATTGATATCAGGAGCAAATTTTGTCCTTAACTGCATTTTATGTACTGCATTTAAATATAACTGCATTTAAATGTCTTCCACCATCCCATGAAATAACGGCACGGTGTTGTCTGTTAGCTATGACTCACTCACAAAGCCCACAGATTTCCAGCTGCAGGAGAGCAAACTTTCAAATTGGAAACGTTACACCTGTAAAAAGACATAAACACAAATAATGTGTGCTGATAATGTACAAATGAAATAAGGATTTTGTGCCTCCCTTTAAAATTGATTTGCCAGACTATTTAGTGACCTTTTCTCCATTTCATTTTTTTTACATTTTTCTTTCCTTTTACAGTTAAGAAACAGTTTATAAACACGCAGATACACCGCTATGACCGGCTCTGCTTTAACAAAGGGCTATGCACAACAGTTGGCAAGCCTTGTGTGCTGTGCACGCTGCAATTCTCAGTAAGGATGATAGTTATTCACCACCAGCTGTTTATAGTACAATAATGATTGTGGACCAATTGACCAGGGACTGTTGCTTCCTTCCTACTTAAGGTGAAGTGTTTACATATTCTATGAATGTTGCTGATGAGGAGTCCTGTGAGAAAAGGCTGGAACCACACTGTAATCAGATTGTTTGTGAAATTTTTTCCAACATTGATGGTTTTCATTTTTAATCCTGATTTACATAATGCAATGCTCTAAATCATTGAAAAATAGGAGAGATTTTTATCCACCCCTGGAAAATCAAGAAAGTTTAGCACCCACAAACCATCCTCCAAAATCCCTGGAAGAAAATGTGCTAATACAGAAATTTATAACCTTTAGGAATGAAAATATATTGAAAATAATAATTTAAAAACCATCCTCCAAAATAACTGGAAGAAAATGTGCTAATACAGAAATTTATAACCTTTAGGAATTAAATATATTGAAAATAATAATTTAAAAAAAAAAATATGATCACAAGCAAATGAAATACACATCCCCCCCCCCCTATTATTAGACTATAATAAACATACTATCAGGTCACTACAAGCTGAAAATGGGTTCTATCTCTAGTGAAAATACCCCATATATTTATGTAATACATTTTATAGAGAACTAACTTGCAGGAAATACATTTTATAGAGAACTAACCTGTAGGAAATACATTTAATGGAGTAAGCAATCAGTAAGAGGGCTGCAGTATAGTTAAATTCCCTGCCAGTAGGAAGAGATGTTTTGCATTGCTTTTCTCATAACTAAGTCTGCAACTCAGGAGTGAGTTTTTTAAATGACAAAAAAAAAACCACCCCAAACAAACACAAACCAGAAATAACCTATGCTAAATGCAAGTGGAATGTAACCTATAACAGTATAAAAAGCAACTCATGGGAGATACATATCTGGCTGATGTGGTACCAGTTTTCCTCAGTTAACAGCGACAAGATAATCATATGTTTAAAAAAACCCCAAAAGAGTATAAACACACACACACAAAATTTACATGTAATGAAATTCTTGTGTACCTCCTTGATTCCTGCTGAGAAACACCTCACTTATAAAGACTGAAACTGTGCAGCCACAGGAAAAATTAAGGAACTTTTATGTTATCTAACCCTCTTAAACGAGTCTAGGAGGCAGAGACAATAAACGAGTTAGCAATCAATATAGAGTACAATTCTGTATGGATCGGTGGAAGAAGGGTATGGGTTTATATGTCTGTGGATGTGATTACCACACCTCCTGTAGACTTTCATCAGTAACTTGCAGAAATATTTACTTCAGTTCTTGTTTTGCTTCAGTTTTTTGTGGGTTGTTGTTTTCTTCTTTTACCTTACCACATGGAATATAATTGTTTAGGGTTAGGGCTGGGGCAGCCACTAATGAGGGACAGATGCTTTCTATCCACCCCTGTTGCCAAAGGTGAAGATAAAGGGAGTAAGAGAGAGAGAATTATGGATTGCAAAAGAAAACTGAAAACCAGCTTTAGTGCAAATAGTAACAATAAAATGTAATATATAAATCTATGCAAAACCAATATTGAACCCAACCACTCTGATGGCAATTCCATTACCATCACTAATGATTTTGTGGGCAGGCCCAGATTCAGATGTTGGATTCTGGAACTGGATTCAGGAACACAGATCAGGATCAAAAACAGAATGGACAGAGTTCTCTTCAGACATCACCCTTTGAAGAAGAGAGTTTGACCTTTCTGACCCCTCAGCTTTAGACTGAATATGACATACATGCAATGGAATACCTTGTTGGTGTGTTCTGGGTCACCTGCCCGGTCTTCTCCTCCCTGTAGGTATGTCCTTTTACTTTCTGCGGCCTCAGCGTGGTACCCAAGATTTAGGAGTGCCACTGATGTGCATGCTAATCCTTGGTACTGGCTATAAACATTGAGTATTATCAGTTCAAAGAGAGCCCAAAGAGTATAACCCCACATTCCTCAAAAAAAGCATATCACTTGCAAAAAAACCCAAAAAACAAACAGAAAAAAAAACACCAAACAAAACCCACAACAAAACACCCAAGCAAACCCTCTCCCCCCCGCTAAAAAAACCCCAAACCTAAACACCAGTGTAAAACCAGCACTCTTCTGTTTCTTAACAAATAGGCTGGCTATTGCACATTTTTTATTATATCCATTTTATCATTACTTTTGTCAGACAGTCAGTTTCAGAAATGAACATTTTTATCACTGCATTTGAGGCCTTCTCATTGACAATTCTACTGAGGGAAAAAGCCCAAAGCTGTGAAACTCCAGACTCAGATTCTCAGAATAAATTCTTACTGAGCAGACAGTATTATGGAAGGCATTGGCAGAGATCACAGATTCAGATGCCACTGATATAAACCAAAGCATGAAGTAAGAGATCACTAATCTGTATAGTAACTAAAGACTGTAGCAGGTAACAGAACTATTCAGAAACATTGCCACAACAAGCAGCTAACATTAATACTTTCTCAGGAAGTGATTGTTCATGTTTCACTAGCCACATCTGCATTCCCTCTTGTGCTGTCTACAATGCTTAAGGCAAGTCCTTCAAATACATGCTTTCAAAGTTTTCCCATTGTTCTTCATGAGATCCTTTATCATTCTGTGAATATTTTGCAGGGGTCAGTCAGAGTATATTGCTTTCATTGTCAGTAGCACTGACTACACTATCTTGCTATTTCTAGATCTCATCTTGTTGCTGGAGGACATTACAGGACTGTCAACTGCTGCACATTTTACATCCTTATGTGACTCTGCATGCTTAATTGTACACTGAAATGATATATGTGACACAGTCAACAACTGCTTTACCAGGAAAAATAAATAAAATGCATAGATTTAAAAAGAAAGGTGAAGAAGTGCTTAGAAAACCATAAGGATACCTAAACCAGAGCTTATTGAGGTATTGCAAAGAAGTTAATTTCAGCACGGTCTCTCTCAAACATGAACCAGAGATTGATTATGAAGCCCTGAGGTTATGTGGTCTACAATTCTTCTATTCTTACAGCTAGGAAGATGAACTCAAAATCTAACTGTTTTTCAATGAAATCATGGTTTCCAATCCCATGGAATTATTATTAGGAGTGCTCCCTGCTTGATCAAGAATACCTCTTCTTGTGAATAAAGTGCCAAACTAGAGCTGTGTGTTGTGTCTAACACCCAAATGAATTTTTGGCTTCCCCAAATGCAAAGGAATTATGCTGGTTTATAAAATGGTGTTTATTATGAAATATCACTGTCATTTTAACAATATTTTATTTCCCATTACTTACTTTCCTGAAAAGTCATTTCACCTTTCCAAAGATCTCATAATTGAGCTATAAAATAACGATAATAATGGACTACTTTCCTCTGTGATGTATATTTAAAATTACTGTAAAAATCATCATAAGACTGCATCCTCAGGAATAGAAATTTAACTTCTAGATGTCAAATATATAGTACCCAATTGCCAAGACAGTCTTCTCCCCTAGAAGTTTGATTCTATACTAATGGTAAATGAAGAAATAAATTACATGGCTTTACTGAAATTCTATAATTCTACCTTCATTTGCAATTGTTAATGCTCAGCCATTTATCCTGATGGTGAAATAAAAGTTCTATTAAGATGAGAACAGAATCTGCCTAACACAAATGATTGATCTTCAGGTTACATTAGTTTCTCTCGAGGAGTGATATTTTTAAGGTACATTCTCCCATTGACATTTTGACGGGTTTCAGGGCAATATCACTGAGCATCGAGGAATCCCCATAGTCTAGATTCTCAGTAGATGTAAATCAGCAAAGCTAAAATGCATTAGAGCCACAATTACATCAGCTAAGGCTCTGCTCTCATATACCTGCTTCCCTACTGAAACATCTTTCAGGTCAGCAGCGTGTACTCTTACTGCTTTAGTATTGTGCCGTGATGAGTCCTAAAAGCCTGTGGTAGCTTTGGGGCTCAGGTCCCTTTAAGATGACCACAAAGAAAAAGTCCTCTAAAAATAATAGAGGGTCTTAAGGGATGAACCAGTCATCCCAGGATGTTGCAACCTGCTACTCTATTCCTATTTCTAGTATCGCACTGTTTAAGGCAGCGCCTAACTGATATTGCTCTCTTCCTCTCCTCTTTGAGAGCAGTGGGCACCTCTCAACTCATGGCTTGTGTCGGGGAGATGGCTGTTAGCTGGCAGGGGAATTTTGAGATGCATCATGAGGCCTGGTAAAGCCTGGGAAGCCTGAGGAGGTGGGGAGTGCAGTTTTGGCCAGCTCTCAGGCCTGCTGAGGCTGATAGAGGTGAAGGATTCTGTGATTCTCCGAGAGTTCAGTTAACCTAAAACTGTGACCTCTGTTCTTCAGGGAGTTCAACTACCAAGGAGTCGTCATTTGACCAAAAATAGATTTTGACTTTATCACTGATGAATGAAAGCAATAAAACATAATTTTTCTCTCCTAGTACATGTAAATCAATGACAATTTTACATATTATTGCTAGATGGGAAATAACATCTATCCAATACAAGCAACAACAGTTAAAAAACATTGAGAAATTGAAAGCAAAAGACAAATGAATGTGGTGGTTTGAAGGTGAAGGGGAAAACTTGCCTGAGAGCAATAGCATGCACTCCACACTGTATTTTACAGAAGGCTAGAAATTACCTCCTTTTATTCTGACTAATACTTTGATATTTCCTCACAGAAAACTTGAGAAAGTAGCCTACCTAGAAATTCCTTGAGAAGTGCTATGATGTTCTTATACTCAAGTACATTTGAAGGATTTAAGCTTTGTTAAAGATCTGCACTCTATTAACTAAAGACTGTGTTTAATATATAATATATAGTAATGTGTAATTAATATATAAAATAGAATTAAATGCAATAGATGCATTCCTTTGGTCTCAAACTTCAAGACTAGTAATACAAAATAAGCTCAAGGCAGCAAGCACTTCTATTTCTGTGGGTGTCACTGCTGTATCAGGAAGGGCTGGTGTAATGAATGAACAGATTTTTTAGTATTCAGGAAACTGTGTCAAGCTCCAAACAAAACAAATGCCATTTTCTAGTAGATCTTGGGGATAACATACAGAGTCTAGAAATATTTAGATGTTTCAGCAAACAAATTGCAGGGAATAAAATCACTTCTGAAGACAAAGCAACAAAGTTCTTCTTTATAGCTGCCTTTTTTTTTAATGCCTCATGAGCCATCTGTGTCTGCATACATAGCACAAGTACCTCTGAGACTAAATGTTAGTTCAGTGAGATACAAAAAGAGGAAAAGCAATGTAGTGAGAACCTTTTGCATGTAACCCACAACTACTAAACCTAAAGGGTGTTTCTCACTGTTCTTCTTTCAATTACTTCCCTGTAAAGGCTCCCACAGGGAACTTCACAGAATCACAGAGTGGCTGAGACTGAAAGATCTTGGGAAGTCATTTTACTCAGGAAGGCTCACCTAGAGCTGACTTCCTAGGACCATATTCAGATGGCTTTTGAATATCTTCAAGGATGGAGCCTCCACAAGTTCTCTGAGTGACCTGCACCTACCAGTACTGAGTCTTTCAAAAAGAAGCAGCATTTCCCAACGTTCTGGGAACATTCCACCATCATGAGGATGAGCTGAGGATAAATCAGGAGCCCAGACTCCTACATGTCCATCTGCTGGTTCTAGATATTGGTGAAATCAGTTGGGAAGGCTATGACTCACTCATGGCACTGCTTGATAATAGCACTGCCCTCCAGCTACACTTGAAATATCCATCTAACATTTACCTCCAAGAGAAGTCTTTCCATAAAGACGAGTTTTGGATTGTGGTTGGATGACTCACATGCCTTCTTGATCATTGATTAGGTAGAGGCCAGCATTCCCAGCAGCACAAGTTTGCCAGAGAGTGGCATCCCGTTCTGCAGGCACGTGGCCAGGTGTGCCTGGCACAACAGCTTCCACCACATATATCTGAATCTTTCCACCTGTATACCAGTGGGCACAGACCTTTCTATCCATGCCTTGGAAAGAGCTGTGATGCAAGTTTTGATAACCATCAAGCTGGCTCAGGAGAAATTTTCTGCTCCCCTTGAATCATAGCCAGAGGCAGCTGTGTATCTCCATCTTCTCCTCCGTTTTGTCTCTGGCTTCCTGCATGGCCAGCCTCCTGAGCCTCCCCAGAGCCTGACCCAGGAGCTTGATGTCTATTCCTGAGCACTGCCTGAGTTTAAGGACATGCAAGATTGGCCCACAAGTCCTCTGATCTCCAGATATTGAAAGAGGTCTTCACACACAGAGAGCTGTGTTTGCAGGGCTCAGCAAATAATGCCAGAGAAAAAGTGCAAGGGATAAACACTGTGAGAGCAGGATGAGGCTGCGGCTGCTGTCCCAGCAAGAATCTTGGGCCTGAGTCAATGCAGAGCAGGGACTATGAAAGTAAGAGGCACATAAGGCAACACAATGAATAACTTTTCCTTGATAGAATCATTTAATGCAATGCCCTAGTATTTCACTCCCTAATTAGCATTGCTTTTGTGTAATTAAGTTTTTGGGTTCTGTAGAGAGATGCTCTAGAGATGAAGTTCATAATTAAAACATTGTCAACAAATTGTAGATTTTAGCTACCTCCATGCAATCTTAGTGAATCTTACAGCTTTTGGAGTATGTCATATGAACAGATTTCAGATGGAGAATGCCACAGAAGGTGAGAGAATAGGAAACTTCTTTGGTGTGGTAGATATAGCTGCAAAACAAAGCGCAGCAGCTAAATGCTCTAAACCATGCATTGCAGCTCTGCTGTTGATCTTCTGAAAATAATTATGATTGTGAGCTGTCAGAAAGATTCACTGCACCAATTACCTTCATCACCAACTGACAGCCTGCCTAGGCAAACCCTTGCAAAAACTGAGCCTCCTACAACAATAATGAGCATTAAAGAACAAAATATATAGCTCCCATGAGTCGGAGGCGTAGCATCATAACTTACCACTGCTATAAACAGTAAATCCTTACATATGCCTACTGGCAATGATGTTCTACAACTGTCAGCACTGACTCTGGTTTTCTAACTTCATCAGTAATGCTCCTCTTCATTATAATATATAACCTAAAAATCAACTGTACCCGCATAAAAAAATATGTAACTTTTTTTACAGAAAATAAAAAGATTTTCTTTTGGGATGGGAAAAATCGAGATGGTGTGCAAAGGGTTGCATATAACATTCAGGAAATGAGAGCCCCCTGAAGAGGCCTCTTCCAGCCTTGGTGATCCTGTGATTTCTAGGTCTTTAAAGAGCTACTGTTAGTTTCCAAATTTGGGGGGGATTTGTTTTGGTTTGGTTGGTTGGTTGGTTTTGTTGCTGTTTTTTTTTTGTTGGGTTGGTTTGTTTGGGTTTTTTTGTGTTTGTTTTTTTTTCCCCCTGCTTTTGTGTTTGTTTGGGTGGGGTTTTTTTTTGTTTGGTTGTGTTCATTTGTTTGGTTTTCTTTTGCCTCTTTTTTTAAAGCAGTGCTGGCCATGGAACAACACCACAGTCTGTATCATATTCTATGCTGCAATGTAACCATTTGTCACGATGTCATATGCACTACAGGATCTCATTGAGGTGTCATGCCCTCAAAATCCACTCCTGCTGCCAAGAATAAGACACTATAAAAAAGGAGTATGTGCTACTAAAGAAAGAAATAGTTTTATTTCTCAGGAGTGTTGAGAGCAGTAACTTCACTCGAAGGAGCACTCTCAGATTATTTCAGCACAGTTGTCACATGCACAGATAAACCCAGTGAAATATACTTTTCTGGATCATTATTTGTATAGCTTTTCTAAACAATTTATCTTGACCTAATGCTTTCATAAATACATGATACTTGGTACTCCTGAATGCATCTACAGGCTGCACCCACAACTGAAGCCTGGATAAAATGCAGCTGCTGTTGTTCTACCTGATTTGGGCTGTCCTTTGGTGACGAATGGAGGCATGAACCCTATTGCTGTATGACATCAAGATTCCAGAAATGCAGAGAGTAGAGAATCTCGGAAGTCCTTTATTGCTGCATTGTAGAATCCCCAGCATTACAGAGCCACAGAGTCCTACTTCTGCAAGAAGTCCCAGAAAGACGACGCAGCCATGTGCACAAAGGGGTGTTGAACAGATAAGACTGCATCACTGATGTTGTCAAAGGTGAGAAACCAGCCTTCAGGACACAGCTAGCCATTTTTGGCTGACAGCCCTTGGTAGCTGAGCAGTGAATTCTATCAGTCCTTCCAACGGCTCACCCAGCACCCAAGTTTTTTCTACCTGCCATTAAATCACAGTTACATGGCCTCTGCTAATCCTGCTCTTCTTATGGTTGGAAGGGAGGATTGGCCAATACAACTTGCCATCAGAAGGAACAGAGCAGAATAGTGTCAGAGACCACTGCAATAATGGCTGGAATCGATTTGCCAATGTCCAACTCTGCACAACTCTGCAAAAATCTGACAACTTTGGCAAGGTTATCTTCCAGTGAGCACTTTACAAGCACCTGAGCAGTTACTGGAGGTAACAGTTACTGCAAAATAGAAGAAAAATATGTCTGTATGTTAGTTTGGTACAGTAGCTTGGTCATATACCTGCACCAGGAATGTACTCAACAGGTAATGAAAATAAATTACATGGGGCCTAAGAAAAGTATTTCCTTTCATAGGTTTTAACATTTCTGAGCTTTAATTTGATTAAAGCCCTTCTGGCCCTTCACCTGCTGAAAAAACCTCACATTTCGTGCTGCTGACTCCATTCATTCAAGTGGATCAGAAGAATAATAGGAAGTCCAAATTCTTTTTCCAGGCAGGCTGAAGTCCAGAGAGACTCTTAATCTTGCTCAAAAAAAATATATGTCATCTATCTCTACCCAATAAATACTGGATAACACTTTTCATAAGTTATTAGGCCTTTGCAATTATACAGTCCACCTCCTGCGTAACCCAGCTCTTCACAGAAAAAGTGATGCTTGTAATGAGTCTTACCTACCATCCACCCTGCTGGAATCTGTTAAATAAGACTTTCAGACACACACAATAATCCTACCTTTGCTGTTCCTGAAAGACTATGCATATGCATGAGTGATCTCTGCAGCTGGAATGTTAACACTGCTGAGGGTAATACTCTATATAAGGAACAGTAGCCATATGCCCACACATCATACCTTGCCCCTTTTACATAAATATAATCCAAGTCTACATTCTTGGATAGGCAATATTTAAGAAAAGAAAGCTTGGGGAAGGGAAGTTCCTTGGGCAACAAATTTTCTTTAAGCTTAGGGAAAAAAAAAAGGAGAAGCAGAAATAATAGTTCTGATACATTCCAAAAATAAAACACAGCTATCAAAATTCCCTGGATATTTGACTCCTTTTGCTCTGCAGTAATAAATACACCGAAGGTTGCTTCTATTTTTATAGGTCCCTCTGCAAAAGTTTTCACCCTCATCAACAGCAGTTTCTAAGGACCTTTTGAGGTCGGTGCTATTCTTTGATATTCCTTACTGTATAACACATAAAAATGTATCTGCTGGCTAAGAAACACCAGACCTTTTAGAAAACTGCCCAAGAAGTTTCCAAGAAAGTCCATTAAGGAAACCAGACATCTCAGAAAGGGAGATATCAACCATCTACATGTGTCAACAGGGACCAAAGTTTGCCTTGATATTTTATCTACTAAAACATTCCCCAAACAAGTTGAAGATCATCTCCTGATGCATCAATTGCTCTAGGGATACTGACACCTATCACTCATCTCCCAGCAACACCAGCTATTCCAAGGTACAGGACACCCCCAGCTTGCTCTGAACTTGCTTCTGTGTGGATAGCATCAGAGTTCAGAAAGAAAGAGAAAACTTGTCCAAGAGACAAAATCAACAAAGTGATTAGATTCTACCTTCCTGAAAGATTCTGGGAGATCCTTCCTTTTGGACTCAATGATCTTTGAGGTATTTGCCAACCTGGTTAATTCTATTCTATTCTATTCTATTCTATTCTATTCTATTCTATTCTATTCTATTCTATTCTATTCTATGCTATGCTATGCTATGCTATGCTATGCTATGCTATGCTATGCTATGCTATGCTACTCTATTCCCCAAGACAAAAAAGAGGATAGTAAGAAAGCAAGCAATCAGACAAACAAAAGAACTAATACATCCCTCAGCTGTGTTCAAAAAAACTTTGTTTCTCATAGATATTGAACAGGTGAAGTGGGCAGCAAACTGAACTTATTCTATAAGCCTAAGGTTGCCTATGTAGCATCTAAGATAAAAATCAGGAATTTTTTGGTTTTATGAAATGGATCTTTCTATATGTTCTGTCTTCATTCTGTTTCTCTAACATGTGTGCATGTGAAAAACAGCTTCAGAAACCTCAGAAATGCATATTTAATTGAAGATGACACACTTTTCACTGTGGTATGTAAATGAATGTACTATACTAGCGCTGTTATACTGTAGCAGATAGCATACTGTTATCCGGAGGATTAACAGTTTAGCATCCAAAGCTATGCATCTCTGGCAGCTATTGACAAGAGTTTCTTGTTAGAATATGCCCCTTGTGAGAACAGAAAAATTTCCAACCTCAAGTGCTTTTAAAAGATTGCTTAATTACTTAAACTATTTTTGTTTCTAATTGGTACTTTCATGGAATGGTCAAGGTACCTAATTGATTGAAAATTAGTTCCATTTTACATTATGTCTGATGAGCTATTGATTGCCCTTTTCTCTCAGGACACTTAGGATTTTCCTTGTTAAGCACATAAAAGAGTAAATACTCCAACCCTGATGCATCAGAAACTTGTCCTAGCAGTGCTGTTGCAGGCTCCCCTATAAAAGTTTTCTACCACTGCCATCCATTGATCTAAGAGTGTGTGATGAATTTCAGTGTTGTAAACAGCTCCTGCTTGTTGTGGGGTTTGTTTTTTTGCTTTTTTCCCCTTCCTGTTATGATTTTACTCTTTGAAGAAGAAAGCTCAAAACTGACAGAATTGACCACTTCTCCTCCTGGTGCATTTAGAGCTAGAAAAAAATGTTGCCATTTTAGCTATGGTTACTGATCACAACTGAGTTTACAAATCAAATCTGAGTTTTTCAAGAGCATATGAATTTTCCATAAGATTATGTGGTAGCCTCTAAATCTTCTTACTGAGCTATTGTGCTTCAACTCAGTGGACAGTGGAAAGGCTTTACAAACCACCTTTTCATTTCAATGATTTATTTTCCTTGCTGTCATTTTAGTTTTGTGAAATGAAGGTCAACACACGTTACAGAGACCACTAAAAAAAACAAATGAAGATGTTTGTATTGGTTAAGCAAATGAAAGAAGACTCTCTGAAATGGTTCTGTTCTGAGGGTACTTATTCGAGCAGAACAGATGTTTATTATATAATTAGGGAACACTTTGCCATTAGTATGAACAAATCATGAAATCAAATTGCTCCATAATAGTTTCCATTATTTCACAGACAGTTGATGTGAAGAATTGAGAATAAGGAAGAAAGCCAGATACTGTGTTATTCTCCAGCCCTAGGCACAATTTGATTACCCAGCAGGGGAAACAGTGCTGCCTGTTAGCATAAAGCCAAGAGAGATAGAGCCTACTCTGTCTGCCAGTCTGGTATAGAGGACTCACGAGGAGGAAGGGTTGTGTGTGAGGTGTGGCACTGCTCCACTATATTATGCTTATCCTTCACCAATACAAGGCGGGAAGGGGAGAGACCATAATTAGTAAAGCTGTTGTATTACAGGTAAATCCCCAATATCTGCTTGCCTCAGACTCCTGCTGGAACTGTTTGACAAAATAATGTTTGCCTCTCTTTTCCAGTGCCCCAGTAAGTACTTGTGTCGACACATGCTGGGAAAGTTAAAACACTCAAAAGGGTTTAAGTTATTAAAGCAACAGATACAACAGATTCAGGCTTGCTGGTGATAAATGCACTAACTGCAAGATGATCTCAGAATTAATTAATCCTAGGTAACATGTGACACAGTCAGAGGCACACACCTTTGCAATAGCTTCAATACATAACAGAAATACAGCACAAGTTAAGCTGCAACTTGAAGGTGAAATTCTTACTGAGAAGGGTGTCCCTGTCTGGGGTTTAGGAAAAGGAGCACAGCCATGCCTACCGTCCTCTCTGTCTTTCCTTCCCAACTGGTGCTGCTGCTTGTACCGGGTGTCCCTGGGGCTTGAAGAGCAGCCTTTCGTAACCAAGACAGGTGCTTTTTGCAAGCCAGCCAGCAGACAAAAGGGTTGGGATAACAAGAAGATTTAATTAATGTTTGTTAAAATAGTTTTGATTTTCATTTTTTCCCTTCCCATTGTTGATTCATTTGCTTTCTGGGGGCAGCTGGGGACTGGCCCTGGGTACATTACATTAAATCTTATGTACTTGCACTTGATGTGTTTTTTCTGGTGCTGCTTGTCACCATAGGGGAATGGATTAGTATTAGCAAATTTTGTTTACCTTATATTTGCTTTATTATATTCACCACAATTCAATGCATTTAAGCTGTTTGCTTTTCTAGTTACATTACATAAGACCTAATGCACCTGTGCCCCATGTGCCTTCTGTGGCTCAAAGCTATGAAGTTGCCATGCTGATTACCAGTGTGTTATGGTATAGTTACTCCACTAGCCATCCAATTTAGATGTAACATCATCCAATCGATAGGCCTGGTTTCAGCCACAGGGATACAAATCTTGCCAAACTAATGATATGCCATGGGTAAATGTATATATGTTTTTTCAGGTCTAAAGCAGATATAAAGTCTGATTTGTAGAGTTGCTTGGTACCATCAGTTCCTATGGAATCAGCCATTGCTGGGGTTTGGTTATGTTTTGTTTTGTTTTTATCTGCTCACCCATCTCTAGGTGGTAGTGTACAAAAAAAGAAGAGAGTAAACTAATTTCTGTCCTTTTCTGATGACAGCAATTTACTCTGCTGCTGGAGTCACAGAATCACAGAATCACCAAGGTTGGAAGAGACCTCAAAGATCATCAAGTCCAACCTGTCACCACAGACCTCATGACTACTAAACCATGGCACCAAGTGCCACGTCCAATCCTCTCTTGAACATCTCCAGGGATGGTGACTCCACCACCTCCCTGGGCAGCACATTCCAATGGCTAACAACTATTCAGTGAAGAACTTTCTCCTCACCTCCAGCCTAAACTTCCCCTGGTGCAGCTTGAGACTGTGTCCTCTTGTTCTGGTGCTGGTTGCCTGGGAGAAGAGACCAAGCCCCTCCTGGCTTCAGGTAGTTGTAGAGAGCAATAAGGTCTCCCCTGAGCCTCCTCTTCTCCAGGCTAAACAATCCCTGGATTTTGCTGAGACACAGGTGTATCTTTGTTTTTCTATGCATGTGTCTGACTCCAAAGTTCTAAAATGCTCATTCCAAAAGAGAAAATCTTGACTGAGCAACAGATGCTGCCATATGAAAAATCTAAGACAGAGATCTCTAATTGATATCTACTTGGTAGCTACCCATGGTAATTTGGAGCTGCAATAGCTTTTTGAATCGAAGTCTGCACTGTTCACAAATGTGATTCATGCTGTATTCTCACTGAACCTCATCGATATGATGTGATAATGTGACTGGTCTGTTCCTCTTGTTCCTTATTTTCCTACTGACAAGGGTTCACTAACACATGAAAGCAGTCATCATCAAAGCACTCCAGCATAAAGGTGAAAAACACAGCTAAAAAACATGCAAACAATGTGCTAAATTTAAATATGCTTACTTCAGCAAATCATGTCTAAATATTATGTAGATTTACAATACTCAGTGTGTTAGGTCCTGCCAAAAACTCCTAATATAAATCTAAATCATATGATGACTAAGCTGTCACCATCAATGACTCCTCAATGTAGCATTAAAACCAATGCAACATTGATTTTCAATTCATTGTCTGGTTATTTTTTCTGCAGCATGCTATTGTTTTCATTCAATGTGAATCAGAGTCCAACAGCTACACCAGCACAAAAGAACACTGATCTGGAGAAGGAACAAACCATAAAGGATAACTAGCCTAGTATAATTCTAGCTCTGGGGTAGTCAGACTTCTGGTCTTTGAAAACATTTCTCTACTTGGTCCTCAAATTAAGTTTTCTGATATCATTTTACATTCCAATAAAATTAAACTTCCCCCCCCCCCCCCAATGTCTTTGTGTAACCTACAGCAACACACACATCATTCAAGTGCTATTTATTCCTTCTACTTTACCTTTTGATTTTATTTGATATGGTCCCTCTAATTTGAGAGACACTCTGGATATCACAGTATGGTCCTTCTCCATAAGTAGAAGGAATAAAAAACCCAAACTGTAGGTGACAGAAGAAGTGTCAAGAACTGAGACTGAGAAAGCAGTTATCAGGGCTGTTAATTTTCAAGGGAATCCAAGGAGTGTCTATGCTGCTTTGAGAATCATTGGCCTGTGGAAAGGGAAGTGATACTGAATTATCATGAAGGGAATCTGGGGCTGTGTTTTCTGAGACAGGTCAAGAAGAAATGCTAATAAACAAAGTGTTCCCTCACTTGCAAGTTCTGGAGTCTGCAACCAAACCTCCTGCATGCCTTTAGAGGTGGGATTTCTTGCTCATCAATTTTTGAGTGAACTCTGAGGAGAAAAGTGGTAGAAATAACAAAACACTTCGTGATGGCAACCATAGGCAGCTCTCTACCTACTTTGCCTTCCACTGAGCAAGCCTCTCAAGAAGGAAAATTTCTCCTTGTTCTGTGTTCAATGCTTGTAGTACAGATTTCCCCTGACTTTCAGTAATCTCACTATATAAAATTCCTTTGAAGACACTTCAGTCTTGACAGCATCTAGCGTATTCAACCAAATGCCAGATGGTGAGGCATGATATTTGGCCTTATAAATGAATAATTTCCATAGGAGCTATGAGATTATGGCTTGAGTCTCTTTCTGCAATTGCTGTCTTTTGAAACTGGGATGCAGAATGGAAGTTAATCAGGTTACATTCATGCCATAATGTTTAGCACAAAGCTATTTTACTATATAAAGTTAGATGTCTTTCAATATCTGCTTAGACCAAGCTGACTATTCTCAGGCAAAAAAAAAAAGGTTTTGAAACATTTTTCCTTGCCACCAAACAATTTTTTAATTAATTATTAAGAGCTTCTGCTGGAAATAGTTCATGAGAAATGTAAATTAACAAAGATTTAAGCAAAGACAATTGACTTACTCACATAGTAGCACTTCATGTACGAGTTGCTGTGACATCAACATAAGCAAAGACTGTGGCTAGTGTTTCACATAATTCCTTTTTTCATATGCTTAATCCCTTGGGGAAACCTTCCTTTTCAAGCCCCCTGATAAAAGCCAGAAGTCTTCAACAAATCTCCATATCATCCAGAAATGTCAATAAGAGTGAAAAATAAAATGAAGAGTGACCCCTGTGATTCCTGTAGGGTTATACACACATTGGTCTCCTTCTTGCAGCTCCAGATCTTTGCATAGGAGCAAAGGTACATGGAACATTCACCAACTCTTTACTCATATTTGCAACGTCACCATTACTCTGACAAAAGCAAGCTATCACTGTTGACACTAGATGAAATAATAAAGTCAGGGTGCAGGCCTTGTTAAGCAAGCAAAAACAGAAGGGACAGCTTCTGATATTTGGCACAAAACCATCATTAAACCAAATAAAAATAACAAAAATCACTAAGCCACATGCTGCTGTGACACCAGCAAAATCCTGCTCTTATTCATAATCTGAAATTCCAGCTATGATTAAATTGCACAATATATAACATCATAGTAGTAATCAGGAAATAATGAGTCTTTAATGGAATGTAAAGATTGTTCTTGCTACCTGGCACCAAAACACCAAACAGAAGTATTACAGTGACAGTCTTGGATGCCTCGAATCAAGTGATTCACCTCACATTTTTTTTCCATTCATGTCAGCTAAATTCACATACAGATACAAAAAAATTTATTATATCCTTGAATATGCTCAGCTAATTTTTTTATACCTTACTGCACTGTATTCCTCTACAGTTATTTGTAAGGGTCATTTAATTTGTTTCAGCATTTGCTCTATGGGCCAAGTGGAATTCCTTGCAAAAGCATGTCTTCAGGTGGAAAAAGCTCCTTGAATACTGGGTGGGGTTGAGAGACTGAGACACTGTGCAAATGTACACACTGGGGAAGTGTGGATCTGGCAGCCTTGCTGGGAAGAAATGCCCAGCTAGACCTGAGGCTGGAAAACAAACAGGAGGTGTTTCCTGATGACTTGGAGAGCACCACATGGACTTTACTGCTACTCTTATAATTACCTTGTTCCTGTAGTGGGAAGGATGTTGACTTGCTGGAATGTGTCCAGAGAAGGGCAACAAAGTTGGTGAGGGGTTTGGAACACAAGCCCTATGAGGAAAGGCTGAGGGAGCTGGGGTTGCTTAGCCTAGAGAAGAGGAGACTCAGGGGTGACCTTATTGCTCTCTACAACTACCTGAAGGGAGGTTGTAGCCAGGCAGAGGTTGGTCTCTTCTCTCAGGCAGCCAATACCAGAACAAGAGGACACAGTCTCAGGCTGCACCAGGGCAGGTTTAGGCTGGAGGTTAGGAAGAAGTTCTATACAGAGAGAGTGATTGCCCATTGGAATCAGCTACCTGTGGAAGTGGTGGAGTCACCTTCAATGGAGGTGTTCAGGAGGAGACTTGGTGGCGTGCTTGGCTGCATGGTTTAGTTGTTTAGGTGGGTTGGATTGGTTGATGGGTTGGACACGATGATCTTGAAGGTCTCTTTCAACCTGGTGTATTGTATTGTATTATAGTATTATAAGAAGCCATGGGAAAATATCTGTTGCCAAGACACAGTGGATAAGGAGAAACCATGCTTGTACAGTTACTTATTTGTGTTTTGTCTTGAGTTCTCTCAGTGGAAAGCTCAGCCTTTATAATGTCTGGGGTTTTTGGCTTATGTAGAGATTGTTGTCAGTTCAAAACTTTCTTAGAATTCAAATGCCTTTGGTATTTTTAAACTTCTGAACTCAGTATTCTCACTGTCTCACCCATCATCTACCTTCAGATGGATTTCTTTTGAAGACATTTAATACAGAAAAAAAAGAAAAAAGAAAAGCCTACACTCAATGAAAAGGAAAATTCTAGCAGTTTTCAAACTGAAATGGGATAGACCTTGATTAGGTATTAGGAAGGAATTCTTTATTGTGAGGGTGGTGACATACTGGAAGAGGTTTCCAGAAGAAATGGTGTACTCCGTATCTCTGGTGATGCCTGTCCTGCTCTATCCCTGGAAGAGTTCAAAGCCAGGTTGAATGGAGCTCTGAGCAACCTAGCAAAAGGTGTCCGTGCCCATGGCAGGGAGTTTGGAACTGGCTGATCTTTAAGAATCTTTCCAATTCAAACCTTTCTGTGATTCTCTTAAGTGCAAAAGTGTACTTCAGAATCACCTCAGTGGTGAGCTACTGCAAAATCTCACTGGGTGTATCCAAACTTCAGAGCAGGTACAAGTCACAGGCCTGGCCCCCACTTTGTTTAGAGTAACCAACCTGCTGAAACTCGTGAGAAATTCTACCTATGCTTCCACTGGAAACTTGTTCTTCTGGAATTATTAAGACGTAGCAAAGTGAGACCTGGATGTAACTCAGGACATGACAAAATTGCAGAGCAGAGTCAGTAGATCCACCCACAATCCCGAGTGCCTGGGTTTAGGTCTAGCAAATGCTAATATTGCTAAAGGCAACAATGGCATCACAGAGCAGAGATGTCTGTGAAGAGGCAGCATCTACAACATTTTTTCCAGGTGCTTTTATCAAAGATCTTTGAAGACCTGTAAGAATGTAAAAATGTTTATGTCATGTTGGTGAAGAGTTGTATTTTATTTAAGGAAACAAACCCAGTGCTCTTTGGTTCCTCAGGAATTAACTGGCATTCACTACTGTGTATCTTGACTAGATAATCTATAACCAATTGGATACATGCACATGAATTGAACAGAAATGGTTTCCTGCAGCTCTGTTGATCCTTTTCTAGAGGCACACCTAATTCTTAATTGTTAGACCTTCACATATTTAATATCTTGTGAATCATAACGTTTTCAGAAGATGTGCTCGAGGATGAAATGATTTCCAACCCCCTTACTTCTACAGAAGAATGAGTGAAAGAAGTTAGAAGGAAAAAGCTTCATAATAAAAGCATTTTCAAGTTTATATGCCAAGTAAATGATACATGAAAAGGAAAGAAAATCATTTAAGTCTCTGGAGATGTTAGAAATGCAACCAAAATAGAACATAAATTAGATGAACTGCAAAGCTAAAGAATTTACAGTATTTACATACTTCTGTGAGCGAGCAGTAATCACTGTTCTGTGTCAAAGAAATGAGCAAACAATGTGAGCCAAAAGAGTGCAAAATATAAAAGGGAAACATTCTGAAATAATTTGTGTTCTTTTTGCCTCCTGAACATGTGAAAACTGTTGTTCTCTCCATGTTTTTGCTGGTAGAGGTGGTTCCCCCCTTCCTTGGCACCCCAGTCTGGTGAAATTTCAAACAAGATTGGTAAATTCAATTAGCATGTTCTTTCCATAAAGTTAAAGTCCTCTTGGCTGCTACATTGTGCTAGTCATGAGATTACTGCAGTACATTAATAGTGTGAGATTTTGTCACTAGGACAGAGCAAAATATAAACATACAATTGTCTTAATATAAATGTGATAAACAGAAACATTTTGACCTCATGTTGTCTTTTTTACTGGGAATTAAGGTATTCTTTGTGACTTATTTTGGATAACAAAGTCTTGAGTTCCTCTTTTTTTTGTATTATGGATGCATTGATAGGCTGATCTGTATTTATGTGTGAGTTGATAATTTAACATCACAAGATTATGTCTCCATTGGTTTCTTTGGTTGTGAATAACCCCTCCTGAAAACCTTAAATTTCCTTCATTGTGTGCATGACCACTTGATAGACTGACAACAAACTAAATTAAAACTTTAGTCTCTGAGGCAGTTAGCATCTAGTGGAATATAATAAACAACAGCTGTAAGTGAAAATTTTTACCTTCAGCCAGTGCTGAAACTGACTTATTTATACTTTGACCTCAAGCTGAGATGCACTAGGTTTACTGATCAGCATCATGCCAGTGAGATTCCAGCAAACTACCTCTTTACAGATACTGCCTCAAAGCTGAGATTTGGTTATGGCCCTTGTGGAAGTCTGTTGAGGGTTTCAGTGCAATTATGCAAATTAATTTCAGCAAGCAGTAAAGCTTAGCTTCACACTGGAATGGAGGAGGCACCTGCTTACTCACAGAGTCTCAGCTGATGGACTGACATAAACAAGCATGATCTCAAGCAACATCTCTAAAACAGAAAATCATTCTAAGTTCAGTGGCTGAAATGTGCTTTATGCTGGAAGAAAGGGTTTTGTAGGCACTCATGCAGCTAAGTTCACACACCATTACTCAGGAAATGCACTTCTCATTCTTCTGTGGCCATGTTCCTTGGATGCTCAGAGCACACTATGTTTCTATGGTTGCCATTTTACCACCTTGTGCAGTGTACTTTTTAGTTTGAACTTCTATGATAAAGTTCAGAGAATTAGTTAAGCAAACCTGTGTAAGTGTGCAACCATATAAACTCAGACAGACGAAACTGACACAGAGAAAGATTTGAAGGCACAAACAGCAGCAGCTACCTTCATATAAAACTGGATGAAATGTCTTCTGCAATAGCTTTTTTTTTGCCTCTGTAAAACAATTTCCACCCGCCAACTCAGAGTGCAGAGGAGGGAATTCTCTAGGGAACAGAGTGTGTCCAGAGCTGCACCCATCAAGAGAGTTTTGCAGCTGACCTACTTGTAAGCAAGACTGAGCCTCTTAAAAGGAAACTTTTTAGCTGTCCCACAGTTTTCTCTAATTGGGTCAGTTCCAGCTCTGTGCTACCTGCTTTGCATTTGGTCCACTAGGCTGGCAAAGACTGTGAATCATGAGGAGGAGAAAGACAAGGAAAGGAAACAAAATTTCCCTCCTCTTCTGCCCCCAGTCTCCTCCACATGAACCATGTCAGTCATTGAAATTTATTTATTACCTTTGTGGGAGGCCACCTTGAGTTATTCAAATTAAGTTATCTTTTCCATGGGTATTTTAATGACAGTCGCCGGAGCACTGCTAAGTCTGGTACCTCAGTACCTTGCTATCTCTAGCTAGTAATGCTTTCTGGCAAGTTTTAATTTCATTAGAGATATCACTGTAGTACATGCTAAATGAACACCACCCAAAAGTAGCACAAGAGTGCAAGAAGTCGTTAAATTATTACTCCCAAAGTCTCACAATGATTATTGTTAATAGGGCAATCAAATCCTGCTGTATTGTTCCCTAACTGCACGCTTGCTTAGTGGGTGGCATGCATTTTCATTAAATAAAGACTTATGGTTAGAAGAGGAATGTAATCAACATTAATGACCTGAAGAGTAATTGAAAATACAGTCTCAGTCACTGCCCCACCCAGCTGTTAAAAAGGACAATCATTAAAAAATTCCAAACTAATTCCATTTTGTCTCTCTGTATGCGTGTAGGCTATCATTCACATTCTCCCCACACTGTTATCTCTCTTTTTCTGGTCAAATTAATTTAATATAATTAAAATAAAATACATTGCATGCAAAAAAAATGTAATAGCGTTGACTTCTGATAACAAATACTAGGAGGAAGAGCACTATGCATTCAACATGCATTCATTATACATTACTATTTGTACTAAATAATGTGTGTGGTAATTCCACTTTGGATGAAATTGACTTTGGCCACAGTGTTTACCAATTCCATTAATGAGGCCCAAAATGGGTTGTAGTTTATGCTTTCAAAAGACTACCCCTGCACCAAACCACCACCATTCTTTTTCTTAAGCTCACAGCATAGAACATTTGTTTCTGGGACTGTAGACATTTGTGTTTGCTTCTTTTTTATTTAACCTTTCCTCCTTACCTTACAAGAACTCAGTGTAGATATATTGGTTTTGTGCAATCACAAAAGAAAGTAAATAATAAAAATCCACAAGACAAAACATAACAAAAGCCAAAAACTATGCAGAGGTCAGTTTAATTCTACCACGAGACAAATGACTATAACTTCATATACTTCTTCAGTTTAGACTCCTACGAGACTGAAAGATCAACAGTTCCAAAACACTTCAGTACCAGGGACTGACACAGCAAGGATTTTAAGCACATGAGCATTTCTCCATGTAATGACATCTGAGAAATAATGTCAATCCACTAATCAAGTACTACTTGTGCATATTTTTGTTCAATATGGGAAAAAACTGCTTTTCAAGAAAGAGCTTCATCACAGTTGCCTTCCTTCCCTGACTCTTATCTGCAAGCAGGCAGATGTTTCTGAATTAATGTGGGAATCGATGACCATTTATTCTTCAGTATCAAATGAAATACATTGTGTAATGTTAGGCAAAATTAAGTGGAATGTATGATACAGTTTAATGATTTTAGAGAAAATGGAAGAGAAAAAGCACAGTCTCTGTAACTATGCTTTTTTCACACTGAGTTTATTTTAATGGCTATGATATCATACAGTCCAGAGTATCACTTTGCTTGGTTAGGGTCAACAGTCCCAACTCTGCCTTATCTCATGTGCTCCCCAGGCCGCTTGCTGGAGGGGCAGAGTTAAGAGTAGAAAAGGCCTTGAATTTGTGCAAGTGGGCTGGACTGGACTAGACTAGACTAGACTAGACTAGACTAGACTAGACTAGACTAGACTAGACTAGAATAGAATAGAATAGAATAGAATAAACCAGGTTGGAAAAAACCTCTGAGATCATCAAGTCCAACCTATCATCCAACACTATCTAATCAACTAAACCATGGCACCAAGCGCCCCATCGAGAAGAGAAGAGAAGAGAAGAGAAGAGAAGAGAAGAGAAGAGAAGAGAAGAGAAGAGAAGAGAGAAGAGAGAAGAGAAGAGAAGAGAAGAGAAGAGAAGAGAAGAGAAGAGAAGAATTAACCAGGCTGGAAAAGACCTTCAAAATCATCAAGTCCAATCTACCACCCAATACCATCTAATCAACTAAACCATGGCACCAAGTACTGCTCAACAGTAACTGAAATATCCCTGTATTATCAACACTGCCTGCAGCACAAATCCAAACCATAACACCATAGAAGGCACTATTGAGAAATGTAACTCTATCCCGGTGAAAATCAGTGAAATCCTGCAGAAGTTGTGATTATGAAACATAAAATGAGAGGGTTTTTTTTTCCCCTCTATTTCACTTAGTAGTGAAACAACTATCACCACCTAGCTAATGCTCTGCAAATTCAGACACTAACCTATATTGCAGTAACAGGTATGGAAAGCCTTAAAATATCTCGCTGTTCAGTACATCCACCACCTGGTCACCACCAGCAGCAGAGCTGGATTGGAAGCCAGCTTTGGGTAATCACTTCAAGTAAGAAGGAATTCATTGACACAATTTTCTTCCCAAATATCTAATTGGATTTCAAACAGAGTAATCACAATTGTGTACTTTTATTAGAAGAAGAGATACATCCATGACTATTACCCACCACATTCTCTATTTTACTGTATGCTCTGTGCATGGTGCTCTGTGCTCCATAAATATCCATTTCTTTCCCTTCTCACTTGCTTTAATTGTTCATCTTACTATTTCTCTCTTAATTCTTTTGCATGTGTCAATTTCTGAGACCAGTTGAGTGCTGACAATATGCAAATTAGATCCAGGAGTGTTTGAGAAGGAATTTCTCATTTATCTGTGAGATTTAAGAGAGATAAAGAGGACAGTGAAAAGATCCTTTGGGGTATCTGCAATACAAAGATAACTTTTATTACAGTTAAAAGAGATCAGCCTCTTAATACAAGGTGTGTTTTACTATTCATCCAGCTCTTACAACAGATTGTCTTCCTGAGCAAAACAGGAAAGAAGGGAAGATCTAGATATTTTAAGTGAAATTCCACTTCAATTATTTCTTAATTAAGAGAACTTTGCTCAATCAAACAAAACTACCCTGTGCAAAAATGGGATCTACTGGCTAAAGAGATCAAAACACAGCACTGAAATGATTTTAGAGGGATATGCCAATACACACAGTGCACTGAAAGAGGTTTAAAGGGGACAAGACAAGTTATATCAGGTGGAAAAGTAATCATTTTGTTTTACTGCTGTTCTGCTGTTCATTATAAATGCCAGGTCTGCTGCCAGCCAGGTAATGCACTTTCCCTGGGGAACACTATCCTTGACCCAGGACATCTCTTTTGTCAGAATTGTACTTTGGAAGACAGCAACACAGAAGAATGGAATTAAAAGAAGACAACAAACAAACAAACAAGTTAATCTCTAAATCCAGCTAAACCAAATAAATCGTTGTGAAATTATAGATCCTTTGCATGGTTTTCAAATGTTTTCTTCTCCCCAAAGCTATATGCAAATTTATCAAAATGACACAAGGTGATGTTGCTGCTTGTTGTTCAGTAAAGCCAGAAATACTTGAGTTTTGCAAGAGACTCTGATTTGAGACTGTTTTTTGGTGCAGAAGGAAATTGCACCAAGGTCATTAGGACTTTACAAGAGAGAGCAAACCTATTTAAATCAGTTTTAAATTATTATCTGTCCTCTCAGAGATGTAAATTCTTAGTTCAGAAAATGGTGAAGTCATTTCACCCAGCGTTTAGGGAAATGACCAATTGATTTCAGTGAGGCTAAGTAGTGCCTCAGTCCATCGTTTGGAGGTCTATACTGGTCACAAGTGGTGTTCCTTAGGGCTCAGACTTGGGGCCAGTCTTGTTCAATATCTTTATCAATTATCTGGATAACAGGATCGAGTGCAACCTCAGTAAATTTGCAGAGTACACTAAATTGAGTGGGAGTGTTAATCTGCTTGAGGATAGGAAGGCTCTGCAAAGGGATCTTGACAGACTGGATCAATAGGCTGACATCAGTTGTATGAGGTTTAACAAGGCCAAGTGCCAGGCCCTGCGCTTGGGTCACAGCAACCCCATGCAACAATACAGGCTTGGGGAAGAATGGCTGGAAAACCACCCAGCAGAAAAGGACCTGGGGGCACTGGTGGACATGTAGCTTAACATGAGCCACAAATGCCCCCAGGTAGCCAAGAAGGCCAACAGCATCTTGGCCTGTATCAGGGATAGTGTGGCCAGCAGGAGCAGGGAAGAGATCATGCCCCTGCACTCGGCATTGGTGAGGCTGCACCTTGAGTACTGTGTTCAGTGTTGGGCACCACAGTATGAGAGATGTCGAGTTGCTGGAATGTGTCCAGAGAAGGCCAACAAAGCTGGTTGGCCAACAAAGTTTCTACAGAGCAAGTCTTTTAAGGAGCAGCTGAGGGAGCTGGGATTGTTTAGTTTGAAGAAAAGGAGGCTGAGGTGAGACCTTATTGCTCTCCACAGCTACATGAAAGGAGGTTGTAGGAATATGGATGTTGGTCTCTTCTGGTGACAGGACAATGATCTAGATGAGGGCATTGAGTCCATCATCAGTAAATTTGCGGACGACACCAAGCTGGGGGCAGTAGTTGATCTGCTGGAGGGCAGAGAGGCTTTGCAGAGGGACCTCGACAGGCTGGACAGATGGGCAGAGTCCAACGGCATGAGATTTAACACATCCAAGTGCCGGGTTCTGCACATTGGCCACAACAACCCCATGCAGTGCTACAGGCTGGGGTCAGAGTGGTTGGAGAGCGGCCAGGCAGAGAGGGACCTGGGGGTGCTGGTTGATTGTAGGTTGAACATGAGCCTGCAGTGTGCCCAGGCAGCCAAGAAGGCCAATGGCATCCTAGCCTGCATCAGAAACAGTGTGGCCAGCAGGAGCAGGGAGGTCATTCTGCCCCTGTACACTGCACTGGTTAGGCCGCACCTTGAGTACTGTGTCCAGTTCTGGGCCCCTCAGTTTAGGAAAGATGTTGTCTTACTGGAGCGTGTCCAGAGAAGGGCAACAAAGTTGGTGAGGGGTTTGGAAGACAAGCTCTATGAGGAGAGGCTGAGGGAGCTGGGGTTGCTTAGCCTGGAGAAGAGGAGACTGAGGGGTGACCTTATTGCTCTCTACAACTACCTGAAGGGAGGTTGTAGCCAGGCGGAGGTTGGTCTCTTCTCCCAGGCAGCCAGTACCAGAACAAGAGGACACAGTCTCAGGCTGCGCCAGGGCAGGTTTAGACTTGCAGTTAGGAAGAAGTTCTATACTGAGAGAGTGATTGCCTACTGGAATCAGCTGCCTGTGGAAGTGGTGGAGTCACCTTCATTGGAGGTATTCAAGAAGAGGCTTGATGGGGTGCTTGGTGCCAGGGTTTAGTTTTTTTTTCAGTTGTTTAGGTGGGTTGTATTGTACTGTATTGTACTGTATTGTACTCTTTTGTACTGTATTGTACTGTATGGTACTGTGTTGTGTTTTAGGTAGGTTGGATTGGTTGATGGGTTGGACGTGATGATCTTGAAGGTCTCTTCCAACCTGTTGTATTGTATTATTGTATTATTGACAAGAGGAAATGCCCTCAAATTGCTCCAGGGGAGGTTTGGATTGGAGGTTAGGAAAAATTTCTTTGCTGAAGGCTGGGAGGTGGTGGAGTCACATTCCCTGGAGGAGTTTAAAAAAATGTGTAGATGTGGCATTTCAGGACATGGTTCAGTGGTCATGGTGGTGCTGGGTTGACTGTGGGACTCAACCACCTCAAAGGTGTTTTTCAACATAAATGAATCTATGATTCTCTGAGCAGAATGGTTGTTTCTGAGCACTTGATATCTAGACAGTATCTATTTGAACATTTTTACCTCAGATGAGCTCTATTCTCATCCTGTTGATTGAGAAGCTGTAAGAGGTCAGAGAATATTATGAATGTTTCTAGAGTACATTTTCCACTTTATGTCCCTCCAGCAGAAACCCAGTCCATCTGTTCTATGACAACAGTGTGGAAAATGGCTTTGAGAGATTCACTGCTAAAGTACATTTGTGATCTGAACTAAAGTGTCAGTGAAGATACATTCACTGTATTCCAGTTGGTATTTAAGAAAATATGTTAACTGTTCTTGTCAATCCTATTCATGAAATGTAATGGGTTATGCTCCAAGCTGTGTATGTCAGTAAATACCTGCAAGAGATGACCAAAAAGCCTCTAGAGGTTTTAGAGGAAAAGACAGTTAGTCCTAGAGTACACACTCACACTACTGATTCTGTTGAAATAATCAAAGCTAAGTCATGGAATTAAATAAGAGGCCTGAGCCTTTGAGGGTAGAAGGAGAGTTTAGCTGTTAATTGTGAAAAGGGAAAAGCATTTAGCAGTTGCCCTTGAAAGTGTTCTTCAGTACATTTTAATATACAGGGGCTGGTTCATTGCTAGTCACCCCCTGTGAGCAGAACCATGGGATTCAATTCATGACAATTCTCAACAGCAGAGCCCCACAGTGTTCCTCCAGCTATAGTCACTGTACTGTGAAATCCAGCGTAGGGACTGCAACCCATTAGGATGAAAAATGCAAAGAGATTGGTCCAGAAAGATAATTATTTTGCCAGTATATTTTTGCAACTAATTTATGGACACATATTGTTTAATGTGCAATAAAGACTCAGAGAGGGAATTAGTGTACTAGAGTGAATAAACAGAATAATTGTGACATTATTTCTACAGCTCTATCAGCAAGGCCTGGGTAGAAAATTAGCCATATAGAGCCCCTTGCATTGCAAAGGAGTATTTAAAAGCCTGACTCTGGTCCTGTATTCTGTGTGGCGTCCAGCACGATCTCACTCTTCTCATGATAGCAACCAAAAAAGACAAAACTCATTTTGGGTGACTATTTCTCCCTTACTCTTTTCCTAGGACTGCATTGCAAGCATCAAGTAAACCTTGTGAAAAAAATATTTTAGACAAGGTTTTTCAAACATCTCATGCTTGGGAAAAAAAAATCCATTAAATGACCAGTTTTCTTTAATAGCTACGGGATCACCTCAAATCAGTGGAGGGATCTAATGGATAGATCTCAGCAGTGACCCTTTGGACCTTGGGAACATCGTTATGGGTGTGAAACTTGCTCAAGGAACCAGGCAGATTTTAAAGAATGGAAAATAAGGCTCTCAAGGGGCCTGCAAATGCTGCTGCTGTTACCTTGGCTACATTAAGTTAAACACATTCCTCTGCTAGCTACTCCAAGGGAATATTTCTGGTTCTTCATCATGGCACTCAGGCTGATATCTCTTAAACACATATTTCTACTTGAAATGTAGGAAAAAGATATTCTATATCCTGTCCTATATTTCCCCTGTATCTGCCCCACAGATTCCAGTTCTAATTCCCCAGTATTTACAGGGTTTTAGATTAGTTAGGGACTTAAAAAGGAATGCTGCATGTGAAAATTGCATCTAAGAACACCTTCTCAGACTCTGAACTTTCCCTGAGACTTTGGAAAAACCTTCAACTCGGGTTTTAGGGAATGTCTTTGAAGTAAAGTGGATACTGCAGAGTAGCAGGTTGTGGGTGTACATTTCCAGTTGTACAAGGTCCTGAGCACATTGCATGAAATGGATTAAATTATACATCTATGCATTTTGCTAGGTTGGTCTGCATACTCAAGCAGTAACCCTAGATATCAGTGCTGGTGCCTGAGTGCACACATCAAGTGCAGGTGCCCAGGTGCTGGCAACAGAAGGCTGCAGAGGAGGCATTTGGAGCAAGTGTATGTAAGAAAGCGCACAGCACAGCAAGGATAAAAGTGTGAGAAACAGCCCTGTGAGGATCAGGGTGAGAGGAGGAGGAGGAGATGTTCCAGGTAAGGAACAGGGATCCCCTGCAGTCTCTCCAAGGACCACAGTTGAGCATATGGAAATACCTAAAGGACTTCAAAGTCTGAAGGAGGAGCCCATGCTGGAGGAGGGAAGGAGTGCTACAGAGAAATCACCATGCACTGACATACGCTCCCATCTCCACTGCACACTCACCCTATTTTCTTTTCTGGTCCACAAAGGACGTGGAGTGAGAGTGTGGCTGAGTAGGGTGCTTGGCTGCTTGCCAGGGTTAACCCACCAGGGAAAGCAATGAAGAAACAAAAAATATATACTCTATGATACAAGCCAAAATAGCTCTACTTTCATTTCTAACTGATCATGTCACCCTCAGGAAGAAGAGAAGTATCAATTTGATTTACCAGGCATTTAGTCTGGAGTTTACTGGTATAGATTTAAGATTAGGAGTCTAGATTAGTTTGGAGTATTAATCATAAAACTAAAAATAGTTCTAGCTAGAGCACTGGGTATTGGGTTCTGATCTATGCTCTGAAACCCAGAACAGAGGCAGGGAGAGGAACATCTTATCATCAAAGTTACAGAATCACAGAATCAGCCAGGTTGGAAGAGACCTCCAAGGTCATCAAGTCCAACTGATCACCCAACCCTACCTAATCAACTAGACCATGGCACTGAGTGCCTCATCCAGGCTTTTCTTAAACACCTCTAGGGGATGCTGAGCCCACCACCTCCCTGGCCAGCCCATTCCAATGGGCAATCTCTCTTTCTGGGAGGAACTTTCTAAGATCAAGCCTAAGCTTCCCCCTGCACAGCTCGAGACTGTGTCCTCATTTTGGTTGCTTGTTGCCTGGCAGAAGAGATCAACCCCCACCTGGCTACAACCACCCTTCAGGTAGTTGCAGAGAAGTCTTTTCAATCAATCTGGATAGAAATTACTTTCCTGAGAAGTCACAGAGAAGACAGAATTTTCCCTTTCTCCTTTGGTAGTGCTTATGAAGGTCTTATCATCAAAACAAAACAGTAACTGGGCAGGTGTGTTCAAATGATGTGCAGCCATGCAACACTAACTGCATCACATACAAATAACTAAAAACCATGTGAAAGAGAAAGTTTCATACATGTGAGTAGATCACAGACCAACAACAAATAAAAAGAACAATTTTCTGCAAAGAGGTGTCAAAATTTCTCTTCAAAATCAGTGGTTTGCCTGCTTAACTAAGAAAACTTGGAGGTTTTCCTTTTAAAGAAGAGCAAACTGAGGGCTAGGATCTGATCACTGAATTGTAGCTGCTGTTTCTGACTGACAGAGAAACAGCAAAGTTACCATCTTTGGCGTTTATCTCTGCTGTAACATTGTCAATTTGAAAGCGTAGTGGCTTTTATTTTAGCCTGGTATGACAAAATGTGAGTATCTCCATGTATTAAATGCTGTTGGAAGAGACCTTCGAGATCATCGCTCTTTCCTTTTAGCAGGGTAACATGCTCTGCTTATGCTCCTGCAGCCACAGAGATTTATACATGTTACATTTTAAGAAAATATATGGAATTTAATATTGTTATGCAAAGTGTGTGCTTAAAATGTAGCACTTTATTCCAGACTGCGAACGTAGAATGCACTGAATTTGCATAACATTTAACAAAGTTAGATTTAAGAGCAGCTCTGCATAATGTAGGTATATCCAACCTGGTTGATTCTGTGATTCTATATGTGGAAAAAAGCACATTCATCTCTAAGTCTCATTTTAATTACAAGTGGATCAGAAACCAGGAGCTAAAACTCTCCAAAGTTTTCCTGCGCAGGTCTGTAAATTCAGTACCAGCTGCTTCTTTTATACTCATCTTTACTTACCTGGCTTTGCATAATTCTGGCCCTCATTAAGTAGATGTGCTTCTCTTTTCCTATACTGTAAATTGCCTTGCTGTTTTGCCATCAGTACTATCCAAGTTGATGCTGTCCATCTGTTTCTACTATTTCATTTATGTTGCTTCAAGAAAGAATAGAATAGAATAGAATAGAATAGAATAGAATAGAATAGAATAGAATAGAATAGAATTAACCAGGTTGGAAAAGACCTTTGAGATCATCAAGTCCCACCTATCATCCAACATCATCTAATCAACTAAACCATGGCAGCAAGCACCCTATCCAGTTTCTTCCTAGATACCTTGAGTGATGGTGATTCCACCACCTCCCTGGGCAGCACATTCCTATGGCCAGTCTCTCTTTCTGTGAAGAACTTCTTCGTAACATCCAGCCTAAACCTCCCCTGGCACAGCCTGAGACTGTGTCCTCTTGATCTGCTGGTGATTGCCTAGGAGAAGAGACCAACCCTCACCTGACTACAACCTCCCTTTGGAAAGACAGAAAGACAGAAAGACAGAAAGACAGAAAGAAAGAAAGAAAGAAAGAAAGAAAGAAAGAAAGAAAGAAAGAAAGAAGAAAGAAAGAAAGAAAGAAAGAAAGGAAGGAAGAAAGGAAGGAAGGAAGAAAGGAAGGAAGAAAGGAAGGAAGGAAGAAAGGAAGGAAGGAAGGAAGGAAGGAAGGAAGAAAGGAAGGAAGGAAGGAAGGAAGGAAGGAAGGAAGGAAGGAAGGAAGGAAGGAGGAAGAAGGGAGGGAGGGAGGGAAGGAGGGAGGAAGGAAAGAAAAGCCCTGAACTCTTACTTTTTCTATTTGTCAACATTTTCCTCAATTAAAACCAGAGTGAGAGGGAAGCCCCACATGTCTAACTTTGGCCCCACCATTCTCATTTACATAGGCGTTTTCATAAAATAACTTCTGTGTTACCTTAAGGCCTTCACAATTATTTGACCCCTCTGTGATCTATTGATAATGATGAGTGGCTACAAGCATCATTGACAACGATCACCTTCTGCTATTCACCATCACTCCTACAGCTGTCTATTTTCAGCTGCAGCTGGCTAAGCAAATTCCACTTCATCAAAGGATAGATGCTCCTATGAGAATTTATTTGGCACTGATAGATAAAATGAGAAGTACCCATTTATACTGCTTCCTCCATCCTTTTCCTCTGAATTTTACTTCCTAGTAGCAGCTAAGGCAGAATAAAAGGCCACACTTTAGCTACTTTGGGCTCATGCCTTTACAGCAGATTGAGCTCCTAGTTCATAATTTAGTGAACATCTCCAGTCCTTAACTGCACAAGAGAATAAATCATACTGCTCTGATCTTGAGTCACCTTGTTGTTGTTGTTTTTTTTGTTTGTGGTTCCCCCTCCTCCCCCCATGGTTTAGTTGATTAGATGGTGTTGGGTAATAGGTTGCACTCAATGATTTCCAACCTGGTCTATTCTATTCTATTCTATTCTATTCTATTCTATTCTATTCTATTCTATTCTATTCTATTCTATTCTATTCTATTCTAGGCAGTGTCTCTAAATAGAGTTATGACTACTGCAGTCATCTGACACATAAATATCAGTAAGGAAAAGGTCTGTCAAGGCATGATGCGTTCAGAGCTGCAAGTTACAGTGAGGGTTCAGGCAGCACTGCCCAGAGACCTAGGAGCAAAAGAAGACTGCAGAACAGATGGTGCTGGCTCAAGGTCAGAGTGGGGAACAACTGTCACTGCATCTTAGAAAAGGAAGAACCCTTATGTCTGTGTCCTCTGGACAAAACAAACAAAACAAAACAAACCCCACAACAACAACAAACACCCCCCCAAACTCACACAGCAACTTTAAGACATAAAAAGTGAATTTTAGAAAACTGTATAAAATATTCTGGACAGCTTTTCATTTGCCTGAACTGTTTTACCTTATTCCAATGAAAGTGTGGGCTATAAAACCCACAATACTGTGTGTTTAGTTATAAGAAGTAGCTAACAAAATAATTATTTCATTATGGATACTGATTATTTTTTTCCACATCCAGCTACAACTTTACAATAAAATACCCACAAGCTGTTCTAAATAGCTCATAGTGTATATGCATGGTTGTAAAGGTATGCAACAATATATGAGCCTATAAGTACTCATTAGTGTTTATTAAGTCAAAGTCTGCTCTTGCAAAGGCATAAAATATGAACTTTAATTCCCCATCTTATTATTTTCAATTTACAGTGCTATTAGTTATGCAGTTTGGCATGTCTCCCCTTATTATTTGATGGTTTAACACCTGCCTGCATTTGGCTTTTTAAGCCAGCACTAGCAAGTGGCATAGAGAGTAAACTAAGGGAGCAGTCATGGTATAGAATAGAATAGAATAGAATAGAATAGAATAGAATAGAATAGAATAGAATAGAATAGAATTAACAAGGTTGGAAAAGACCTTCAAGATCATCAAGTCCAACCTATCATCCAACACTATGTAATCAACTAAACCATGGCACCAAGTGTCCCATCCAGACTCTTATTAAACACTTCCAGTGATGGTGACTCCACCACCTCCCTGGGCAGCACATCCCAATGGCCAATCACTCTTTCTGTGAAGAATTTCTTCCTAACATCCAGCCTAAACCTCCCCTGGCAGAGCTTGAGACTGTGTCCTCTTGTTCTGCTGGTGACTGTCTGGGAGAAGAGACCAACCCCCACCTGCCTACAATCTCCCTTCAGGTAGCTGCAGACAGCAAGAAGGTCTGCCCTGAGCCTCCTCTTCTCCAGGCTAAGCAACCCCAGCACCCTCAGCCTCTCCTCACAGGGCTGTGCTCCAAACCCCTCCCCAGCTTTGTTGCCCTTCTCTGGACATGTTCCAGCATCTCAACATCATTCCTAAATGGAGTGGCCCAGAACTGGACACAGGACTCAAGGTGTGGCCTAACCAGTGCTGAGTACAGGGGCACAATGACTTCCCTGCTTCTGCTAGCCACACTATTTCTGATATAGCCCAGGATGCCATTGGTCTTCCTGGCCACCTGGGTACACTACTAGCTCATGTTCAGCCTCCCATCCACCAGCACCCCCAGGTCCCTCTCTGCCTGGCCACTCTCCAGCCACTCTGACCCCAGCCTGGAGCACTGCATGGGGTTGTTGTGGCTAAGGTGTAATTTAGGATCTGTCAGCACAAGATGTATCTGACATGATACTAGTCAATAAGCATACACAAGCACCCTAAAACAAAGAGAGTGGTGTTTGAATCCCAAGGCTGCACAAGCTAACCTTCTCTTTTTGAAACTCTAGTAGCTGAAGAGGTTCACCACAGCCAGCTGCTGGCAGAGCTCCTTAGATGATCACTCTGGTCTCTCTACGCTATGTTACTAGCACAAGGTAGGAGCAAAACCAGAGGCTGTTGGGGTTTATGTGTGTTTGTTTGTTTGTTTGTTTGTTTGAGTGGTTGTTTGTGGTTTTTTGTTGTTTTGTTTGTTTGCATTGTGTTTCTGGAGGTTTTGTTTGTTTGTGGCTTTGTTTATTTGTTTGTTTTTCCAGTAGAGTGAAATTTAGTCCATTGCGTACAAAGCATTGTTCTTTAAGCTTTACTCATTTATTACTTTTTTAAAGACCAAAGCACTTCAAGTTTAGTTTTGTACTGGATTTTAGTCAAAGATTCCATTAGAATATGCTACTTCTTGCCTTATACTTAGGTGCATTTTCTGAATTCTGACCATACTTCTCCTTTAGGCATTGTTGCCACTGTACAAAAGATTCTCAAGAGGTGGCATAACGTAGGTGCAGACTAGTAAGTTAGAGAAAAATAGCCCAATTTTATCACAAAATCCTACAGAAAATGTCCTCACAAATGAGCAGATTGCTTATATAAGGATAGCTTTTATTATTAGCTTTTAAAGTACTTTGAAGCCTAGTTAATCTAAACCAAGAATGCCACAGGAGAGAATATGCAATGCATGTCACAAAAGCATCTATGACAGAGAGAAGAAGGATTATTGCCACAAATTTCTCTCTTTTTATCTAAAGGAGTAAAGTGAAAAAAAGTTATATGGTGATAAATGATCACTTCTAAACCTTATCACACTGTGAAGGACACATTTTTTGGTTGGTTTTTTTTTTTCCAAGATAAACCATTTATGCCTTTTTCCTACTTACAGTGGAACATTGTATAAAGGCTTTTTCTTTGCCATACAGAAACACAAAGGTAAAACAAAACAAAATTTTCTCCTCTTCTTTCTAATTTGATGCTTCAATACTACACTAAATACTTAAAAGAATAACCTGGAAAAGGCAGAGTTAGACTCCGGGACAGTGGTATAATGTAGAATCATAGAATCAGAGAATGAATAAGATCATCAAGTCCAACCGCAGACCTCATGACTACCAAACCATGGCTTCAAGTGGCATGTCCATTCCCTTTCTGAATACCTCCAGAGGCTGTGACTCCACCACCTCCCTGGGCAGCACATTCCAATGGCTAAGAACTTCTCACCTCAAGCCTAAACTTCCACTGGTGCAGCTTGAGACTGTGTCCTCTTGCTCTGGTGCTGGTTGCCTGGGAGAAGAGACCGACCCCCACCTGGCTACAATCTCCCTTCAGGTAGTTGTAGACAGCAATAAGGTCTCCCCTGAGCCTCCTCTTCTCCAGGCTAAACAATCCCAGCACCCTCAGCCTCTCCTCATAGGACTGTGCTCAAGGCCTCTCCCCAGCCTCGTTGCCCTTCTCTGGACACATTCAGAGTCTCAATGTCCTTCTTAAATTGAGGGGCCCGGAACTGGAAACAACTGACGTGTAAGTCATACTTTGCTATGGTCTATTGGAGCAAGAGTCAAAAAGGAGCCAGCTTTGGAAATGTTAAAAGTTTCAAATAGTGAGCTTTTAAAAATGTGTAGTATGTACTGTGTGGAGTATGTACTGTACTGTTCCTTTCAGTAAAAGTTAGTGTGTAGGGATTTTAAAACCACTCACTGTTATCCTCTGTTTTAAAAAGTTATTAAAGGCAAGTGCAGTTGGGAACATCGACAGTGGCATCTCAGAGGTGACCTTGATTGGCACTTAATGCACGCTATCTTTCGAGATTCCAGTGCTCAGGGCACATTTGGCTTGAATCACAATGTTATGGTACCATATGTTAATCCAGTAACTTTGTGTTGAAAACAGCATAATGGAAAAATGAACTTGCTAAATTCATGCTTGATTACTGCATGGTTTAGATTGTGATTGGGAAGCATTGCAATTTTAATTCTACTACACTACAGATGAGCATTAATAATATACTTATGTAATTGGATGTGTTCTCTTAATCAGAGCTGGGAAAAGGGAGAGTTTAGCAAATCTGGTTTGGTTTTAGATCTTTTAGAATTGAACATTCCTAAATATTATTACACAACTATCCTGACTGAGAAGGTAATAAAATATAAAAGGAACCAACTGCTGAAAATTAAACTCATTAGGAAACATTCTGAAACCTCAAATTCAGATTCAGTAGATTTTCAACACTCAACTGTTATTCCATGAGTAAAACCATCAGAGGCAAAATAACCAATCTAATCCTCTTCCTGGACAAAGGCTGAGCTAAGACAGACACTGAATCAGTTTCTATATCACTGTCTTCATGGGTCCTGGAGAAATTGGCACTCTTGGACCAGCATATTAATAGGAGAGCTCAATGACATGGGAAACTCCAAATTAGCAGAAAATGAAGCTCTGAAATCCAGAGATTATCACAGACTGGCTTAGGTTGGAAAGGAGTTTAGAGATCATCTACTTCAATCTCTCTGCCATGAGCAAGGATGCCCCACAACTAGACTCAGCTGCTCAAGGCCACGTCCAACCTGGTCTTAAACACTGCCAGCAAGAAGGCATCCACTGAGTCTCGCTGAGCAACCTATTTCAGAGTAACACCACCCTTGTGCTGAAGAACCTTTTGCTGAGATCCAGTCTCAACCATTCCTCTTTTTCCTATTGCTAGACATCCTTATGAAAAGATCCACTCCAGCCTTCCTGTAGGATCCCTTCAGGCATTGGAAAGCAGCTCTAAGATCCCCCTGTAGCCTTCTCTTTTCTAGGCTGAACAACCCCAGCTCTCTTGGTCTATGCTCTTACCAAAGATGTTCCAGCCCTTGGATCATCTTTGTGGCACTCCTCTAGACCCCTCCAACTGCTCTGTGTCCTTCTTATGATGGGGACACCAGAAATAATATTTAATCTAATAATTAAGCAAAAATGGTATCCTAATTAATCAAATTGCTGGGATGCTGACAGCACGGATCAGAAAGAATAGGGAAATAAAACTGCTTCTCTTGATCACTGATAAGTACAGTTGTTCAGTCAATAGAGCAGCCAGCATTTTCATGAAATGGGGAGGATTAAGCTCTTATGAAGAAGTTTCCCAAGTTACACAATAATGCTTGTTCTGTAACTGGTTTTCTTACTTCTGAGACCTTCTCTCAAATACAACAAAATTAGGCTGTGCTATGAAGCAATACCAGATGGTGATTTGGGGGTGGTTTGTGTTTTTTTTTCCCCTTGCCTTTTTTTTTTTTTAACCCAATAATTTATTAAACAGGTAGCACCTCCATGAGCCCAGATAACTTAGAGCTTAATTTTTATTGACAACTATAGCTATACAGCAAATGAGGGCATTTTCAAAATGGGTTTTAAAAGCACTGTTAATTTAAACACACATGAAATTTCTTCTGTATGCCAGCTAGCTTTCAGCTGACCATTAAAAACATAATTATTGTGAACTACCCCTAGCATACAAATGTGTACTTTTAATAATGTTGTCTCACATTTCACAATCAATGTTTCAAAACCCCAGTTACATCTAATGAGCATAGAATACCTCTCTATTTAGCCTGCATTTTAGCATGTCCTGCATTTAAATATGCAAAACATATTTTTCTATTCCCTTTAAAGCTACAAATAAATAATAGCAACATACAAAACATCTAAGTAATATGATGCTACCTTTGTCCATTACAATACCTATGCTGCTTTTCAGTCAGTTGATTTTGACATCCCATGAAAATGTTACTGTGTGCTGAAGCACTTAATAGACACTATATTTTGAAAGCACTTTAAAGTTGAACACACTTTGTCTGAAGACTGGACTCCCTATTGATTCCCTCAGTGGCTTCCTAACCAAAGCAATTATCTACCATGTGCAGAAATGGACTGAAAAGCACCATGGTTCACCAGCTACTGGAATTACTATAGCTTAGTATATCACCAGCTACAGTACTTCCATCCAGGGTATTTTGTTTTGTTTCAAGTGTTCATTTTAACAATATTAGGATTGGCTACCACAACATGTACCTCAGTTGTTATTGATTGCAGATCCTACTTTCCTCCTCTGGAACTGGGGTTATTGTAAGCATTGCTGACCTTGAAAGTGATGCTGAGCTGCAAGTATTCTTTGTGCCAACTGGTAGGAAATAAAGTAACCCATCTACTTAACAACACAGGTGATGGAGAACTTGCTGTCCTCATGCTCAGTTTCCTGTGGGCACTACCCACTGATGGCAGAGCTCAAATCAACAGGCTCTGAGTTTAGTACTCTAAGTTCTAATGGGAACTGAGGGGTATGTGTATAAACCCATTGAGGCCACAGTTTCAAAGGGAAAACTTTCAGGCATTCACTCTATACCAAAGTTTCTTGATGCTTTTCTATCCTCTCTCCAATTCTTTCCCAGGCAGAGATGACCAGTGGAAAAACAGAGCAGCCCAGTAAAGATGCTAACATCTAGTTTCTGTGGAACTTCTGCTTACAATTTTTTAAATGGTGACAAGTGGAGGAAGCTGCTTAACAGAGAGCTCTGAAGTCTTCTGCTGGTTTTCTGCTCTTATTTGAAATGCAGATTTATCTCTGTTCATTTGCACCTATGATTCTCTTTATTCCAATGGAAAAAAACACAACAGCTTATCTTTTACACCAAAGTCAGAAAAGAATGAAGTCCACTGGATATATGGAATTACAGACTTCAGTTCTACACAATCTCTCCTTGTTTAGCAACAGAATGCAACTGAACGCAAGCTGACTGAAGAATTCCTGCATTACTGCCTCGCAATACATTTGTAGTGACTGCCCTTGGGAGGCACCTCTCTTTTTCTTTGCACTGAAGTACTAAAAAATACTATTGGAACAAAATAATTGTTGCTTAGACTTTCTTATGGTCATAGCTATTAAATATTGTGAGTCTTTCATAAGCTGACTCGGGTGGTTAAAACAAGTCTCTGTACATGCCCAACATAAAGCCTCACAAATTTTCTTTTCTGTGAGACATTTTAATGTCAGGAAAAAATATAATGCAGTGTTACAATATTTATGGAAGAATATCATAGTCACTTGTCTTCTAAGCATATTTAAAATATTGATACTTTTGCTGTGTGAGAGTCTTAATAATGTTAAATGCCTGGAATTTCTTAATTATTAACATAAAGCCATGCCTGGGTTGGGATTTAACCTCACTAAGTCAAAGTATATTTCATTTGATATTTTAATATTTGAGTTAAGGACAGACTCTCAGCTGCTTACAGATGATTATGTGGGTTGCATAAATAAAATAAGGAAATTATGCTTAATTAGAAAAAAAAAATCTAGCAGCTTATTTCTCTGTTAAGTTAGGATCTGGAGCAAAGTTTAATTAACTCACAGATTGTGTGAGACTTTTTCACGGACAGTTCTAAGAGGCTTGTTATAAAGCTGCTAGAAAGCATGTAAGGTGACAAAATCCTATCATGTTAATTTTAACTATGAAGTAATTCTAGAAAATGTGCCCAAATGGACTTTTGAAGCAATGGGCTCCCTGTTCCCCAAAATGCAGGAGACTAGGTTGTGGGAGCCTCTTTTTTTTTTCACTACTTTGTATATGGTGGGAGTAGATCTGTTCCCCCAGTCTCTCAAGGACTGGTGAGTCCTTGGTACCTCTAAGCCACAAGGACAAGAGCCAAGGTTTCCTCTGCTGTTTCCCCAGCCTTTGCAGGAGGGGAAGTCTACTCTGTCTCCAACATGAGAAGATTTTTGCTTTTACAATCCAGCTTTGTAGAGCTGGAAATATACTTGTTTAATAACTAAAACCAATAGCTGCTTAAAAAATAAAAAATGAAAGAAAATGATGTTTTAGCCATTGTTTATGCTTAATATCATTCTGTTGTGGTTCAGGTCCAGCTGATAGCCAAGCTCCAAGCAGCTGCTGACGTGCTGCCCTCCCCATTCTCACTGGTGGGATGAGAAGGAAAATGGGATGGAAAAAGCAAAACCCTGTGGGTTGAAATGAGGAGAATTTACAGCACAAAAGGAGAAGAAACAGGAAAGATATTAATGAAATAGTATCTAAAGCATATAAAGTTTGTGATTCAAAACACAGTACTGACCTACAACAGCCCAGCCTGATCCTACCCCACTGCAGCCACCAGCTCAAAACACCCACACATGCCCCCGGCCATACCTCCCCTTACATAGCAGGCCCATGCCAGCATGGTATGAAATTCCCCACTGGCTGGTTCAGCTGCCTGTCTTGACTATGGCTCCTCCCAGTGTCTTGTGAAAACATTAACCCTATCCTAGTCAAACCCAGGCCACATTGTCAAGGAAATCCGACGTTCAAAGTAGCACGCATGCAAAGTTCAAACATACCTCACCCAAGAACTGCAGTGTTATTGCCTCTCATATGGATAGCTGGGCAAACCTTCAGCTAAAAATGCTGCAGAATTTAACATTCTAACCAGGGGCATGCCCCAGTTCATAATTAGCAGATGTGCAAGGCAAGACAATGGAAGGTAGTTGTAAAACATGTCAGATTGAAAAGGGTTTAATTAAAAAAAGGAGCTGGGCTTCACAAACAAAGTAGATAATGGAAGTTATTTAAGGAAAATGCCTTCACACCGATGTAATCCTAAACAACCTCACAATAATAACCATTTTTGTGCCTTAAGAAGAGAACAATAAAGAAGGAAATAGACACAAACAAATCCCACTCTGTGTCTCTGGGTAATTCACGGTGTTCCTGCAAGTTTCTGCTCTGTGGATGGCCAATGTAGATGTAGCCCTGAGCCTTCCCCTGTCTTCAGCAAAACAAATTCATTAGAGTTAGTGTTCTGAGCTGTTCAAATGCCTGTGGAGTCAATTCCTGCTGCTCCAGCTATGCAAGAACAGACTGTCTTTAATCTGCAGCCTTCACAGGACCTGACTGGCTATGAACTGAGTGGTTACAGTGGCCACTGATGTTTGCACAAAGCTTCTCTTCCTCAATGCTGAGGAACAGCCAGACCACTACCATAGCTAGGACTGGCAAATAAATTCTTTAAAAATTGCATGAGGAATGCACTAGAAATTTGACAAGGAATATGTTGAATAATTTATCTGATGAATACCACTTGACTATCCTCAGAGCTGTTCAGATAATGAAGAAAGCTATTTCACACCCATTACTGGAAATGCTCACAGATGTTATTGGTATGTATAAGACAACCTGCTGTGAAGTGTTGTGTTTTCAAAGTTAGGCTGGACTTCTAAATATACAGTTAGTGTCTTAAATCAAAACAGCCTTATTTCTAGGTACCTTTAGCAGTGTTAGAGTTCATTGAAACTCCAAGCTGTGATTAAGCAAGCAGTGCCTGCAAACTGAATGCAGCTTAGCTGAAATTTTCAATTTGCCTGTCCTGCTTAACTTACAAACTCAAGGCAATCACACAGTGCAGTTCATGTGTCCTACAAATTAGTTGTTTGTTTTATATAGCTTCTATTTAGCTGTGACTTCTTAACTCTTTAAAAACAACACTCTTCATAAGATTAACCTAAGATGCTTTTTGAATCAATGTCCAAAGTGCCATGTCATCTGGGCTGCTCAGACACAGGCAGGATTCAGTTTCTGGCTTCACCAGAGTTTTCATGCATAGCAAGAGAGAAAGCTGGGGCAGCACTATGCCAAGTACTCCCTACGAGCTGTTGTGGCTTGCTTTATAGTACCCATGCCACACAGCAATTTTACACTCCCCAGTGTTCAAACACTTCAACCTAGGCTCTCTGCCTGAGTCTTATCATTACAAGCAGCAATGAATTTACAGGAAAAGTGACTGATACTGTCTTACAACTGGCAAAGTGGACATAGAGTGCGAGTCATGTTGGAGCTTGCTTGTGGCTCAGGAGCCAACAGTATAGGCACAGCTAGATAGATCAGACATTTTGTTCACTTGCTGAATGTTATTTGATAAGCTTGCACACCAACTTATACAAACCCCCTGTAGCAGTATGTTCTTCTCCCACTTAGCAGCTCTTTCATAGCCATCATAATCCAGCAGGGGAACCAACAAAAGAGGAAGCACCAGTGACAAGTGTAACAGGCACCACATCTGATACATGAGACTGAAAGACACAGCTAAAGGAAAATGCCTTCAGCCTTCCCACAGCTCAGCCAGATGTGAAAAGTCCCTTCAATGTACAGGAACATGTGATGGGATTGCTGAAGTGTGATAGCAAACATGAGATGTGTGCTATTTGCCACCTGGAGACCCTATCAGGCTCAGCAGCATCTAATAAGCTCCCAGCTGGAAGCACCTTACCAAACACTTATTACTGACAGCTAGGAATTAACCTCCATCAGACCAGGGCCTAGACCAGACCATTTTCTGGATAAGCAAATCTGTCTGAGTTTATTCCTTAGGTTTTTCTGGCAATGTTTCACGTCTCCTGCAGATTGCACTGTAATCCCTCTATGTACAGCTCTTACTCAGAAGTATCTCACAAGTATACTTGCAACCCCTATAAAAGTGATTCTCCACACTTCTGTCACAGGACAAAGTGATTACACGCTTAGATGCTGAGTGAGGAACAGAATTGCATATTCACACTCTCAAACTTTGACTAACTTTCAGAACATTAAAAAAAAAAAAAAAGAAAAAGGAAATTAAATTCCCTTTCTGTTTGACTCAGTATTTTAGTCTGATATCAGTTATAAGCAGAGTGAGAAGATCAAGCGACCACTAACTTGGTTGGGATGGCAAAAGCCAGGCTAACATACAGGTTCAGTGACCAAAGGTTAAAAACCGTGCCACTCGCTCAGTGAAGGGCTGGTGGCTGCACAGCTGGCTCAATAATGAAAATCAAATTGCATAAACAGTAATTCAATCCCCTGGCAGCTCTTGCAGCTGAGCTCATCTGTTCCTTACCGTGTGAGATGCTGTTGCGCAGTTCACACACGCAATGTTGGATACCGATAGCAGATGCTGCTAACAGGTAGTGCTGCTGGGTGGTTACTCTTGCTTAAGAACGCCACAAAAACTTAGGGAAGTCAAGGATTCTGCCATAACCACAAAGCAGTAAGTCCCATAATGAAATTATCAGGCCACAAACTAATATTCATAGCTACTCTTCGTTCTTCTTTAACCTTTTTTAAACCTCAAATTTAATTATATAGTGCAAGCCTTTGCTAATATTTGCTGCAATTTCAGCACCTGGGTGTCTCTGCAGCTCTCCACCAGGACTGAAAAATGGAGATAGGGAATTTGGAAACCACGAAATTCTAATTCTTAGGCACAAAGCACTATCCTGGTGCTTGCAGGACTTTTGATCTGGAAACTGCAGGTTCTTCAGCCCTGCTCCCTAATAAATGAGGTTTGTTTCCTTTCCAAGAGGGAATCAAATGACCTTGAAACAAGCCAAAACCTCTCCAGATTGGAATATGTATGCCTGCCAGCAGTGATGAGCAGCCCTATTTTATCAGAGCCTTGCAAAATATCTTTCATTCACACAGTATTACTGAGTTCAGTAAAAGATATTGAGGAAAATAATTGAAGGTTATATTAATATCTAATTTCATGCCTACTTCAACTAACTTTAAAATGTTTAGCATGCAGACTAATGCTGCTCTGGAGTCCAAACCTTTGTTCAAAGCTAGTATTCCATTAACTAAAGTTGGCAGAAATTAAGAGTCATATTTGCACAGTAAAGGTAAGGTTGCTGTCATGGAGTATACTTTTCTGGAGTATATGGGTCTTGTAGAAAACACTGTCCTCAGAGCTACAGTGACATATATGGAAATAAAACCCCTAATGCTTTTAAACTAAAATGGTAAGTTCTGTTTGAAATACAGGGTATCTGTCTGCTTAATAACAGGGAATAAGAGGATCCCCTAGAAAGAACATAGAATCATAGAATCAATAAGGTTGGAACAGACTTCCAAGATCATCAAGCCCAACCTGTCACCACAGACCTCACGACTACTAAACCATGGCACCAAGTCCAATCCCCTCTTGAACACCTCCAGGGACAGCAACTCCACCACCTCCCTGGGCAGCACATTCCAATGGCCAACAACTCTCTCTGTGAAGAACTTTCTCCTCACCTCAAGCCTAAACTTCCCCTGGTGCAGCTTGAGACTGTGTCCTCTTGTTCTGGTGCTGGTTGCATGGAAGAAGAGACCAACCCCCTCCTGGCTACAACCTCCCTTCAGGTAGCTGTAGAGAGCAATAAGGTCTCCCCTGAGCCTCCTCTTCTCCAGGATAAGCAACCCCAGCTCCCCCAGCCTCTCCTCGTAGGGCTTGTGCTCGAGGCCTCTCCCCAGCCTCGTTGCCCTGCTCTGGACATGTTCAAGAGTCTCAATGTCCTTCTTAAATTTAGGGGCCCAGAACTGGACACATAAGCTACTGGGAAAGCACTTATTGCAAAAAATGGACTTCAGCAACAGCCATGCAGAATGCTCAATACAATACAATACAGTACAATACAATACAATAGACCAGGTTGGAAGAGACCTTCGAGATCATTGCGTCCAACCCATCAACCAATCCAACCCACCTAAACAACTAAACCATGCAGCCAAGCACCCCATCAAGTCTCCTCCTGAACACCTCCAATGAAGGTGACTCCACCACCTCCATGGGTAGCTGATTCCAATGGGCAATCACTCTCTCTGTATAGAACTTCTTCCTAACATCCAGCCTAAACCTGCCCTGGTGCAGCCTGAGACTGTGTCCTCTTGTTCTGGTACTGGCTGCCTGGGAGAAGAGACCAACCTCTGCCTGTCTACAACCTCCCTTCAGGTAGTTTCAAGTATCCCTTAAAACTCTCAAGAACAAGAAACTGTGGAAACAAAAGTCAGAATGCAGCCTGACAGACAAACAAGGTTTAACTTACCTCATTGAATGACATTAATTAATTGAAAGTCATAGCACTGAAAAACATCCAAAATAGATGAGTTAAAGCAAAGGAAAAAAGCCTACAGCTTTTATTGCAATTGAAAAGTGTACACATTGGAAATTAAATTTTCAATTAGGTGTATAGATATGCAGGCTTGGTGTCAGCTGGATATTTTTCCTGAGTACCATAAAAGACTCCTCCTTCATCTCTCTAAAAATCAGTGACTATATTGTTGCTGGAGATTAAATCCATAACTTTCAAGTATTTCTGACAGCTCCAAGCAGTGAGAGGCTGTCCTGGTTTCTGTTAAATCACAACACAGACAAAAGCAACTTTTGTTTCTGCATTTTCTTGCAGGAACTCAGGCTCTGGAGTTCCCTCCCTCCTATTACCCACTCCCATCCTGACATCCTTTACATTTTGAGCTGATCTAGAGGTCCTAAACAATGTACTTTGCTGCCAGAGCAGCCATATGCTTTAAGGCTGTTTCCCTGAAAGCAGTTCATGACCCCATTATTGTTTATTTATACAGAGTGGTGTAAAGGAGCATTAATGTAACTCAGAATTTGCCTCCTCCCAGTTTTGTCTGTATCATGACTACTTAATTTTTAGGACTCAACTAGAGGTACAAGGTCATTTCTCTTTGCAGTAAGCTTTAACAATTCCAACTTTTGTTTAAAGAAAAAGAAATCAAACTCATAAATTACAGTTTTCCTGAACTTTGAACAAAAGCAGAGATATTTCAACTCTTTCATGGTGCTAAGGGAGTTTGCTGGACAGCAACAAATTCTCTGAGAATTTAGCTAAATGGGTTCTGAGAAGACAGATTGTTCCAGGGCTCCAGTATTTCATGGCCCTGGGGAAAATCAAAAGGTGGGCTGCCTCTGAGCTGGTGACAGAGGGTTCCCAGAGTCCACATTTCTACTTTCTTTCACAGGGAATTAAAAAGAAGTATTTTTATGCCAATAAAAAGGAAGAATGCCAAAAGCAAAATATTGAAATGCTCTGTAAAATAATTTTTCTTTTCCTGGTTTCAGTTCTAGTCTCCCCTTCTCATTTATTATTATTTACACAGTAGGAATGAAATTTCTTCTTTAAAGAAAACAAAGCTCTTAAAGTACTTCATAGTTTTTTAGCACTCATTTTTATAGTTCTGTCCTCAGAGAATGATTGTCAGAGAAAAGAATATGAAAACAAAATAATAGGATGCTTTAAAGATACTTCTGTATGCAAATAAACAGAGCAGTGCCAGGCAGTTCTCTAAATGGATTCTGCCATCAGCATTCACCTGCAGATAGACCCTCCCCTGGGAGTTCGGTACTGCAATGTACAACATGGATGACTGGCTCTGCCGACAGTAGTCATTTCTCTCTGAAGCTTATCATCATGCAGCACCGTATCTTGAATGGCAGAAACCAAGGTGAGCAGAGAATCTCCCCACAGATATATGGTGGAGAGTTGTGGCACAGTAAATCATTAGGAGGGAGGTATAAGAGAAGATATATGATTATTGGAAGTCACATCCTATCGAGTGACACCCTATCAATTTCCTGGTCAGGGTGTTACAGTACTTAGTAGCCACATATTCTACCTCACATATGCTGTGACTTGAATCTTTTGTGAGTTATTATGAGAGGAAATGGAAATAGTAAGGTGCAAGTGGGAATCTCCAAGGCTTTCCCTTCTCTAGCTAACATTTGGAAATGCATTGAGTCCTAATCACAGCACCAGGGAAGGAGAGGAAGGGTTCTGAAAATGCCATGTGCCCTCAGCGCTGGAATCAACAAGGCTGATCCGGAGAGAGTCAGGTGATTTGGATTCTGTCCATTGCTTTCCCTGGATGAGCTCTGTTTACTGTATAATCAACCTATTTCCCTTCATTTTTGATTTTTTTTCAGTAGCATAGAGATAACAACAGTTGCACTTCATTTTGAAAAGTAATTTGAAATCTGTGAGCAAGAACTGCCTGGTGCAAAGGTAATATTATTAATTATTACTATCAGTGTGCTACCTGGAACTTCTCATAAGCCTTGTCACACTGGATTATGAAGAAATCTAGAGTAAAACCAGTACCTGTCCCAAAGCCCTAGTTAAACAAAATCCCTATGCAAAGAAGGTGAGACAAAGCAGTCAGGATGCAGTAGCTTTCCAAGCTAGCTAACCCTGGTGAAAACTACTGATTCACTCTGAATAGTGTCTTTTCCTGCATGAAACCAAGTTAGCATTATCAATGCCAAGGATTAAAAATAGATGACTGGAGAAGTAGAAAAAGGAGAGTCCTCTGAAGTGAAAGTCACAGAAAGGAATTCAGAAGAATTTTCAGTCAACCTGAAGACTTTACATTGGTTGGCTTGGTCTATAACTAGCAGCACCTCTTGGGACGTGGCACTTGGTGCCAGGGTTTAGTAGTCATGAGGTGTTGGGCGACAGGCTGGACTTGATGATCTTTGAGGTCTTTTCCAACCTTATTGATTCTATGATTCTGTGACAGTGGCAGAACATGCTTTCTTCTTCTTTTTGCAAAAAAAAAAAAAGAATGGTAGAGGAGGAGAAAAATAAAAGATCATATCAAAATACTGGAGAAGTTTTGTGAAAGTACTGTTGCATCAGTCTTACTTTACCAGCAGACTCTATTCTGTCCCAGTAAATTATTGCCTTTATTATTAACAGTTTCATCATCTCTGCTAAGTTCCTAAATGTAGGTAGCTATGAAGTATCCATCTTTTAATCTCAAAAATTGGAGTTTGGTGCCTCTCTTCAGCACCAAAACCATATCCAATGCAATTTTAAATCTGCTTGAAGATAAAAATCTATATAATTAAGGCATGTATTGGACTAAAGACATATAAACTAAATACAATACAGTACCTAAAGTACCAGTGGAAGTTAGTTCAGTGATGATACTCAGGACTCAGTACAGGACTCATTATTACCAGAATCCAGTGCCTGACTGAAGTTAGCTTTATGCTCTTCAGAGGGTATGCTTTCAACCTCTCTTCAGACTTATATGCAATAGCTACTTACACTTGAGTTCCTTTAGCTGATTTCCAGTGGCAATCAGCCTTACTCTGAAAGCTCTACACAATATTCCAGGCAAGCATTAGACTGCCACCTTTTGTCTTTTAACTTGCCCTTTCTGAAGTGGGTTTATAACAAAACTGGCCACGCTGTGGCCTTGCTAAAAATAATTCAGTCGTCAACATCATGCAGAAAGTCTTTCTCTCTTAGAAATACTGGTGGGGTGTTTTTCTGGATGGTTCCAACCATTCTTTGCAGTTGATTTTAGTCATGTCTTCACATCAGGCAAATCAGGCACCTAAAATGGAAATGCTAGTATCTCTTCAAATGGCAAGCAGGAGAAGTGAGAGTCATGAAGCTTTTAGGAGAGAACAACACTCACATGCAAAAGGTATAAAGCTGACAGGAAAGGTTTGATGAGCACAACATATCAGGAAATATCTTATAGATAGTGGCAATAAATATATTTTACAGGCTACTTAATAAGGCTGTAGTTTCACTATAACAGACTTGGCTATGACTTTGATGTGGACCTGTGCCTGCCTAATCTCCCATCTTATAATGAGCTCTTTCAAAGCGAGCCAGAATACCCCAGCACTTTTAGGACAAATATGAAAACACCACCATATATTTTTAAATGTAGGAAACTCAAACTGAGTAGCTGAAGCACACCAGAATTCTGCCCTCCTCCCACCCATCCCATTTCATTTCTAGACTTTAAATAATTCATTACACTCTGAGGTGAGCTACTCGGTGCAGTCTGCTTTGAAGTCTCTTTGCTCCTAAATGAAGTCTCAGGGTGTTTTGAGAAGTTGCACCTGGTCACACTCGGCTGTCTCCAAAGCTACTCCTCTCTGCACAGCTGCAACAGACCCCTAAGGAAAGGAACAATTTCCCTTTTGGAGGCTTCACTTCTTTGAGGCTTCTTAAAGGCACACAAAAGCGAGGGCAGGGAAAACAGGTGCCATCTCTCGCAACTGGTTTTGGCACATTGTGGTCTTTTTTGTTTTGGTTTTGTTTTGTTGTTTTCTCTTTGAAAGAGTACTTTTAATTAGCTGAGTTCAGTGATTCAGTTTCCTGATTAGCCCACCATAAAGCAGATTTTGTGCAGCAGAGGATATAGGTGGGAGGGAAATTGAATGAGGACAGAAAAAATGACCAGAGAGAATGCAGGAACTATTTATACCAGCTTTGGGGCTGAAGTCAGTATCTCTGACTGCCTGGAAAAATGTGCAGCTCTCAGAATAATAAACCTACTTACTGGAGATCATTGGAAAAATTCCCTAAAGCACTTATTTGAGGCTCTTCAGATTTACAATACTGAGTGACCTGAGACGCAGCTTGCACTAGCTCCAGTGTTTGATTATGAATGGGCAGTCTTCCGTTTCAGTCAAGTGTCCCAAATCCACACAGAATCACACAGAATCAACCAGGTTGGAAGAGACCTCCAAGATGATCAAATCCAACCGATCACCCAAACCTCTCTGATGACCTAAGCCATGGCACTAAGTGCCTCATCCAGTCTTTTCTTAAACACCTCCAGGGCTGTCAACCCCAGCAGCTCCCTGGGCAGCCCATCCCAATCCGCTACAAGCTGGCATGTATGTAGCAGTTAATCCAAGAAAAAGTGAAAATCCACAGTACCAAAGGAACCAGTGCAACACCACGACTGCATTCCTGACACTAGGTGGTACTCACCACATAAATACAGTAGGTACCCTCAAAACCACCACCAGGAAATGTGAATGCTAATTGCCATTTCCCATGCTTCAGGGCACCAGAAACTTTCACATTTTAACTCAGATATCACTTAGTGGTTCCAGCAGCAGCTGCAAACTTTTTGCAGTTTGCATGACCTTAAGCAGACTCTCTGGAAAGCCCCAGGCAAGCAGACTCAGGAGCTAAGGGGTATATGACATTTACAGGATAATACATAAAACATGGGGTTTTGGATCTACTTAAGAGGTAAAACTTGAACCTCTGTTTCAAATTAGGGCCTTCATAGATAATGCCAGTTTTGACTTGTTAGACCCATATCAAGGTAGGGACTCTAGTAAGGTCTAACTGATCACTTTGTGGGGTGGATGTCAGGATTTACTCTTTTCCAAGTTACTGAATCACTAACCTTAGCCTAGTCTCATCTGAGGTCATACTTTGTGAGGCTAGTGTACCAGAGCCTCTGGCTTACTAAGATAGCAATCATCTGCTAAACCAGTGTGAGCTACACTGATAACATGGTGCAGTGCTCTGCAGCTGCTCGATCTTGCTTGCCTGCTGCCATGTCAAGGCTCTCATTGACACAGCCCCTCTAACCTGCTGAGCCAATGTGTCATTACAGGCTTTAGATGGTCCTGGCTCAACTCCCCTTGGTCTCAGCAAGCTCAGAGTTACCTCCTTACCATAAAGCATTAAGGAAAATGAAATGTAAGCTGAACACTAAGCTGAGGGAGCACATGTAAATGCCTTTCTGTTCAGAGGAATATAGATAGGATAAACAGCAGTCCACTAACATGGTTGGGGCAATGCTCTTTAAATACTGTATATGAGGAAGACAAAGCAAGGCAGAGGCAGGCTTCAGTCACTGGGTAAGTAGAAAGCTGATATTCCCTGGAAGTGGAATTAAGGCCTACTTGTAATAAAAACCAGCAATCAATCTGAGTCATTTTCAGACATAGATTTTTAAACATGGAGGTTGATTACACAGGAATTGAACTAATAATAACCAACACATCAACAAAACAAAATGCAGTGTTGCTTTTCTAAGCTATGCCAACGTAAGAATTGATGATGTTAGAAGAAAGAAATGTTACACTCTTTCTTTGGAAGCAGCAAATAACTTCCTTTCACACAATATTTGGAGTCAGTGGTCAAAGTGATCTCACTTTAAGCAATGTGTCCTATTCACAGACAGCATAATGTAGGTTGTTATGGCCTTTTCATTTCCCCTGAACAGCAGCAGGTGGCTACTGTTCTTCTCATTCCATAAACTTCAGAGTTTTTCGAAATTTCCATTGCAGACACTCACACCCCAGAGGGGACTACATTATTATTAGCTTCTCAGATATTATTCTAAGTCTCTCTCTCTTTTTGTATATGTTTTGAGGTGAAATAGCTACCATTACATCTGCTTGACTCTTGATACAGGGTGTTATTCTCAGAACTTGTGAACCTATTCTGGTGGGCTTCATTCTTTCCAGTAGTTACTTTACTCCCAGTTAACAGGGCAAAGAAACATGTCTCTTCTCATAAAATAACTTCTACAATGTATGTAATTCTTCTGTGATTTTAGTTAAATACTAATGTAAGGTTTTTTCCCGCTGCTGCACCCACATTCACATGTGGAGCTATGAAACATAAACAATTCTACCAGGAGACTAGAGAAAACTTAATCCTCTGCCTTGTCTGTGTTTGATAAGGCCCTTCATTATCTCAAAGGAGACAGCATTAGTACTGCAGCTTTCCACTCTTCATTACTTTTTGAGGTTCCTTAAAGTTAAGAACAGGAGAAGATATTGTGATGTATGGGGAGAAAAGAAATTTGACTACAGCCATCAGGACAAACAAGTGGAGTCTCCTAATGAAAAAAAAAAATCAAAATTTTAGGGTACATTTTCCAGTTTAACATTCTTAAGGATCACTAACAGCCCAGTTACTAACTTTCTTCACTGTTAGGGTACAAACAAAAATGCATAGTGATGTTTATCTATATCCTATCCACAAGCCAGAGGAAACTCGTCAATCACCAGAAAACCAAACCAGAAGTATTGAAAAGTGTTTCCTACACAGTTCAAAAGACTTGACTAGGTTCTTGGCCAGATAGTTTCCCCAAAAAAAACCCAAAACATACACATACCCAAAAAACCAAACCAAACCAAACCAAAACCACAACCAAAACCCAATCAACCAAACCAACACAAAATAAACAGAAATTTACAAATACCAGTATAGTGTTCAAGACAGTTTTAAGTGTGCATGAAAGACTGCTACACAAAAAGCAAAAGATAACCAAAACCTCAGATTATTTGGGATGCTATTAAATTACCCTTCTCTTAATCCTTCAATTTATCTCTAGTTGACAAAGGGGTAAACTTTGTTTTTCTCTCTCATGTCTGGGTTAGGCTTCTCACAGCTCCAAGTCCAACCAGAAAAAAAACCAAAACAAAACATGCAAGAGACATGTAGGTGACAAAAAAGAAAGATACTGAATTAGAGGAGATGAAAACCAAAGTCAAAACCTTCATAAAACCACCTGATCATCACTTCTAGCTAGTGCAGCTGATGCCAAACTGAAGTGCTCAATTTTGCTGTCTCAGCGCTCCTAGCTTACCAGACTGATTTCAAGTCAAAAACATTCATAAGGACAAACTCACCCTTACTTTAGAGGGTCTATCTCAATGTAAATGCTTCAATATGGTCAATAAATCAATCTCTCCTATTTGCAGGACTGAAATTGTGATAAGAGTACCACCCTTAGTTGAATAGGGTGATGCCAAATTAAAAAGGGAAAAAAAAGCATGAAGCAGTTTTCTCAGCAGTCAGCACATCGAGCTTGCCTGGATAATGATAAAGCAACGTGTCTGTAACTTAACTCTATACCTAAAGCATATCTAACTTGTGGAATACACTCAAGGTACAGGCTTTCAGAGGTTCTTAACCTTTTTAGCTTTCTGAGTTGATGCCGACTCTCACTCACATGAAAGTAAGTCTTAATTGATGTTAATTGTCTTGCCCTGAGTAAGAAAGGAAAGCTTGTTGAGCAGCAAAATAACTTTATGTTTCCATAGCACTAAAAATGCTGGATCATTCTAGTCTAAGGTGAACAAAATAGTAATCTGAGGATTGAAATTACTTCTGTATTCTTCTTTCCTGAGTCCCTTGGGAACTCAGTGGTAAACAGAGACATGACACAGAATTCTGCCATTTGCAGTAGGGAAAATGGTTAAAAACTGTTCAGCATATAAGGACAGATTTCAAAGTTGCTGCTGATACTAGGAGCTTGTAATTAGTAATATTACTGAGTTTTGAGTCACAGCTGAAAATGACTTGTTGCTTTAAACATAGTTAATATCACTTCAGACATGTTAGAATGTTTCTGGATTGAATTTGTCTATGTTGTTGTTCCTTTTTTTTATAGGGAAGTTACAGAAGATACATGAAAGAGGCGTGGAAGGAAAAAGAGAAGATGTTGTGATTTAGGAGGAAGCATATAAAGAGCAAAACACAAATATAAAAACCTCAGAAGCCCGAGGCAAAGTAAGAAAAGGGAGAAAAATTGAATCCTCAGATAAATAAGGTATACCAAAGCTCAAAAAAGCTGCACTGCAAGTGTAAAAAGCTCCCCATATGAAAGGGTATATATGGCTAACACCTGTTTATGGCCTCTCAGTGCCTAGGTTCCATTTCTGCATTTTCCTTATTAGGGTGAGTAGCCTTATATTTGCAGCAGAACAAATGACATGAAAAATCCGTAGTAATGGCAGCTAATAAGAATTACCTTACCCATGAAGGGTAATTGATGCAATTACTTCACCCACGAAGTGACTGGGACTCTGTGGTGAGGAAGTGTAATTCAGATCTATAATCCTGCTGGTGATGTCTTTACTCTGTGAAGTCTGTCTGTACAATACTTCAAAGCTCTAAAGAGGTTTCCTATTCTGCAGGCAGTGACAAAGTACAGTATATAGTCTGCCATCTTTTTGCCTTACATGTTCTACATGCATTTAGTGAAGCAAATAAGCAATGCCATGTCTCATAAGGGTATATTAGATGTGTTTGAATGTCTTAACCCAAAATAGTTGAGATTCACATTTTTTGAAACTGCCTTTCTCTTGAAACCATAAGCAACCACCTTGTTAGGGTTTCTTACATCTTATAGAATTTATAGAATTAACCAGGTTGGAAAAGACCTTTGAGATCATCGAGTCCAACCCATCACCAACACCAGCTAATCAATATATTTATAAAAAACATATAAATATTCTGCATTTCCATGTAAAATTTAAGCTCAGTAATTATGAGTCACAGTTTAAGTCTCACAAAAGTAGGTTCAAGCCTCTAATAAAGTAATTATTATTTCCTCAACTTTTATGTTTGTGCTGGGTGTCATTGGGACTTTCTGAAGAGACTGCATGAGTAGTGACATACAACCATACAGATCTGACAAGTTGGAGTGGGTGGACACAGGATTTTTGCTCTAGAGAACTTTGAAGTGATTGCTAATGTTGCAGTGAGTTTGGTTCACAGCATGTTAAGCACAGATCATGCTTGTGTACAATACCTTACTAGTTCAAAGGAGCATATCTTGACCTCAGCCTTGGATGCCGGGTTCAAAGAGCTGACATCCACCTTTCTCAACCTCTCTCCTGGAGAGTAGTTGACCTAGAACTCTATGGAAAACTGAACTGTTGAAATCTACACATCAGAAAAAAAGACCACTAGGTATGAGTAGAGACTCCTGAGACACTGGAGAATAAAAATGTCTTGGTTTAATTGGGAAGGAAGTTGTTCTCTGGCCACAGCCACCATATTTTTCTTCGTATTAATTCTTATTCCATGTCTGAAATGTCACTCTGGGAAATGCTGCCAGATGTTGTTTGGACAAAGGTGACAGAAAGTATTATAATATTAGATGACTCTGGCATATGTGCATCACCTATAATAAAGTTCTACCTGCAAAAGCAATGAATATTTACACAAACTGATGAGCTTTTGCTGAGGAGAAGCAGCTCTGGCCAGCAATGGAAAAGTAGCATAAAATTCTGTATCCCACTGAGAGCATGTCTCTAATATTAAATTTATGAGTAACAGTATAAATATATGCTAAAAAAAATTAAGAAGTTTTAGCTTTGAGAAAATTTAATTAGTGTTTTCACGGCTCAGTCCTGAGCATTGAAAGCATTTGATAGCTGTGGTCATAAAACAAAGAAGTCTGTAGGGATGCTTCATAGTCCTTTCAGAGGCATACATTTCCAGAGAGTAGTTTATTCTAGCTGGATTTTTTTTTCCTCCACAGCTGATCATAACAATAATTCACTTTTCATTACTCTGCATTCCTTCTTCTGCCCCTTTCCCCCCCTTTTTTTCCTTTCTCTCTGTGCTTTTCACTCTATTTTGCTCTTATATTTGCCATTTAAAAGGGAAACAGAAAATCATGGGTTGTCAGGTGTTTTGGAAAAAAACCAAACAGCAAAAATTGCCAGCAAGAAAGAAAGAAGTCATAATTACATCACTTGATGGCACTGTTTTGCATAGACTAATATTCAGCTAAAATGATATATGGAATACATATACTTTTATATATATATATTTATATATCTGCATATAGGTGCATATATATAAAAATATGTATTTTATATATATATTGATATACAGACACTTGTACACACACAGAGACACATTGGCTGAAAGCACAGAGAATGCACCATTGTGTACTGTGTGAGGTGCAGTGAGTCTCAGAAGACATTTAAATCTCAAATACTCCTATTTTAAGTCCCCAGAGTAATTTCACTTTAAGTGAGATTAAGATCCCGTGTAAGTATTATCGATGGGGCTATTATTCCAGTGAGATGACAGTTCCCATTAAAGAGCTCTGGTTTTGGTGGGTTATAATTTTGCTGAACTTTAATCTTTCAGGTTGATATGTTCCCACCGGCAGGATGGAGCTGCGGGCTATACGGTTCAGAAGGATGGTCCAACTGCCAGAAAGGCAGTCTGGCTCCTAAAATAAGACTTCATTTTATCTCTTCATGGCATGTTCTTGCTTCCTGTCACTAATTTCAACAGATATTCTCGTGACCCTGGGCTCAGTCCTTTCTCGTCACCTGCCAACAGCAAGATGAGGGTCTGGGCAGGACGTGAAAGAGCAAGAGTGGTGAGGAGGCTGAAAGGAAGGTAATCCTGCTTTTGTTGTGAACTTTGCTGTCAGCCTCTGCTTTTGCTCCATATTCCCATTTTACCTTTAGGCCCCACATTTCCACTCTCAGTGAGAGGCCAAAGTAAGAACAATTCTGAATTTCTCAGCTGCCCCTCTGTTAGTCAATGGAATACATGTAGATATCTACTTCAGCCAACAGTGAAAAGGTTGCAAGTGAAAAATCTGGTGTGACACAAATCTCATTTTCTGGGACATGAGAGTTTAATTTGCAGAACTGCTGAGAGTTCAGCGTCAGATGCCTTCAAGAGAGTCTGTACAGTTAACTACAATACTAACTAAACTAACAATAACATGAAAAGACAAACTGGTTATCTCAGGGCTAAACTTGGAATTGAGAGATACTTTTGACCACTACACGCCTATGAAACTAAACACCAGGCTTTTCAAGGCTCCCAGACAGTACTGTGTTGAAGAATAGTTAAAGAAAGAAGTCATAACTATATTGCTTGTTGTCATTATTTTGCATAGACTAACATTCATCTAAAATATATATGGAATATATATATTGATATACAGACACATGGAAATGCAGATGGAGTTCCCATGGAAACATGCAGCAGTCCAGGTCATGGGCTTCAGGTAGTGCCTGAGACTTTCACTTGCAAGAAGTCAAGGCTCCCAGAACTACTGCATGTGCTGTGAGCAGATAGATGACCTGCTTAGATAGGTGGCAGAGTTGCAAGAGAAGGTTGAAATACTAAGGAGCATCAGGGAGGCTGAATAAGAGATAGACTGGTGGAGTCAGGCTCTGACCTCCCTGAAACAGAAATGGGAACACCTATTAGAAAGTACCCAGGACCAGCTCATCCCTGTACCCTGCCCTATGAAGCTGAAGGCAGAAGCCTAACACAAAAGAGTAAGAGGAGGCAAGTTCACGGTTGAAGCAAGAGGTAAACTTGTTCCACACCCACCATTCCCCACCCACCATTCCCCAACCCCTTGACAGGGGGAAATGGTAACAAAAAAGGGAAGAGTCTTTGCTATAGGTGACTCTACTGAAGGAAATGGAAGTCCTGAAATTCAGACCTGATCCACTTCTAAGGGAAGTGTGCTGCCTCCCTACCTTCTGAGTTAAGGATGTGGCAACAAAACTCCCTCCCCTGGTACAGCCCACAGATTACTATCCACTATTGGTTTTCCAGATAGACAGCAATGAATTAGATAAAAAGCAAACTGAGGGCTGTCAAGAGAGACAGCCACTCTGCTGACAACAACAGACAGAAAGAGGTTGCTGGGGTTCCTGGAGTGTGTGGAAGATAACTTCTCAACACAGCTGGTGCGTGAACCAGTGAGGGAAGGCTCTCTAATCGACCTGCTGTCTGTGAACAGAGAAGGACTAGTAGAAGATGTAAAGGATGGTGGCTGTCTTGGGCAAAGGGACTATGAGATGGTGGAGTTTTCACTTCTTAGTGAAGTTAGGAAGGGGGGCAATAGAACTGCATCCTTGGACTTCTGAAGGACAGACTTTGGCTTGTTTAGGAGATTGGTTGATGGCACCCCCTGGGAAGGAGTCCTGAAGGACAAAGGAGGCCAAGAAGGCAGGACATTCCTCAAGGGAGAAATCTTCAAAGTACAAGAACAGGCTGTTCCCCTGCCCCAAAAAATGAGCTGGTGGTAGAGAAAACTGGCTGGTGGTGCAGAAAGCTTTGGGTAGAAATCAAGAAGTCTACTGGCTATGGAAGAAGGGGTAGGCAACTCAGGAAAAATAAAATGTTCTTTCAAGGATATGCAGGCAGAAAATCAGAAAGGCCAGACTTGAACTAGAACTTAATCTGTCCAATGACATGAAGGATAATAAAAATATGTTTCTATAAATGTGTTAACAGTAAAAGAAGGGCTGAGAAGGATCTCCACCCACTACTGGATGTAGGAGGGAACCTGGTGACCAAAGACCTGCTGGCTTTGAGTTTCCTGGAGTGAAGTCTGGAACAAAATGCTCCTAGATTCTGGTGATGTCCATGTAACCAGCTAGCTCCTCACTGACAGCACAGCTCTGGTTTCTGCCAAAATATTTAAGAGGCAGCACTCCAGAAATGGAATGTGGTCTATACTGTCCTTAGAATTTTAAATACTGTTGTGTCCCACGTGTTTCAGAGATTCTTATAAACAGCTGGACTTCTGGAGCACAGATTAGGTATGGTTCTGCTCCAGCATATATTGCACCATGAAAATGAATCCATAAGGATTTTATTTTTCTATTTTAATTAATGTATTATTATTACTGTTATTTAACTATCCAGATAAACATTTTCTTGCTTCTTGTGACCAAGAAGTTGAAGTTCTCAATAAGATAAATTCTTGTATTTCAACTTCAATCACTTTGTGATGTTTCTAAATTTACATCAGGCTTGTCCTCAAACTTCACATGAATTGAATAATTATCCACTTGGTTCCATTCTTAAAAGTTTTTCCAAGTCTTGCTCATTACCCTGCTACATCTTAATGCATTTCAGAGTACAGCATTATCCTGCTGCATTACAAAGAGAATTTTACTTATACCTTCACAGGCCTTTTCTTGCCTATCCTTGTTGCTTAGGCAGTAGGCTTTCTGTTCCATGGGCAGTGCTTTATTGACCATATGTTGTGCACCACACGATGCCAAACCTAGCTGGAGCATCAGAACAATATTCATATAAAAATGAGTGCTGAAAAATGCAGAAGACTCAATCGTGCTCAATATTGGTCTTCATTCCAGGTGCATATAGTGAGCTATGGTATGTAACTGTGCATTTTTAGCTACAGCTTAAGAACTGGGTTCATTCACTGCCTGGCACTCCTCCAACTAGCATTTCTGTGTTTGAGTCTACTTTAAAATGATAACAATAAATCTGATTCTTTAAAAGAATCCACCACTGCAAGAAAGACACCTGTTGGCAACGGCCCATTCATGACAAAACTATTAAATACCTCTCTTTGCTTTGTGGTTGTTGTGGTGTTTTAGTTGATTGTGAAATTCCCAGAAATCAATTTCAATTTTAACAGCCACATTGCAGGATCTAGGATAAAGGAGCTCAAGTGTGCTTGTCAGTGGTTTCTTCAGATGCAGATCACAAGTGATGAGCAGGGGTTATCCTTGACCAGACCAAATATTTACTACTTTTCGTGGGGTACTGTTCTAAGATTAGAGTATCAGTCTTCTGATGCCTTTTTGGTTTTTTAACATCTAGCTAGAAATTTGTTACAGAGTAAAACACCAGGTAGAGAGGGACCTGGGGGTACTGGTTGACAGTAGGCTGACAATGAGCCAGCAGTGTGCTCAGGTAGCAAGAACACCAGTGGCATCCTGGCCTATATCAGGAACAGTGTGGCCAGCAGGAGCAGGGAAGTCATTCTGCCCCTGTACTCAGCACTGGTTAGGCCACACCTTGAGTCCTGTGTCCAGTTCTGGGCCCCGCAGTTTAGGAAAGATGTTGAGTTGCTGGAAGGTGTCCAGAGAAGGGCAACAAAGCTGGGGAGGGGTTTGGAACACAAGCCCTATGAGGAGAGCTGAGCGTGCTGGGGTTGCTTAGCCTGGAGAAGAGGAAGCTCAGGGGAGACCTTCTTGCAATCTACAACTACCTGAAGGGAGGTTGTAGCCAGGTGGGGGTGGTCTCTTCTCCCAGGCAACCAGCACCAGAACAAGAGGACACAGTCTCAAGCTGTGCCAGGGGAGGTTTAGGCTGGAGGTTAGGAAGAAATTCTTCACAGAAAGAGTGATTGGCCATTGGGATGTGCTGCCCAAGGAGGTGGTGGAGTCACCATCACTGGAGGTGTTTAGGAAGAGACTTGATGGGGTGCTTGGTGCCATGGTTCAGTTGATTAGATGGTGTTGGATGATGGATTGGACTTAATTGTCTCGAAGGTCTCTTCCAACTTGGTCTGGTCTGGTCTGTTCTATCCTATCCTATCCTATCCTACCCTATCCTATCCTATCCTATCCTATCCTATCCTATCCTGAAAAAAAAAGCAATTGAAAAAATTTCAGGGAAAAAAATATCCAACAACCCACTTCCTAAGAAAAGTATCAAATCAAACTAAAATACAGTAAGGCACAGATTAGTGCAAAACAAAGGAAAGGAGAAAAACCTGAGTATGAAAACCCATAAAAACCCAATAATAATAACAGCAACATCAATGATGGAAGAAAGACAAATAGGGAAAGTGATCCAAATGGTATTCATTTTGAGCTCTGTGGAAAAATTGCAATTTTTATTCATCTCAAAGTGTTCTGGAATTGTTTTACCTCCGTTTCATAGCATTTGAACAATGTAGGTCAATTTTTCAGGAAAAAAGAGAAATTGTGCCATTTTGAATCAAAAAGTCAAAGTTTCATTCTACAAATGTCAGAATGAGATGATTTGGCATTTCAGAAATGAAACATTTCATTTCAGAAAGGTCAAAATGCTATGTTTTGACATTTTTTTTAAATTCCTCTCTCCTGTTGTTCTGACCAGAACTATTAACCAAATTCCACCTTGATTAGTTTTAGGCCACTTTAAGCTCAACTTTTTATCCTAATTACTAGTCATAAAATGAAAATTATTGAGTGTCATTGCGGCAAAGAAAAGGATGCAGCATTTTAAATTATTCTTAAACTGCTCCTGACCTATCCCCCTTCTGCTTAGGCTCAGCCTCCAGCACCCCAGTGTCGAGCCTTGTCATTGCACAGCTGTGAGATTTGGCTTTTCCCTACTGCAGGCCTTAAATTAAAACCAGAACACAATCAAAGGCACAATGTCTCAATTAAACCAGAGGCTGGATAGATAATTAATTGTCTTAATGGACAGTTCTGGATGTTTTTATAGTGCATATATATTGCCCAGGTGACAGTTACAGTTACTATAAAAATGCTTATAGATGAGTAAAGGCACTATGTGAATCTAATGCAGAGCAATCTGCACATTGCCCTTAGCAATGACATGTCAGCACTTCTTTTCTCTGACTCATGGGCAGTCCAAAGTAACTGGATACTGTTAGTTTAGCATCTTATGAATAAATGAATTGTATTAAGCAAATGCAACCAGGCTTGAGGACAAAACAATGAATAAAAATAAATAAGAGAAGCTATAATGTCTGCTTGCTAACTTCTTAGAAGATATGTATTACAGACAGAGAGATCACCTTACCACTGCTCTGCCAGTCATCACAGGAGCAGTGTGGGCAGGCAGAGGACAAAACCAATACTATTATTGTGCTGAATGCAGCACATCAGATTTGCAGCAATATCACACAGAAATATCTAACCAGACAGACAGTGATTCTTTCATGACTGTTCCTGGAAGGCCAGCCAGAACGGAAGGAATTGTTCCTTTTGCACGTGTTAAGGAAAAATCCAAGTAAAATAGAAAAAGGGAAGACAAGCTGACTTGTTGTTATTATTTTTCAACCACAGAGAGATCCTCATGAATGACATAATTAATATCTTTGTGATCTGCCTGAAAGAATATTTTTTGATCAAGGCAAATTTCCTCTCTCATGAGCAAGTGTTCACCACCCCAAGGAGCATGAGTAGAAAATGAACAACACACCTCCCAGATTCTAGGACAAATTCAGAGGGCTTTTTTGGTTTGTTTAGGGTTTTGTGTTTTGGGGTGTTGGTGGGTTTTTTGTGTTGTTACTGGTTGGTTTGTGGGGTTTTTGGTTGGTTGGTTGGGGTTTTTGCTTGGGTTTTTTTTTTAAGTGAATTTTTGGATGCTTTTGGCAGAAAGATATCTCTAGAAGATCCCAGGAAGGACACAATAATTAGCAATGCCTCACTTACTAGATCTTGACAAACATGTCTGTACAGAAGTTTTATCTTTCCTTGCAGCCCACGCCTGTCTTGTCTATTCACTCCTGATGTGAATATCCAGCTCCTTTCCACATACTCAGGTAAAGATTTGTGCTTGTGTCCTCCTCATGCCCTTCAAAACTGGCAGCCTGTTGGTATGCGCTGGATTTAGATATCCTGCACAGCATCTTCTGGAATCCTTCCTTAGACTGATGACTTTCAAGCTCTAAAACCTGAGTATGCAATACTTGTATATAATGTTATCTGCTGACAAAACCAAATAGCATGTTATTAAAGATTGAAAAGCTTTATCTATTTTTCATAAGCATTTTAATAGGCACTGCATTCCTTTTGCCTCCCATATGCTGAACAGCTATACTTATCTCTAAACAGACATTGTATACTTGTACTTGCATTACAACAGTTTCTAACTGTAATTGACCAGTGAGACTTTGGTGGTTACTGAAGGACTGGAGCCTGAAGGCATTTTATTTTATTTTATTTTATTTTATTTTATTTTATTTTATTTTATTTTATTTTATTTTATTAATATTTTGTTGGTGGTGCTCTACTCCTACAATTTGAACCATAACTGCATTTGTCTCTACTTGCTGTTCTTCCAGACATTTTACCATTTCTCCATGTTCTGTACTCTTAATACTAGTGTAAATGAACAAGTTCCAGCATTAGTGGAAACTTTGAATCATTTTCCAAAGTCTTTCCCACAGCTTACCAAGTGCATACACCTTTTGCAATATCAATGAAAAGTGTTGCTTTGCAAAACTGCAGTGAGCTCTTATCAACTGAGACATTCCTTAGACTTTCACTTGATGTGAACAAAACCAATTTAGACTAGACTAGACTAGAATAAATCAGGTTGGAAAAGACCTTTGAGATCATCAAGTCCAACATATCACCCAACACCATCTAATCAACTAAACCATGGCACCAAGTGCCCCATCCAGTCTCTTCTAAACACCTCCAGTGATGGTGACTCCACCACTTCCTTGGGCAGCACATTCCAATGGCCAATCCTCTTTAATAAGAAACTCTCCCTAACATCTAGCCTAAACCTCCACTGGTACAGCTTGAGACTGTGTCCTCTTGTTCTGGTGCTGGTTGCCTGGGAGCAGAGACCAGCCCTGAGAGACAGGACTACCTGGCAACTTCCTTCAGGTAGTTGTAGAGAGCAATGAGGTCCCCTTGAGCCTCCTCTTCTCCAGGCTAAGCAACCCCAGCACCCTCAGCCCCTCTTCACAGGGCTGTGCTCCAAACCCCTCCCCAGCTTTGTTGCCTTTCTCTGGACACCTTCCAGCAACTCAACATCTTTCCTAAACTGAGGGGCCCAGAACTGGACACAGGACTCAAGGTGTGGCCTAACCAGTGCTGAGTACAGGGGCAGAATGACCTCCCTGCTCCTTCTGGCCATATAAAGTGTTGGATTCTGTAAGTCCCTGTATTTGTGACATGGGAAGTGTGTCTAGGCTGAAATACTGGCTAGCTGTATGAGTTAGACTGAGATTTGGTGCCAGCTATACTCTAAGTTCTAACCACTCACCTGATAGTACTCTTCAATTCCACAACTAACAAGAAAATCAAGATATGCAAGAAAATCGGTACTGTGACTTTCAGGTCAAAAAGTCTTGAATTAATAATATACCATGATAGAAAAAGAGAAAAAGAACCAAACAACCAACAAACCCTAAACTGGTAAATCTAAACTTACATGTCTCTATTTCAGTTTTGTAACAAGTAGCATTAATATGCCAGGTATAAAATTGTTCAGGCTTTTGGAGATAAAAGATATGTAAGCATTTGAAGATAGTGCAGGTCAGGAAAACAAGGAAAATGTACCCTGAAAATGTAAGATTATCAAGACAAGGTAAGATAGAAAATTAAAAAATTAATCACATCTCTTAAAAATGTATCATCCAAGAGAAACTTGCACACCATAAAAATGATAAGGTATTAATGGCATGGTAATGTCAATGAGCAACATAAATGATAGGACACTGAGGAGCTTCATTAGTGGAGGGTCTTCATTTCTTTGCCCCTGCTCACCTGCTGGAAATAAAAAATCAGAAGGTGACATGAAGGAGGTCAGAATGGGATAGCTCTGGAGTGGACGGTGCCATTAACTAGTGATGGGCTCAAATTACCCAGGAGACACTGACAAAATGAAGTCTGAGTCCTTATAAAATTTGACCTTTTTGCTCTATTATAAGGAGAGAAAGAGATATTTTTAAAATTTATATTTTTAATCTAGTAATCAGAAATACTGCTGGGTCTCTAAGGAGAAAATTAGAAGCTGGAAAGCATCTAAGGAAAATGTCTATCAGGAATAATACAAGTCAAGAAAGGACATATATCTGATCATTTATTCACTGAATGTAAAAGAACTCTAAACCCATAATTTTTTTTTTAGTCTGATTAGTTTAATTCCTTGCTAATAGATTTTTATTCTGTCTGCAGGACTGTTTGCCATCTATGCAGATACACCAGCACATTACAATTACAAATTACACAATCAACTGCATACAATTTGGAATCAGGACTAATGTGTGAAGATCAATACCAGGCATGTTGAGAAGTTCAGTGCAGATCTGTGTAGGACAAATTCCACTGGAGAAAAGCTGCTGTTTTGTATTTTTTTCTCATCATCTGATCCCTAGGTCATGGAGGTTGTACATCACTGACCAAGTGTCTTACCTGTTCTATTTAGATGTACCGTCTGGTGTTTTCCCC
>CM037633.1:6601607-6682681 GCA_015227895.2 Colaptes auratus
TGGTATACTAAGTTACCAGAAATTATTTGGAAGTGCCAGGAAGCAGAAGCAGATTTAAATTAGTGAAACTGATGGTAAAGTGTCTGGGGTTTTTTTGGTGTGGTTATTAGTTAGGCTTTTTTTGCTAGTTCATTCTAATATGCTAAATGTTTAATAGCACTTCAAAACTTATATGTGGAGCTATTTTTTTTTTGTTCTGTCCATGAACAGCAAAAATGTTTTGGTAGAAAATCAGCTAGGAATATAGGTATGGACATACCTAGGACATAGGTAAGACCAGGCTGGATGAGGCTCTGGCCAGCCTGATCTAGTGTAGGGTGTCTCTGCCCATGGCAGGGGGGTTGGAACTAGATGATCCTTGTGGTCCCTTCCAACCCTGACTGAAATTATGAGACATATCTGGATTTCTGTAGGCTGTATTTTCTCTTATGGCTTTGTCTTGGGTTTCCTTTTAGGCAGCAGTCAGGATGGAGCAGCACTGCTTGCCACAGCAACTGATGAATGATTGCATAGCTCTAAGGGACAAATAGAAAGAAGAATGAAAGGGTAGAGAGACATCCCATCATGCCTAGTTAGAACAGTACCCTGTACACTAATGTTATATTTATGGTTATTTATCCCTGGCACTATTTAACACCACCCAATTTTAAAGATAAATGTAGCAAAAGCATTTTATCCTGCTGCTATGAAAATGTGCTTTTAATAGATTTAGGTTTCTCGGGTCATAAGGAAGAAATAGAAAGATTTTGTAGTTTTCTAAAGGACTGTATTATACACAGAGTTAAAATGTCATAAAGCAGCTTGAAACACTATAGGGAGCCTGTGCAGTAATTGGAAAAATGTTTCATACTAATGTTTGGATTGCTTAGTGTGAGCCGTTGGCATACATTTCCTGACAGTAAACATGTCTTTGCTTAATTGTAATTATAGCTTACACAAAGGCTAAAGAAGGAAACAGAGAGAAAGGTACTTTGGTGAATATGGGTAATGACATTTTAATGCACTTAAGGCACAAGACAACACTCCTAAGACCAGTGCTAACTTGCATGCACAGTTGGGAGAGCAGCTTTTGGGGTTTTTTCTGTTTAATAATATTATCAAGGCTGGGGAGTTTGTTAGGATTCTCCATGCCACTCCCTCTCCTTGCAGATAACAACTGCTATGGCTGCCAGCCTATGTCTCTTCTTCTGATTAAGTCACTGTTAACAAAACTGAGTGGATTCTAATCATTATTCAGTACTGAGCTGTGCCAGGTTTTCACAGGTGATGTTGTCTTCATGTTACCCTACATTTTTTGGCAGAATAGGAAATGCCAGAAGAAACAGCATCCCCACTTTTGAGATGTACTTGAGGGGAGGGAGAAAAACCAAGTCAAACAAAAAACCCCAACAAAACCAAACTCAAACCAAATGGAAAAGAAAAAAACCAACCCAACCCCCAACAAAAACCAACACCCCACCCCAGAAAAAAGCCCTGCACCACCAAACCACAAAACAAAACAAGAGCTACAAAAATAACCCCCAAACCTACACACCCACCCCCCACAGACAGCCAATTTTAGAACTGGTAATGGCATTTCATGCCCTCATAATAGCTCATTGTGAATGCAAAGTTGGGCTTTTGGGTGCAAATTTTGGCCTTGTGTACTGGGTTTGCCTGGCAAGGTTTTGGGGGGAGGGGGGTGTGTGTGTGTGAATGTAGTGTGCTGCTCCAGGGCTGGTTTCTGTGAGGTGTTGGAAGCCCACTCTGTGTCCGATAGAGCCAATGCCAAACCAGCTCCAAGATGGACCCACCAATGGCCAAACCAAACCCATCATTGACAGTGGTAGATAACAGATATAAGAAGGAAAATAACCTCTACAATTGCAGTGGAGTAAGAAAATGTGGGAGAAACAAACCTTCAGACAAAATCAGTTGAAGGTGGAGCAAGTGCTCAGGGGCCAGAGAAGAGATTACTCTGCAGCCTGTTGTGAAAACCAGTGAGGCATGCTGCCCCTGCAGCCCATGGAGTTAATGATGGAGAAGATACCCACAGTGGAATAGGTGGATTCACTCAAAGGAAGCTCTGACCCTGTGGGAAGCCTGCATTGGAGGAGGTCCTGGCTAGACATGCGGACCCACACGGGACTCATGCTGGAGAGAAGATCTGTCCCTTAGTGAAATGCAGCCAGTCTGACTGGATATTTATACATCTTGGGTTTACCTGTCCTCTGTCAAACCTCTAGAGGTGGTAATGGAGAAGCAGCAGGAAGAGACTTGGAAAACAGATCAATTAAAAGTATGGCTCTGAAGAGGAAGTCTGTCATTCAGAGAGCAGCTGTGAATGCCAGGAGCCAATCCACTATGTCAGGACAGAATGGGAGACAAACTTTATAGCTCCTTCTTGTCCCCCTTGCTGCACCAGAAAGCTTTTTGATGTAGCCATGTGTAGTATTGGCATCCCTGCACTAGCAGCACACGCTAAAAGGCAAGGTGCTGTGCCCTTGGCTTTGGTAATCAGTACCCTGTACCAAAGGTGGAAATAACACCCTACAGGCATGGTGCTACTGTACATGCCTGAATTTCAATGTTAGTGACTTCACAACTTTCAAGACACTAGAAAATAAAGGTGAGAGTGAATATAGTTAAGTGGTGTGTTGTAAAACTCATCACAAGCTATCATACTTTGTCTGGTAATACATTCCTGCATCTGTTTTATGCCTGTGTCTTGAAGCAGATTTCACCAAAGAAGTATCAGAGACTAGATATAACTTCAGAATAAGTATACGTGGACCTTTACTCCATAGGAGGGGTCACCACTGCCACCTCAGGAACCCCTGTACAAGAGTTGTGGTTGGAGGGAATCACTTACTACCCAGTTAATCTTTTTTTCCTTGTAGAAAATGTTGCTACTCTTCAGTTTTACTTTCTGTGCCTCTAATGTTTTAGAAATTTGTACTAATGGGTACAGATTGAATTTTCTGGTAACTTTGTAACTTCTTTCTCCAGCCTCTTTTGTGACCCTGCTGTCAGAAGCTTGGAAACAAAGCTGAACTGCATGTATTTGTTCTCTGTAGGCCAAAGCATGTGGACTCTACAGCAAATATTCATTGTCTGGCTGGCTTTATTGAGCATCCATGACAATTCATCCTAAAATATGCTTCTTGTGTACTACAAAGTCTTTTTAAAGAATCTGGGACCTAAGTATGAGTGTATCAGTACAAGTACTTGAGATAAACCATTGACAGATCATCCTCCTGATGTGAGAAAACAAACTGCTTGATACATTCTATGAAAAAGCCTTTTGTATCATTGGGAAGCAAGTTCCCACAAGGGAGGAGAGAATCAAGAAGTAAGATCCTACAATGAAATCTAGAAAATACTGCCTCCCCCAGTAAACTCCACTGCAGTAGTTGCGTTTATTTGAACATTAATTGCTTATATGTACCAACACAATAAAACTCAATAAAATAATGGGAAATGTTTTATGTCTTGCATATTAATTTTGCTTGTTTCTAGAAGACACTGCTAAATTAGTCACCTACAGGAGTTGTAGTATGGATCTTTTTGCTAATATTTGGTAAAATCAGACACTATTGGGTTATACAGGTAATCATAGAATCAATCAGGTTGAAATAGACCTCAGACATCAAGTCCAACCTATCGCCCAACACCTCATGACAACTAAACCATGGCTCCAAGTGCCACATCCAATCCCTTTTTGAACACCTCCAGTGATGGTGACTTGACCACCTCCCTGGGCAGCCCATTCCAATGGCCGATCTCTCTGTGAAGAACTATCTCCTCACCTTGAGCCTGAACTTCCCCTGGTGCAGCTTGAGACTGTGTCCTCTTGTTCTGGTGCTGCTTGCCTGGGGAAGCGACCAACCCCCTCTGGCTACAACCTCCCTTCAGGTAATTGTAGAGAGCAAGAAGGTCTCCCCTGAGCCTCCTCTTCTCCAGGCTAAACAACCCCAGGTCCCTCAGCCTCTAATGCTTTAATACACAGAGAACTTGCTATCCTTCCATACCTCAGGAACTCTTTTCATGTACCATACTTTTGTTGTAGAGCAAAATGGCTAAATGTCTTTATTATCTGTATTAAAAGATTAATGGAACTCTTGAAAGCAAATCTGGGGTAATAACCCTGTGTGCCAGTGCCTCCAGAACGTGATTTCTGTCTGTTTTGGCTACATATTCTTTTCCTTAGCCCTGCTTATGTGAAGCTGAACGGATTTCACTTGAATATTCAGGCCTTGCCTCTTTTCACTTGAATATTTAGGCCTTGCCTTTCTGAGAACTTCATTCACAGTGATAATATGTTCTGCTTGACTGACAGTTTGCGTTAGGGCAATTCATTAAGGTAAATGAATTCTGAAAGGGGGGAGACAATATATCTTTGGACTGGAGTATGACTTATTGAGAAAAAAGCATAATGTATATGCTTATATTTTTCAGTATGTGTAATACAGAACACAAAGGTAATTTCATGTTTGAAATAAGAGTTAAAACTCAGTGGAGAATTAAAACCAGTGCTTTTTGCATCCTCATTAGCAATCATGATTGTTCAGTTGATAGCAGGCAGAAGTGACACAAAAACCTGCATTGCTGCTGAAGCAGAGAGGATATTGACATTTAAACAAATGCTTAAAGATACTGTGTTATGCTTCTAATTTTAATATTTAAAGCTAGTGGGGAGCTTGTCTTATTGTCCTTTATCATTTTATCATTCACACGCAGCAAACAGGGTGGTTATTTTCTACATAAAGGAGAATCACAAACCTACCCAAACCTCCTTTTCTTTTAAGAGATTGATTGAAACCTCTGTTGTGTTTGGGGCTTGGTTGACATTTCATTGATCTCCATTTTTAGGAGCATGGATAATAGCCAGAATAACCCTAAAAAGGCAACTGCCAGGATTTCTTCATCCTAATGATTCATGTCTAAAACTTTTCAGCAGCACTTCTGATAGAATTTGTGTCTGGAGTGATGTTTTTGGAGGGAGAGAGTTCATTGTATGAAAAGATGAAAAGCGTAGCTAGTTGACATATGCCATCTAGCTTTCAGCTGCAGCTCTGGCAGGGTGGGGGTCACCCAGGGCTAGCTGTATGACAGTCTACCTGGATTCCCTGCTGGGTTTCTGCTGCAGCTGGCAGCTCAGCCATAGTATTGCCTTTGAAGCTGTTCCATTAGGTGAGGATGCTTCTGCAGATGACAAGGAGCAGAAGGCAGATGAGTTTCTCTCTAGGGGTTCAGGTACTTAGTAACAAGCAGGGAATAAGCCTTTATTATAATGGTGTTTCACAGCCTCTCTTGTTCCAGAATGAGTGCTTGTATAGCCAGGTAGAAGGGCCTCTTATCTCTCCATTTCTGCTTGTCCTCCTGCTGCTCCTGTGGAAGTGTACACTGAATTTTTCAGCTGATGAGACTGAGAGTGCCCTGTGGCAAAACATCTGATGCAAAAGAGGGTCCCTGAGAGATGTGATCATTTCTTCAGAAAAAGAAACTTGAAAAAGGGAACTCTTGTCAGTGATCCTGTCTGACCCCAACAAGGCACTATCAGCTGCAAACCAGAAGCATCACTGGTGCACCTCTGCTAATGAAATTTGAAAATGTATCATGTGTAGTTAAGAACATAAAATGTTTGCAAGGTAGTCAATTTTCAAGGGATGGTGAATGACCAGTGTTGCATTGGTGATTCTCTGTGAGTTAATAAATATGAAGGATGCATAATTGTGGTGAGGTTATGGTTGTTTGACTAATTTTCATGCGGTGTTAAGATCCTTGAAAGTTCAAATGGCCTCAGTGAAGGACAAAAAATACTGATAAAAAATTAAGTTCTGGCTATATAATCTCTGCTAAAGATATTTGAAGAGGTATTATTCATCATAGGGAGTGGTTTGGTTTTGGTGATTTGCAGCCATGTGATTCATTGAATGTTCTTTATGAAGGTGTCAGAGGTCTTTGAGTCTTTTGTTTTGACATTGGTTACGCTAAATGTGGCTTTAACCTATTTGACAGACCTACCTAGACTTGGAAGAGCTGCTCACATTAACTTATGTGAGCAAACAAAATGGAAATACATTTGAATCCTTGCTTGTAAAATTACCATGTTCAGCAGAACCTGCATTTTGTCTGAGCATTGGGAAAATAATTAAATAGAAGGAAAAGAAAGTTAGACTTCTACAGTCATAGAATGGTAGGGCTTGCAAGGGACTGCCAGAGCTTGAGTTCAGTCCCACTGCAAAAGCAGGATCACCTAGGGAAGGCCACACTGGAATATATCCAGGCAAGTTTTGAAGGCCTCTAGAGAAGGGGACTCTGCAACTTCTCTGGGCAGCCCATTCCAGTGCTCTGTCACCCCCCCAGTAAAGAAGTTTTTCCTCATGTTGACATGGATCTTTGGTTCCTATTATGTCCATTGCCCCTCTTTCTATCGCAGGGCACCCACTGAAAATAAGCTGGCCTCTCCTTGACATCCACCCCTTAGGCATTTGTAAGCATTAGTAAGATCCCCTCTCAGTCTTCTGCAGCCTAAACAGCCGCTCTCAGCCTTGCCTCATAAGACAGCTGCTTCGGTTCCTTAATCTTCCTTGTAGCCCTCCTTTGAACTCTCTAGTATTCCCCTCTCTCTCTTGAACTGGGGAGCCTACAACAGGGCAAAATACTCCAGATGTGGTCTCATTATGGCAGAATAGTTTTGTCTTTTTCTTTTAACTATTTGCCTTTTATCCCCCCCCCCCCCCAATGTTACTATTTCATCACTTTTAATTCTTCAACTCCTCTGAGGGCAAATTCCATACTCCTTCCCTGCAGATGACCGGTGGGAGGGCGTTAAACTGGTATGTTTGTGTGAATGTGGGCAGTTATCCTTTTTCTTTCTGTATGTTTTGTTATAAAAGTTGAGGAAAGGTATCAATCCTCAGGTTTTAATTCACTCATCCTTTTAGGTTATGGGCTATGTATAAGGCCAACAATAACAAGCCTAGAAAGGAGTTGTCTTTTGTCACATGATTCTCCCTTTCAGTGCTTAATTCCGAACTAGCTGTAAAAGTATCTATCTAACATATTGTTGGGGTCAAAACTATCTCAGCCATGGGATATTTTACTTAATTTGTTGCCAATTAACACAAACTTCTAATGACTAATTTGTCTACTGAGGGAAGAAAGCTAGCCCAAGCAATTAAGCACTGAAGCAAATGTTCCTGCCTTGATGGGTGCAGCTGAAGCTGGACCTGGCTCCTCTCCAGCCCCAGCCTCTTCCATACCTTCTGTTTTGGGTCCCTGTGGGCTGTTCTGTGTGCCTCAGTACCTGTGTGACCACAGAGCATGGAGACTTTTCCACCTCCCTTCTGCTAGGTGGGGAGGTGAGTAGCTATCTTTCCCTCTACTTCAGTGGTGTGTCACAGTCAGCCTGATCAAGCTTTACAAAATGGTTTTCCTAGAGAGAAGCATATTCCTTGCATGTGTTATTTGGGTGGGGAACGTGATAGAAACACACACCACCTCACCCAAGCAAGCAAGGAGAAAGAGCAGCTCAGAGTCACACCAAGCCCAGGAGGTCCTGAGGCCACCAAAGCATACATAGGCAAAGGCATCACTGCATGGTTAGTCACAGATATCTGTCGTTACCTGCTGTTAAGTATTTATAGGCAAGAGCTTCTGCCAGAGTTACATTATTAAAACAATAGTTCAGTTTCAATTCTGTGTGAAATGCAACCTAATGTTTCATCCAACTGTTTGCAGCATAGGAAGAAGATGAGATTTTTGCCTGTTAAAATGATGAATTGCATCTATTTAAAGGATGATTATAATTAGTTGAATAAACATCTAGAAAGTAATGAGCTGTTAAAGTACTCCTATCCCACTTTCACATAAAGTGAAGGAAATTATTGGTGTACTGATTACCAACAAAAATGATTGCTGTGCAGGATACCTTAGTGACGTTAAAATGTGTTGTGGTTCGAAGATTCTTCTTTGTAAGTTGGTGATAAGTAGTCCAACCAATTATAAATTAAAAATCAATTATTTTAAGTTCTTTGTAAGTATTGTCTGTCTTTCACCATGAATAGTTTTGAGTATGTGTTTCTGAGTGCATCAAAGGGATCAAACTGAGATTTTCTCATCACAGCATAATTGAGCAGCAATGCTTATCTTCAGTGGAAATAGTTTGTCTGTCAGAGTGTGTTCTTGGATTTAGGGATAAAAACCAAGAGATAAAGATTTAGACTGTTTTCTGGAAGCTATGGGGTTTGATTTTTGTGGTGTAGCTGCTGGTGCAGTAGTCAGTACTGCATCTACTATAAATGGAGCCCTGTGAATGATCTGTATACTGTGATGACTGTAGCACTACATGAAGTACAAATGTAAAAACTATTTAGAGTGTGTAGGTGTATTAGGCTAAGATTTGATTGTTAGTTAAATAAGGCAAGCTTTAGAGTGCTATTTCTTCCTCTAATTCCTACACCGTGCAGGGCTTTTTCTTTTGTGTTTGATAGATGGTTTCTTCAGTGAGGCTATTCAGACTTTAGAAATGATACTTTCAGAATTTACTATCCTTGTACTCAAAAGAGTTTACAAGTTCACACGTGGCACATGATGGGCTTATTCTTTGAGAGAAATACATAAAACAGTATTGTATAAGAAATGGACAAATAGCAAGGGAATCAAGGGCAGACAAATGGGTTTCAAGAAAAGATCTGATTCTGGAATGTATATAACAATTTCTTCAGTTTCAAATCTGGAACCTGGTTGTCTAAGAAGGCAATTTCACCAACTGACCTAAAATGGATTTAAATACCAGTTTAATTGAATAACTAAAGTGTCAGGTTGAGCAGTTACAGCTTATGACTGTCTATTTACTGATCCAAGGTAAATCAATACGACCTTCATCTGAACAGAAGTAAAGGATATTAATTGGAGGCTTGTATTAACTATATGATTGCAGATAAGCTGATGAAATTTGTTGTGTGGACTAGAACCTTGCCAATCTGTGGACAAGTATAGTAATTACTTTGGAGTTCACTTTTAAACTATGCAAAAGGCAGTTCTTGTACTTGATTGTCTTAGTGTTTATGTGGTATCAGGGAGTGACTGTCCAAGCTGTGGTTAGATGAGAGGCAAATGTCCACAGCGAGACTAGCTAAGGAGTCCCATATACTTGCCCACTGCTGTCCTGCCAATACAACCTGCTGTGCTCCAGGCTATGAAGATAATCAATACTCCATTGAAAAAGTGCCTTTCTAAAATGATTCTTGAAAAATGGGGAAGTCTTCCTTTTTATAGCTGCCTCTAGCTTTACAGATTGTCAATATGATGAGTAAACAATCCTAACTTTGATCATGCCTAAACCCTAATATTTTTTAATGCTCTACCTATCTGTGCCTTTCTTCAGGAGTCCAGCTCTTATCTCCTCTGGACCAAGAGGCTGTCTAGCTCTAGGGTCAGTTGTTATCTTCACTGAATCAGATCCATCTATCTCCAGAATAGCAGGGGAAGCTCCACAGGGTACACTCCAAATGGGGAGTTTTCTAACCCCTGGTTAACCTACCCCTTTCAGCATATGAGTGAACCGTGCTATTGCCATGTGGCTTCTCTGTTACATTTTAAACTGCTTTCTGGAGTGTTCCCTGGAGTGTTATAGGGATAACTTTAATCTCATGGCTGTGCCAAGAGGCATGAAGGAGATCCCACGGCAGTTGCTTCTGAAAGGGAAATAGATGCTGCCTCACAAAACAAGTTTGAATTTTACTCCCAAAGTCTCTAGGCAGCTCCTTCATAGCTTAGCTAACAGGCACAGACAACACATTAAAAACCATCTTAAAACAAGCATGAAAAGAACTTAGGTAATAACAGGATTTCTGCTGATTCTGGTTTTGGAATCATAACTTTAAATCTGCTTAATGAGTTCAGGTACTTTATTTATTTCCTTGCTTGTTTGTTTCCAGCTTGAGATAAAGTCACAAAGTGTTTTAAAGATTTCTCAGTGCAAATTTATTGGGATGCCCAGGTTGTCATGGCTTTCAATCAATAACCACTCCTTTAATAATGCAGTAACTTGTTGAGAAGAAATATAGTGGAAATGTCTTTCTGTAAATCAGTCAAAGGGGATGAGAAGAAGGAGCAATAGAAGCTAGATTTCCCAGATCAATGGCTACTGTAGTGTGTCTGTCACCTCTTCTGCGTGGCAGAAAGTGTGATTGAAACAGATATAATTATGGATACATTTTCAAATGTCAAATGCTCGTTTACTTGTAGATACTTAATGAGAATTTTTAGCACACCTGGTTAGTGTCCCTAGCTTCAATGATGTACTACAGTGATGTACACTACAGATTTTGGATTATTCTCCCTCTCCCCTTTTTTATCCATGGATTGATTTCTCCAAAGGAAATGGCTTGTGTAAGACAGCACAGGAAGGTCATGGGTGTGGTAGTTTCTCGAGCTGCAGGCCAGTGCTCATCAGTTTACTCTTTCTCTTTTCCAAGGGAAGAGCCCTGTTTGTGTGAAGCTGCTGAGCACAGGGAATGTTATGCTGACTCTGAAAACTCTGAGATAACGGTGGAGGCAGAGACCAGGGGAGAGGATGAACAAGGCTTGAATTATTTAACTTACTGTGGTTTACCTAACTGGGCTGGACTATTTTTCTAGCTGTATCTGTGATTTGTGGTGCTCTTGCATGTCACTGTACACCCCTCTAATAGCTTTCAACTGGTAGACCTAAACCAATTAAAAAGCCTTGTGGGGGAGGAGGGGAAGAGGATGCAAAGTAAAACTGGAAGATCTGGAAAAGTGTAGGTATTTTCTGTAGCGAGAATGTCTCCTGTAAACAGGTACTATTCCCTGTCTTTCATCAAGCTACATGACTAACACAAACTGAGGATGTCTCTGATATTTGCTGCCTCACTCAATGTGAGTGTTTGGGAGAGGAAGTTCACTAGGAAAGGTAGGAGGAGAGCAATAGAATATATTGGGTCCTTAAAGGTGACCTGCAAAACAATTTGATTTTATTTAATGATACACGCTTGGTGCATCCAGTAATAACCATGCTTTTGGCATGTTATTATCCATCCTTGCCTGCACCACTGCCCTCTATTCATAAACTGGCATCATAACAGCTTTGCTGGACCATGAGGCAAGCTAACAGGCAAGTGTCTTTCATTGAACTGCGTGCTTTGGTAAAGCATTCACTTTGAACTGTGTTAAATAGTTCTAAAAAGCTTTTGGGGCAGAACTGTACTTCACAGGATGGAAACTCATAGTGGTGGGGATTTCTACATCTTAAAAAACCTGAATGTATGTCTTCTCATGTTTGTGGCCTGATTGACAGGGAGAAGATTAGTGGGAACCTTATACGACAGTCATCCAGGATTGCCTGGATTGATACTGGGTTGCCATAGAAAGGACAGAAGAGAGTTCTTTGGCAGAAGCAGTAAGGCCTTTAGTTTCACAGGATCCCAATATCCTATTCAGAATGAACCCAAGAATCTGCTGGGCCAGATACATAGTATAATACATTTGCAAGGAAGAGGAATTATGCAGTGGAAAGGGATAAGATGATCTCAGATTTTGATGTAAAGAGGGAGGTAACTAGATTAACTCCTGAGGTGAGAATCCTCAGTCATGCAATCAGCCTTCACGTATGCAGACAGATGCAAATAAACTATTCTCCTTGGGAATATGGAAGACTTCTATGTGTCCAGTTCTGGGCCCTTCAGGTTAGGAAAGATGTTGAGTTGCTGGAATGTGTCCAGAGAAGTGCAACAAAGCTGGGGAGGGGTCTGGAGCACAGCCTAATGAGGAGAGGCTGAGGGAGCTGGGGTTGCTTAGCCTGGAGAAGAGGAGGCTCAAGGCAGACCTTATTGCTGTCTACAAATACCTGAAGGGGGGCTGTAGCCAGGTGGGGGTTGGTCTCTTCTCCCAGGCAACCAGCACCAGAACAAGAGGACACAGTCTCAAGCTGCACCAGGGGAGGTTTAAGCTGGATGTTAGAAAGAAGTTCTTCACAGAAAGAGAGATTGGCCATTGGAGTGTGCTGCCCAGGGAGGTGGTGGAGTCACCATCACTGGAGGGGTTTAGGAGGAGACTAGATGAGGTGCTTGGTGCCATGGTTTAATTGATTAGATGGTGTTGGGTGATAGGTTGGACTTGATGATCTCAAAGGTCTTTTCCAACCTGGTCTGGTCTAGTCTAGTCTATATGATTACAAATGAAAATATTTGGCAACTCATGAACTGCCTATGGATAGACCTATATAAGCAAGCAAAGGGAGAAGTACTGCTTAAGATTTCTGAGACAACCTAGTACAGGAATCCATATAGCCTTATTACTAATCCTTATCATATGACTGCTTATGCATTAATAGATAAAGTGAACTGTATATGAGTTTCCTCTGCCTCAAGCAAAGATTGCTTCCACCTTCTTTGAAGGTGAATTGTCTGTCTCTCTAATCCATCAGAACAGGATACTTTGTGCATCAGAATTATTAGCAAATGCACTGTCAAAATTGAAGTCTTTATTGGCAAAACTAATCTTTTAAATCCTAATATTAGTAAGAACTACATCCAGACACACTGCTAGATGAAACAGCAGTCACAACTCTAAAGTATGCACTCATCCAGTAAACATTGATGAGGTGTTCATGGGGAATAGAATCAGCCCTCTATGGAGAAGCAATGCATTATTTAATACAGAAAATGTTAACATTAAATTAGGTTTTTCAATTTGGTTGTAAAAGTTATATTCAACCCCTCTGTATGGGTACTGAGGTTGAGAAATGCCCATTATGTGTCCTTAAATAGCAATTTGTTACATTTACATGTGGAGAGAATGATGCATTATCACAAATCTGAGTTCCATATGTAAAATATGAAACTATTATGAAGATGTAGTGGCCAGTTTTATGGAGTGGAATTGCCTTATAATTTTGAAATACAACAAAATGACCCAGGGCATGCTATAAAAATCTTAATTTAGGAAAATGTGTATGTGAAAGTGATTTGATGGCAAATGGTAATTATTTTCTTCCATACTGCTTTAGCCAACTGCTGAGAGATGGATTCTGGTTTTATTTTCATATGAAGTGTTGGGTTTGTGTGTTAGGGTTTTTATTTGGTTTGTTTGCTTGCTTGTTTGGGTGGGATTGTTTGTTTCTTTGGGGTTTTTCCCCCCTTATTTTAATAAATCTGTTTTCAGCTGGAACTGCCTAGTTCCAGCTTAAAGCAAGATTTCTGCAGTCAAGTTTTAAATCCTTGATGTGTCTGTGTTTGTAATGGAAATGCTACCATAACCTTAGCTGTTACAGGGCAAACAATATTGCAATAATAAATAATGAACAAAGTGGTTTAATAATTTGAAGCAAATCATGTCATGGGCCCGGCAAGGTTGTGTGACTAAATTATATGGGCAGGAACCTATCCGCTGACGTACCGCATAAATACCATGAATAGATGGACAAAGGGTGTGTGTTCATGGAGCTGAAACTATAGTTTTCACGATCCAGAAGATAAATGCTGTGGGAGGCTGTTAGAAATTGGTTGGAGCCTTAGGCAAATCAAAAGGCAGAACAAATGATCGATGCGTCAGTTTTAATCAATGGCTATTATCTCTAGTGCTAATGATCTGTACAGTGCCTCGCTAAATCTGCTGGGCTTCTGAATATGGATGTTTGGGTTAATGATCCATTATGTGGCCTGTTGGTCTCTCCTCCTAATTGCAAAACATCTTTTTTTTTTTTAAATTATTATTTTTTTCCTTCCTTTCTTTTCAGTGCTGTGCATAACCTGGCGGAATGTTTTCCTCTTTGCAGCTTAAGGAACAATAGGACTTTCCCTGGCAGGGTTTGGCTCTGGTTCAGTCAGAGTAGTGTCGTCTTTCTGACAGTTGCTGCTCTTGCTCTGTACATCTGGAATGATGAAACAATTTACAAAGTAGGACACAGGTGATTAATTTCCTCCTTGTTTTCTGAGACCAAGAATGAGTTTCTGGAGTTACAGCTTGGAGGACATCTGTTTTCCTTCAGAAAGTGAAGTGCTTGATCATCAGTTAACCCTTTTCTTTGGCTTAGACCAACAACAACATAGGATGAGGGCAATAATCACAGATATGCCTGAGGTTACTTGCTTTTGAAGTGAAGAGTGTCTATAGTTAGGAGTTAAAGAACAGGCCAGATGCAGGAAATAGCCCAAGTTTGGTGGCACTGCCAGTACAGCTTCTGCCCAGAGCAGGGGGGGATAATAAAACATCTGTGAATCCATTGCACCAGCTCCATATTAGTCAGGAAGGGCTTCTGCGCTGGCTGTTTTCTCAAAGGGGTTGTCAAAAGAGCAGCAAAAAGACTCTTTATGTGGTAGTTCAGTACTTGGGAGACCTTATATAAATAAAAGTCCTGTTTTCATACTAGAGTGACTTCTTGCGTAGCAGGGGCCACAAGAAGTGGTGATAAAGCTGAGATTTTCAGGAAATTGTAATTCTTTTAGGTTTGTCTCAGCAAACACAATATTTTAGAAGGTAGATTTTTAGGTGGTGAGGAACTGTGGGATTCTTTGTTATTGTGGGATGCTTTGCAGCTGGCATTCAGAAATGCCTTGGAGGTGCACAGCAGCTCTTCACAAATTCCTAGCACGATTTTCTTTTACTTGTGACATACAGGCACAAGCAGGTCATTATGTTACTGTTAATGCTCTCATTTTGCAACTATCTGACGCTTCTGCAGGCCATACCAATGGCAACAGGATTGCCAGGCTGCTGTAAAGTCAGGAATGAGGACAGCAAGACAGTAATCCAGCATAGTCTATAAAGCTAGGGCTAAGGCAATAGGGTTAGACTACCTGAAGTCAATTTGTGAAACACGCTTCATCTAGGAATATTATATTCAGTGAGATAATGAAATATATCTCAAAATCCATGGATTTGTCTATTGCTTCAATGAGACCTTTCTCTGATCATAGGCCTCCAGGTAAAAAGGTTTCATTGTAGTCTGAACAGTGAGATGGGAAATGCTAGTTGGTGATCATGTTGGTATATGGAGTTTTCTGGCCAAATTGCCTCTTGGAGATCCTGGTTTACTGTATTTCCTTAATACATTAAATCATGTTGGGTTCTACACATTGGCCACAACAACCCCATGCGGTGCTACAGGCTGGGGACAGAGTGGCTGGAGAGTGGCCAGGCAGAAATGGCCATTGGAATGGGCTGCCCAGGGAGGTGGAGGAGTCACCGTTACTGGAGGTGTTTACGAAGAGACTGGATGAGGCACTTGGTGCCATGGTTTAGTTGATTAGGTGGTGTTGAATGATGGGTTGGACTTGATGATCTCAAAGGTCTTTTCCAACCTGGTTTGGTCTATTCTATTCTATATCATTATTATTCAGTCTTGATTGTTTATTATTATTAATCTGTCTCTATGCTTCAGATGTTCAGAGATCGCCCTTTGTCTGTTTTCAGGGCACTGATTTGATGCCACTTAATATTCCCCTCAACTCATCTACTTACAGAAAAGCATGGCAGATGTTCTTTAAACTCTGGGGAAGGCTCTCTGAGCCTTTACCAGGAAATTTGTGCTCACACCCTGTCACAAGGCAAGAAAGGGGTCTGTTTGTTGGAGCAGCATACGTGGGTTCTTAATATAAGAAAACAGACTCTCCCACAATTCCATGTCTTGATTTTGTGAAAAATTTGAAAGAAAAAAAACAAAACCAACAAAAACCAAAAAGGGTTGGGGGGGGAGAGGGGAGAGAAAGTTATAAGCATTTCAATGCTTGTATACATTTATGTATATTACTTACATTTAGGGAAGGTAAATGCAGAAACTTACCCTCTAATAAGACTCTGTACTCCCTGCCATGTATTAACACTGTGTATTCAACTAGCATTTTCTGTCATTATAGTTTAAGTAGCTTTAATGATTTAAGATTAAATTATCAATCCTATTATTATATATCATTAATTATTAGGATCCTATTTAGCTTTCTTCTTAATTTCTGAATTCTCAGGTGTTTCTTTTTGCTCAACATCTTCCACATCACTAGTGCTCTAAAACACCCAGCTAGAAAGATCTTCAGAATTGGCTGATGGTTTTATTCCCAACTGAGACTGTAACAATTTAAATCTGTTAGGTCATGTCTCTTACATCTATCTGAGTAGAATAGAATAAACCAGGTTGGAAAAGACCTTCGAGAGCATCAAGTCCAACCTATCACCCAACACCATCTAATCAACTAAACCGTGGCACCAAGGGCCTAATCCAGTCTCCTCTTAAACTCCTCCAGTAATGTTGACTGCACCACCTCCCTGGGCAGCCCATACCAATGGCCAGTCTCTCTTTCTGTGAAGAACTTCTTCCTAACACCCAGCCTAAACCTCCCCTGTTGCAGCTTGAGACTGTGTCCTCTTGTTCTGGTGCTGGTTGCCTGGGAGAAGAGACCAACCCCCTTCAGGTTCTGGCTTCTTGGATGTTGGCTCTTTTCTGCAGGCATGGCAGTGCAAAGAGTGGGAGTTGGGCAGCTTCTGGTTTTGTTTTGGTGTTTGTGTTTGTTTTGTTTTTATGCTGCTTTTGGTTTTTTATCCCTCTGTATTTCACTGTGCTTCTGCAAATGGGCTTAGATAAGGGAATCATGTGTTGTTGTATTAGATTAATTAGATTAGTAGCTACAGTAATTACACATTATGCTTATGATATCTCATGTTATATTAAACTCTTAATCTCTTTCTCTCAGCCTTGAGTTTTGGGGGTTACTCTTCTGCTCACTTTTATCTTGGGGGAGCAGACCATTACTATTACAAGCACATGATGCCAAGGATTCTGGAAAACCCTCCTTGTGTCTCTAACACAGGGCAGATGCTTACACTCCCTTTTAAAGTTTCATTCCTTGTACCACAGACACAACATCTCCAGTGTAAATTAATTTTGAGCATTTTATCAAATGTGCTGTGAAGACATCAGATAAATTATTTTGATTGGGTTTTTAGTTATTTTCTGTCTCTAAATAATAATTCTTATTCCACCTCCCTTTTAAAAAAAATCAGGGGAAAAAAGTTGCATACTGGCATAAATCTGATAGCTGAATTTGACACTTTGAAAGACTGTAATTTTGACAGATGAACAAAGGCAGGCATTGGAAATTAGTCATTATTGTCTTGTTCAGACAGCTTAAAGTAAAGCTTGGGAGGAGGAAGGTTGTCTGACATACCTTGGAGAAACAAGTGATAAGAATTATGTTAATACCAAGATGTTCAAATCCCACGCTGTAACAATGTGCCTATGCAAGCTATTTCCATTTAAAGTGGCAGGATCGATTCATGTGCTGCATCAAACATGGTAACAGCTCTTGCCAACTTTCAGAAAAACTTACCTGTACATTTGGCAGCATTTGTAAACATCTGAGGATGACAGGAATGGATCAGGCACACGAGGTGTTAAGCATGAGGTTGTGAGTGTGGAAAAGGAAAAATTAACAACGAGGAAGAGCTAGTTGCATTTGGAAGGAGTGTTGTGTTTCTGAAAGCATGGTGTGATGTTGGCTGTATTTCCAGGAAGGAGAAATGCTATTACATGCTCCATCTGCTTCTCTTCCAACTCTGGCTCTGCAGAGCTCTGAAAGATCAGCTGAAGGCAGGCACTTTGTAACATGACAGTCCATAACTGTGGCCATCCATAACTGCTCTGTCTGACCTCTCTGCCCTATTGCTATCTCTGTTGTTCCCACACTCACCAGTTTCCAATAGTATTTAATTTGGATTTCACATCTGTGAGGTCTGACCTGTTTGATACCAGCTGGTCCTCTGCTGCTGCTCCTTTCTCCTGCATGCCTTTGCAGCTCTTCCCCTCTCACCTCTTGCAGTTCACAGAAATCATCAGGTTTTATGTGGTGATTTTTTTTATCTGTCTTGCTTTATCTTGCTGATACGTTCTGTAGGCAGAAAAGTGTCCTGAAAGGCTGGATTAGCAGAGGTTGGAAGGTCAGTAGTGGAATAGAAGAGGAGGGAAATGAGAAGGAAAATGAGAGGCCTTTTTGTCAATAAACAATAACGCCTTAACACATTTCTTTTTGCATTTCTTGAACACCATTCTGTGAAGAATAAAGGCCAATTCCAGATTTTGTTTATCTTGTTAATACATTTATTTCAGAAATAATTTGGCAGGTATCTGGCATGAATTATTATTTAATTGCAACCTGTTTGCCATGGGGAAGGAGGAAGAGAGTTATGAGGGCCAAGATTTATTTTTTTTTAATGTGTTTTGTGTTGGCTTTCGTAAGGGTAAGCACAGCAGTCTTCATTTTACCTTGTCAATCACATGTAATTAGTACTTTCTGTGCACAGAGAATTTTCACTGTCATGTAGATTGACTGGAAAAAGGCATGTTCTCTAAGGCCTCAGTCTTCTGTTGCTATTCAAGTTAGTAAGAGCAGGCTTTGATGCATATTACAGATCTATATTTCTGCAGTATTTGGAAGGCTACTTGGGCTTTCATGGGCTTTAGATCTGACTCATAATGCCAGTTATCGTAAACATAATGATCCCTTATATTGAAACACTTGGCAGTATTTGCCATCAGAAATTCCTCTTTGCAGAATATGTGCTGCTTTCTGCCTTCTGCAGGCTATCACTCAAAATTTGTATGTAATTGGCACCTACGCCCTACTGAAACCACGTTCCACCTTGTGTGTGGCTGACTGCCATGCTGACAGATGGACATCAGTGCTGGTATGCTGGAGAGCCTGCACTGCATGTAAGTCTGAGTGGTTACATTTTCCTATGCACATAGTGAATGTGAAAATCTTCAGAGGGCTTTCATGTTTAAGGTGAAAAGGATGCCCCAGTGCTTTCCAATGCTGTGGCTGGAGAGTAGAAAAAAACTACTTTGGCAGTATGAGACACATGTTTAGCTTTGGTTAGCCAGGGCTGCTGTTCAGAGGGAGGATTATCTTTCTCTCCACCCTCAATTACCTCTTCACAGGGCACACTCTGACTTTAGTGACATTATTTCTGTGGCTGAGCTGAGTTTCTTGCAGAATACCTGTGTTGAATACAGAAATCCAGTCTGTCCTGTGTCACATATGGGAGTCTATCTATTACTTCTGCCCAATAAAATCTTTATAAAGACAGCAAAAGAGCATCCTTCAAATGTCTATTTAACTCCTCAGAGAAGAAGCTAGGATGTTAAATAATAACAATAAAAAAGCAGTGAATATATTGTAGTATTATTCTGCACATTTCAGTATTTCCTGTTCAGCATTTCTTTTCCTTGCTTCAGGCAATTAGCTGCTGAGATATAAACATAATAAAAGCTAAACAGTGCAAGGGAGAGGTTTTCATCCTTTGGATAATGCAAGTACAGACTTCAAATCTCAACCTCAATGCTCTTCACAGATTGACAAGGGTTGCATTATTCTAAGTCACTCTGTATTATGCGTGAAGAGTGCCCCAGCTGTGTCACTGCTGAGGTTAGAAGGTGTTAGTGCTTGCATCTTTTAAATGAGCATAGTAAATGAAAGTGAACAATTAAGTAAGAAATTTGGCTTGCTATCTCTGCATGCTGTGTTTTATTGTGGTGTTGCCAGCTTCTCTGAATGAAAATACAAGAGCAAATTAAACAGTTTTATGAACTCACAGGAGGAGCAGTTGTTCTAGTGGCTTTCATACAAATGTCTAATTAATTCTTGAAGTAACCCAAATTGTTCTTTTGTGATCTGTGAATGGGAATTTGTGGGGAACCTGTGCAGATGAAACTAAGTGAAAGGAGAGCTGGGATTTAATGATTAGCTGGCAGTTTGCAGTTGCTGGGTCCAGAAAATTTTCGTTATCTTTCTCATTAATATTACATTACGAAGTTAATGAAACATTTGGATGAATATGTTATAAGTAATAAGGCATTAATGTTATTTTTCAAGCAGTCAGTTATGCTAATGGGCATCTGTCAGTTTTTCTTCAGTGTTTGTGTTACTTGGGGAAAATCCTAAAATAAAGATAGGTTGCAAATGGATAAAACCCCAAAATCTAAATGTTGCTAGTAGAAGTGGACTTCAACTACTGCTTTAACAGAAAGGCAATGTTAGTTTAGGAGCTAAGTTCCCAACTGTTTTAACTTTTGCTTCCTTCCTCTAAACATTTTAGAAAGTCTGTCTAAATTTCTTGTAAGATGTGTTCTTTTTGTTCAACACTGAATGCATGAAACCAAAAGTTCCTTTGGAAATGGATAGAAAACATTCATTGTTCACAGCCAAACACATGCTGCCTTCAAAGATGTGCTGAAATCACTGAATTAGCAAAAATTAGTTTAATCAAAATAGTATTTCTGTTCACTGCACCAATACTGCAACCTTAGTCTGGAGAAAACTGAATTCATAGTTTATAGTTTCAATTAGGTTGGAAGGGACCACAAGGATCATCTAGTTCATGTCATTGTGTCAAAGCACACAGATTTCTTTTCACAGCTAATAGTAATTTTTATTTTATTTATTTGGTAAGCACATTCTGATATGTATCGTGCCTAGCATTTAACAGCACAAAGTGCTGTTCTTTAGCATGTTTGAACAGTTAAAATGAACTGATACTAGGTCACCGCTAACAAAGTTGCTTTCTACACGGTCTGGAACAGAGCACTCCATGAATTGCATGTGTACATTTTCACTAACAGGTCTTTTTATAGAGAAAGATGGAGTCAAAGAATGGGTAAAATATAAACTGAGAGAAGCTTGGTCTGGATGCATTGAGGTGTCTCAAGGTGCAGGCATTTATAGATGAGGAATAACACCTATACCTCTCCAGTAAGAACACTGAAAGGAGCTGTATTGCCTTTTGAAAAGGGAAGAGCTTGCTTTCTTCATCCTCCATTAAAATATGTAATACCTTATGATTTCTCCTCTACTGTACTTTTAGGAAAGCTTGGGATTTCCTTTTTAACTAAGAATTTGGCTACCATATTTGGACTGAGCTTTACTGTTTAAGCATAACTTAAATGTTTGAGTTTGTATACTTAGTGATACTTTTTCCTTTAAAACTTCATGTGCACGTACTTAGAAGCTGAAGAAATAACTCAGGTGAAGATCAAACTAAGCTCATCATAGTTTTAAAATCAATCTGATTTAATGTGCTATTTTCATGGTGGGGATATAATTTAACTCCATGTTGTGTGATAGCTGAGAAATGTGGAACTGGGCTGTGTTTCCATAGCTCTGCAAAGCTTTAGCCAGCTTACCCATAAAATGGAAGCAATTCCTTGCAAATCTCTCCATTTTACTGAGGTTTAAAATAAGCCCCTCAACTCCTTGGTTCTTGTTGAAAGCTGCAGCAAAGAATTGCTTTGCATTTTCAGGAAATACATCCTGGAATAATGACATAAAGTAATACCCAGCCATGATGAAAGTAAAGAGGATTTCTTTTTGAAAAATAAAAGGTCTTGAGATCTTCTGGAGATAAAACCCACTGCCACTGCATGTGTTGCAATGGAAGAAGGTACTGATCCAGGGGAAACACTTAAATACTGTGATAATACAATGAAATCCTTAATGGATAAGCTAATATTGTACTGTATTGTGTTCTATAGCAGTAACCATCAGTGAATTTATATGGACAGTGTTGTTCTCAGAAATTATAGGAAATGTACAGTATCATGGTTTGATCAAAGCAATGTACCTGGAAACATCATAGAAAGGGAGATTGGCCATTGGAATGGGCTGCCCAGGGAGGTGGTTCGGTCACCATCACTGGAGGTGTTTAGGAAGAGACTGGATGGGGTGCTTGGTGCCATGGTTTGGTTGATTAGATGGTGTTGGATGATAGGTTGGACTCGATCTCAAAGGTCTTTTCCAACCTGGTTTATTGTACTCTGTTCTGTTTCCCACTGTAACAGATTATCACTAGTTGGTTGAATTCATACCTGTTACAGCTCTGAATCCAATATGTTAAGTAAAGGTAACTGTGCTGCAGCTGTACTTGTAACTTAAACATTGCTTTTCTCTGGCCCTAAAGTATTTACAGTCATTAAATTCACAATATGTCATATGAATATCAGGATTTCAGGTGTGTGTATGTATGATATGTGTGTATTTGCACCAGTGGAACTTTTTTGTCTTTTTTGTAGTGAGAGATCTGCAAAATCACTTAAAAGAAATGAGAGCTTAACAGAGTGTCTAAATTGTACTTTCATACAAAAGCAAACTTTTATTTTATACCAAGCAACAACTGATGGATATTGTAAGGCCACCTGCTTGTTGATGGAGTAATCTGGAGGAGAAAGGACAAAGTCTGTGTTTCCTGACTCATGTAAATCTAATGTTTAAAAATGTGTATGACCAAGTGTATTTTATAATGAGTGGCTCCAAGAGCTAAAGATGTTGACAGCATCAAGGACACTTGATGGATTATAATGATCTGTACTTTATTGTATCTGACTTTGTGTAAATCTATACAAGTTTTAGAAGTGAGTGTCAGAAACACAAAATAATGAAAAGCACTACTTAGACTGCTCATATATGCTTCCCAGGCATAAGCTGTGCTATTGGGATATGCATTTATAACTTGTAGGGCAGTGAGTGAGACTGGCATATGCAGGTCTGAAGAGAGAGTTTGGTTCAACTGCCATATAAGTAAATAGACTTTATATATATACACACACACACACTTATATAAAGACCTGTATACATATACATCTAATGCCTACTATATGTATGTGTGTGTTTAGCAGAGGTAATAGCCCCTTGCTAGATTGTCACTCTAGCAATACCTTATAGTTTCTGGAAGGCCAGAGCAGAGTTGTGTGCTTTAATACAGTCAATATTCATTCAGTCATCTTTTGCCAAGTACAACCATATGTGGAATTACTAATTCTGTATAACCCCTTCAGCTTTCTGTCACAGTTATTGCTAATGCACTATATTATTTTCCTGAACCCATGACTTGCCTACGCTCTCCCATGGGGCCATAAGTGACAGCTCGGTAAAGACACTTAATGCCTTCCATAGCTGCATGTCAGCTGTAATGCACTGTTTTGCACCTTTATTCAGTAATGGTGATGGTGCTCCATAGCAACGTCAGCTTCCCAGCTGTGTGGAGGTCTGCCGTGAGGAAGCCTACTGGGAGCTATTAGAGCCTATGGAAAATCTCCAGGAAAGATGCAAGGTGCAGCATGCACAAAGCAGTAGTGATAGAAACTCTGTGTGCCTGAGCACCATAATCACCGCTAAGCCCTCATGAATATGCTCAAGTGCTGCCAACAGCATGCCTTTTGACAAAATACTCTTTCCTATTGATTGGAAGCCGAGGACAAATATTAATTTATAATGTAATCAGAGGTATAGCCCAGAGTTGCTACTGTGCATGACAACGGCGAGATTTGCAGGAAAGATTTCCTTATGCAAACTGAAGAGTGATCATCTGCATACAGGGATTTGAAAGTGAATTTGGACCAACTGTGGCTGAAAATCCCGGCAAGAGGAAAGGAAACCTAATTGCTTCCACTGTCTTTGAAACATGCCCTGTGTTCCTGACAAGTACGGTGGTACTTGAACCAGCACAATGTGAAATCCAGTGACAATCTCAAACTGGAGCTGTCCCCAGTTACCTGAAAATGTAGGATGTGTAGAGGTTCTAATTAAAGGAACTAACTTCTGTCAATGAAGTCTTAAGACATGATCAGGCTTCTTGTTCATGAAGCTGAATGAGGCTCATGTACAAATCCACACTTACCATTTCTGAAAATGGTTAAACTGGAGCTGAAGTGTAATAGCATACTTTGTAGCAATTTAAGACAGGAATGTAAGTTATTCAGTTTAAGTATTAACACTGAGAATCCCTTTTTGGCTTTCTTTTCATCCCCCCCCCCCCCCCCCCCCCCCCCCCAGTTCAAGTTATTCCAGATCATATGAAACTTTGCACAAAAAATGCTTTGTGGCATTTTACAATGACATTCTGCAACCTGTTGGCTAGGGCTATCTGTGAGACTGTGTCCCCACCCATTTTTTCTTCTGTATTAGCCAGCCCTGATATTTGAAATCATGTAAAAAACAGGAAAGTGAAAACATAGCCACAGAAACTCTAGGAAATACATCCACTGGAGAGCAGCCTATAGCTAGCTTTTTGCTGATTATTGGACTCTGCAGGTGAAGACTTGAAAGAGGCTTCTTAATTTTAGATTTGCATTTGTGGTTTTAATGTCTTTCCTTTTCTGTGCTCTTCCCCCCACCCCATTTATTTATGCTGAACTTATTTAATAGAGGGAAGTTTGGGTTTTTCTTCTTTGATTTGATGATCATTTTGGATTGTGGCTAACCTGCAGCTCACAAGGGATACTAAAGAGAAAACAGGTACTGAAGGCAAAAAAAACCCTTTTTTTGGGTAACCTCCAGAGTATTTTGTCTATCTGGAGAGCTACAGCTTGTGATAACAAACCAATAATTTTTTTTGGAAGAAATTTTTTCCCATGGGAAAAAAGAACAACAAAACCAAAACCACAAAAATAATGTGATCAATATCAATGCTGCTTTGCTTTCTACTGTGCAGCTGTAGAGATCAGAATGGCTCAGGGACACCTGCTTTACTTATCTCCATTTATAGATCTGTGGCACCATCAATGTAAAGTGTTTCAGCCTTCTTTTTACATTGGAAGCAGCAGGAGGGTGATTGACAAAAACTGACCATATTGTCCTTTAGATCAGCCTGCTAAGGGAACAAGCTTCAGATTTGTGCTAGGAGCATTTGAAAAGATCCAAAGTGTAGAAGCTTCATACATCTCATCAGGAATAGCATCATAATGCCTGTGGTCACATTAAGCAGCATCCTGACTTGCTTGTGCTAGAATGCCAGCTTCTCCATACTTCTTCCACACTGACCTTCAGGCACCAAGAATCAGCAATTAGAGGACTTTCTTTATAAGGAGAGCCAGAATGTCCAAATATGATTTTGATTCATGGGATCTGATATTTCTGTTTCAGCTCTACACTTAACAAATGCAAAGTAGTTGGGTTTTTTAGTATGCAAACCACACTGGAAAATGCTGTGGTGGCCAAAATGGATTAAAATATTGATTAAATACTTTCAGGAAAAGTCTATACTGAGAATTAAGAGAAAATATGAAGCCTTGACCACAGACATAGGAACCTTCTTAGCCAGGAACTGCAGGAAGCTGGGTGCCACATCACAGAAGCATCCCTTCACTGCTCTTGTCCTTTAAACAAACCGTTGGTTTGACACATTCTAGCTGGTTTATGGTTTGGTTGGGTGTTTTTGCCTATTTTTTTACTCTAGATGCTGTTCTCCTCATATTTGCAAAATATATGCTTATTGATTGACTGTGTGGGCAAATACATAGTTTGTGTAGACAATCAAAGTAGCCCCCTGATCTTGTCATTTTGGTATCTGATAGCTTTCTCTGTTGCTGTTTATTACCTAGAGGATTTAAAGTTTTAATCTGAGGCAAAGAAATTTGCTGAGTAGAGATGGTTGTAGAGCACAAGGTTAAATGCTTTGCTGAACTGGTATTCCACTGCCTACGCACACAATTCTTCCCAGATTATTAGAGGTATAAGTAACAGTTGATAGTATGTAACCCAGTTTCAAAATTCCAGAGCAACTGTAAATTTGCACAATAATACTCCCTGTTCATGCAGGAGGCTCTGAGCAAGGACTTACCCTCAGCTGTTTTCATATATATGACTGTTCACCATTACCTATGTGTTGTCAAAGTTTGCAGGATCAGGTCCTTAGTTCAGCATTTGGCCTGAAGTGTCAGTGACCTTCTGCACCAGTAATTTTGTTTTGCAAGGGCTGGTGTGAATTTTACTTACCTTGACATGTGCAGATTAAGGTGCTCTTTGCTTCATCACCCATGAGAAGTAGCATCCTGAGCAAAGGATATTGACTCAGCAATTTTAAGGCCTTTGGAGGTCTTAGTATCCATATAAATTCTGCCACCATTTTGTTGGGTAACTTAGGATGCCAGGGTAAGTAAGGCAGTAACCTGAGACAGAAAGAGAATCCTTTTGTTGTGGAATAGTTTCCTGTAGTCACTTTTCAGGTTTCTTCATCTGTCTGGATTTGTCTGCTATAAAGAATACCTTATAGTCTATTATTACTTTGTATAGAAATATAGCCTAATAAAAATTATTCCGCAGATTTGATTAAAAACTCCCTAAGCCCATCCAAAGATCTTGGAAACAGGAAGAATTAGTATTTAACACTGGTCTTAATACTCGTGTGTTGGTATAATGCTTATGTTTTTATTTTCAAGGGAGGCTAGGATGTATTTATTTTTTACATTGCTGTTAAATCTTGTCTCTTTTTCTTAAGCTGCTACATAACTTCTTTTTTTTCCCCCTCATTTTTCTTATTTTAAAAATTATGGACAGGATTTTGATTTGACCTTATTACTCAGCATATGGCAGTACAGATGGAGAGTGAAGTTGCAGATGAGTGACAATGAGGAAAAGACTGGGAATGAGCAAAGCCTTTGATATGCAGAGAGGGACTAGAAAACTATCTGGTTTAACAGTTTTCTGATGGGCTCCCTTTTAAGCTGCATGTGAGAAATGGCTTTTTAGCACTGTTGAGGATAACACTTCTATTTCCTCCTAGTTTTTAATTGTACTAAATTGTAAGTATTCTTAGTGGGAAAGATTCTGCCATCTTAAGTCTAGACTTCAACTATAAGCTCTAAGAGGTTACCTAAAATTCAGTGGGGACCAGTGACCATCTCCAGAAAGCAACTTCCTGCTAAAATAGATTTTTAAGGTGTGTCATGTACCTGAAGGGTGGAATGGAATAGAATGGAATGGAATAGAAATGAATTAACCAGGTTGGAAAAGACCTTCGGGATCATCAAGTCCAGCCTGTCACCCAACACCATCTAATCAACTAAACCATGGCACCAAGTGCCTCATCCAGTCTCTTATTTCTACCTGTTTAAGGTCAGGCCTAATATATTTGTAAATAGCTGGCCTGTATTGATATTTTATACAGCCATGTAATTTCCTAGTCTGCTTTTTATTCCATTCCAAATTCTTCAACAATTGATACACCTCTAAAAATCTATTAAAGATCAGCAGTGGAACAATCTAAAGCTGTAATGTTGTGGATTGAAATGAATTCTTCACATCAAGTTATTAAAAAAAAATAAAGGAAGTTGAAAAATGAATCCCTTCAGAGCTGTGATTCTGCCTTAGCTTGATTTACTCAGGGAAAGTTTGCACATCATGCTTGTCTGATAGCTTTAGCTAGAAAGCTGCAGGTACACCCTGTGATCCATAGGTTTATTGGGATGAGTCCATCCACGTTCATTTTAAGGAGATTTTTGGGCCAAGCTGTTAATATTCTAGAAATAAGAAATCCATTTTTCTTTCCCCCATGTGACATAATGAAAATTGGAAACTTGTGGATTTTATGCATTCAGATGTACACGAAATGTAAAATAAAGCAAACAGGCAATTTGCCACATTGCAGTTGATGAAAAATCAAAACAAAACAACCAACCAACCAAAAAAAAAGACAAAGAGCTTGTGAACTGCGGGGCTGAATCTGTCTCCAAGTGATTACATGTTGTAAATGAGACTACCTCTTGTTTTGCTGAATAAATTAAAGGCTATTGTTTAAATGATCTTTAATGTCCTTCTAAATGTTTAGTAGCCTTCTGCTATGAATAACAACTCTGACCTTTCTGACTTTTCTCATAGTATGAGGCGCTATCCAATATGCACGGGACCAGCAGGAGTCTATCTTTAAAGGAGCCCCAGTGAGATGCTTTATTTTCCCCCCACACCTCTCCTTTTATTTCTGCAGTTGAAAGTTGTAACAAGCTCCTTTCTGAAACATCGTTCCTTGTGTCAGCGTAGCTTATTCCCTAACTGGAACACTGGAAATCCTTTTGTGGCACAGTACCTGAAATTTTCTGATGATTGAAAGTCTATAATATGTGATGCACTTCCATTAAAAAAATAAAATAAAAGGAAGAAAGAAAGAAAATAATTAGTTTGGTGATTTTACCACATGCAGGTTGCTATTAAGTTTTCAGAAATTAGTTTTGTGAGTTGTATGCAATAATGTAGGGCTTGATGCTAAATTCTTATATTTTAGGGTGCATTTCATTATTGCGAAGTTGTATGTCCTGTATAGCTCTTTCTTCCCTCTTATTTCATTGCTTTTGAAATGGAATGATAAAATTTTACTCTAAATTTCATATCAGCCATTGCTCCAGAGACTTGAGGTTGAAGGAGTCATCTTCACAAGAGCCCTTTCAGAGAAATGTTCCTAAAGTATGTGTCTGACTGGCAAATTGTTAAGATTTTTTTTTCCTGTTTTTTTTGGGTTTTTTTGGTTGATTTATTTGTTTGGGTTTATAAATGTGGCACTATTTTTATTCCCATTAGCTAATTCTTGGGGTTGCACAGATCAGTCTCTGAGACGTGCATCTGAAAACCCACAGTAGATCTTCCTCTCTGCAATCTGTCTGTAGCAGGGCAGCTAAAGGCGTATCTGAGGCTAAGAGGTTGTTCAGTAATGTCAAATGAATCCCTAGAGCCCTGCTCTCTGTCATTATTTTCTGTGAATGCTGACACAAATGAAGTGAAGCATTTATTTATATTCATATGCCTATTATTATGGTAATAGAATTGCTATTGTAGTATCAATATGAAAATTTAAATATATGGGGTGTAACTTTCTGGTCATTTTCTATGATTAAGTCACCCTTTTTTCCCCCCAAATTAGAAAGGGAAGCCCAGATGAAGTGCTTTTGAACAACTAAGGAAGGTAACTGTTTGAGGGATTGAAATAATTATAACTTAGATGAGGGGTGACTCTGAACTACTTCCTGCATCTGTGTAAGTGAAATATATCTACTAATGTGTGGCAAGCTGTGTGACTGCAAAGGATAACTTCAACTACCAATATGTGAGGCAGAAAGAGAATACAAGTTTTCTTTATAACCCAGAGAAAAGCCAGGCTTCTTTGGGAGCTCCATTTATTGAAGTGCATTTCCACACTTGTAAAAGGCTTTCTAGATATAATTCAAAGGAGAGAGGAATTTAACATCTAACTTGCAGAAACATCCAAGCACTTAAATTCCCTTTTAAATTTAACATTGAAACATCTAAGGTATCACTGTCACTTGTAAATGAAACCAGATTTAATTTTAATGGCTTCCTTGACTGAAAAAAACACTAGTTTGTGCTGCTCAGCTTGGACCTTTAGCTGAATCAGGCATCATTGTCATGGGTTGAGTTGGAAAAAATCTGATGTTGTTATTCAAGACCATCCTGCCTCATGCCAGCTTCAAAATGAAAGTGCTGGCTGAAGCAAAATATTATGAAGCTTGAAGTTCACTGTGTAACATGAGAAGATTCCTGTTCTGGTTGCTACTTTTGAGTTCCAGGGTTCCAGGTCTGGGTGCTTTTCCTAAAGGAATGGCTGTGGAATGAGAAGGAATTGGGTAGCTCTCTGCTTTCTGCTTTATGCTGCTGCTTTCCTGCATTTTACTTTTTTTTGTTGTTGTTTTTTTTTCCCCTGCAAACAAGCTAATTGCACATTATGTTATCTCATTGGTATTAAACTTGGTGTTTCTGGGAAACAGGTGGGTTAACCCATTAAAATCATACTTAACTATATATGCAGTTTTCAGTGTTACATTTTGATTGTGGACTTCTTTATAGATGTCTTTTTAAAAAAAAGTATCTGATGATAATTCTTTCATTTGGAACTTTTGTCAAAAATTTGGAGGAAAAGGGACCTGGGGGTACTGATTGACAGCCAGCTGAACATGAGCCAGCAGTGTGCCCAGGTGGCCAAGAAGGCAAATAGCATCCTGGCCTGTATCAGAAATAGTGTGGCCAGCAGGAGCAGGGAAGTCATTGTATCCCTGTACTCAGCACTGGTTAGGCCACACCTTGAGTCCTGTGTCCAGTTCTGGGCCCCTCAATTTAAGAAGAATGTTGAGACTCTTGAACGTGTCCAGAGAAGAGCAATGAGGCTAGGGAGAGGCCTTGAGCACAAGCCCTATGAGGAGAGGCTGAGGGAGCTGGGGTTGTTTAGCCTGGAGAAGGGGAGGCTCAGAGGAGACCTTATTGCTGTCTACCTGAAGGGAGGTTGTAGCCATGTGGGGGTTGGTCTCGTCTCCTAGACAACCAGCACCAGAACAAGAGGACACAGTTTCAAACTGCACCAGGGGGAAGTTTAGGTTTGAGGTGAGGAGAAAGTTATTTGCCATTGGAATGGTCTGCCCAGGGAGGTGGTGGAGTCACCATCTTTGGAGGTGTTCAAGAGGGGATTGGACATGGCACTTGAAGCCATGGTTTAGTAGTCATGAGGTCTTGGGTGATAGGTTGGACTTGATAATCTGAGGTCTTTTCCAACCTTATTGATTCTATGAAAAATATCATGTTTTAGAACTTCTAACTTACTATCATGCCTACTACTCTGCTTCTGACTCCTATTTAGTCTTGCATATCTATGGAAGTAAGTAAACAAAGTCTTTTAAATATAGCTATCTGATGTGAATTTTTCCTACTTGTCCATGAAGTTTAGAAGGATGGCATGAACGCACAGTTGTAATTTGAGGCTGCTAAATGCTTGGCATCCTTTCTATCCTTGCTCCTAGATGTCTGTCTGTCTCTCACCCACTCTCATTGCATTGAGGATGAAATGATTGCTACCTATTTCTCTTCTATGTTGTTTCTGGGGTTTGGCGTCTCTAGTGTATAAATATATAATCACTTTGACAGTTTTCTGTCTTTTGATAGAGGTTGCTAGTTTTGTGGGGGGGGGGGGGTTGTGGTTTGGGATTGTTGTTGTTTTTCTTTTAACTCTCCACTATATCCTTCTGTGATTTTTATAGTTCTACAACATCCATTGCCTCAGGGTATATTCAGTAAAATCCTCCAGGAGTTTGTTGAGCCTTTAAGAGGTGTCAGTTTGTTAATAATATTACAAGACTTGGAAAGCAAGAAAAATGTGATATTTGCAGGAAAAGGAGTTCATTCTCTGTGTCATTTTTGGCAGATGTAGTGATACATGGTTTCTTTTAACTCAGTGCTTTTCTGTCAGGATGAACTCCATGCTTTCTCTTGTTCAGTCACAGTGCTAGTAAACACTAAGTACACATGAAGCAAGTGTGTGTGTATAAGTACACTTCCCAAAATGCAGCATTATGCTTTATATTTTTGTCTTCAGTTTGAATTTTAGTCTTCAAATTATTTATGTTCTATATCTCAGCTATATGGCAGTGTGTATGCACTTTTTCCATGCTGCAATTAAGTCTTTATGTAGCCTGCAATTGTCCTCTCCCTGGTTATGGATGCCTGAAAGGTGCACCAGTCAAAGCTATCTTGCTGGATAATCAAGCTTTTGACTTCTTTGAAAGAAAAAAAAAATCTATTTGGTGGGAAGTGAAAGGCTCAAGGGTCTTGCTAATGAGAGAACGGAAGATCATGAGAGAGAATATTTCACTCATGGGTCACCAGTTCAAATGCAGGCTAGCTAAATAGCTAGTGTAAATTGTTACCATCTGACAGTTGCTCCATAAGCAACAGAAAAATGAGAAGTGGAATGGAGAAATGGGAAAATGCTCAGATTTGAGTTTCTCTGGCATCTAGATGTAGTCATAATCTGCACAGGGACACTTATTTGCTTTATCTGTGCACTTGGAGTAAGTGGAAGATTAAAATACTGGATGTAAAGAACATCTGCACTTTCCTTTGTTAATATATTTTTCTGTTTGACAAAGTTGAAATCAGTGTGAGACAGGCTACCACCTACCCCTGCCATGTGTAGTGTTGACATCCTTGCATAATTGGTTGAGGATCACAAAGATGCTCAACATCAGACATCTTCATTTTTCCATTCAATGAAGTGCTACATAGGCATCAAAGTCAAATATTACTGCAAGAGTGAACCAAAGAACTTACCACACGTGTCAGCAGGGTTGCAGTTCTGGTCCATTTTTTGATCTCTGATTTGGAAAAATAATATTCAGACTTCCATAAGCAAGATTAATTTTTAAAGAACAAAGTACTGTCAGCTGTTCATGTCATCTTTGTCATCTGTCTGCTTACATGAAGAATTTGGGAACTTAAGTGCCTCTGTTCCATTCATCAAACTACAGCAATCATAGATATTAAATGGGCTAAGACTTATTTTAAGGCTTCAGATTTGCTTCAAATTAGTCTACTTTGTCAGTTTCTTAATGACCCAAGGCCACAAGCTTCATTATTAGCACTGTCAAGCATCTGTATATCCTTGTAAGTGTTCAGTGCTTGTCAAGTTCAGACTGGCACTCCATGAGGAGTTTCATTTTCATCTGCCTAGATTGATTTTGCTCTTTGGTGCATCTTGTAAAGGCTCATCAGATTAACAGAAGCCCAACCCAGCTGCTAGGAATAGGGAAACATTATTTTGGAGAGGCTTTGGCTATTATAAAGAATGCATAGTCCTGATAGGTATGTAAGGGAAAAGAATATCTCCTCTCTGAACTGGTAGGGCACATGTGAGCAGCTGCTCTTTGTGTGATTAGAATTACTTCATTAAAACACAATACGCAGCCAATACATTAACAGAGCATGGAAACTGGTGAGCATAAACCAGATTTGACTTATCCACACTGCCCTTTCATTAGCCACACTTCTAAATTATTGCTTTTCAGCTTCCTTGGTCTGGGAGACATTAACTTGTACTTCTGATTGGCTTTGCTGACCTTGGCTATGTTATGGCTGAGAATCCTAACAAAATAACTCTCTGCTCTTTTCTCTTGTCCCTTGTGTACAGGAGGGTAGAGGGAAGGGGGCAGTGAAGGGGAAGCTATTATCAGCTCCCCTGGTTTTTGCCCAGTGGGGTTCTTGTGCTGTTTGTGAATTGTAAATACCTGTAAGTATTGTAAATACTGTCTATTGTGTACATGTTCATTGCGTTACATTGTAGTTTTGCTTGTAAATATAGATTCATTTGTTTCCAGCTGGGCTGGTCCAGCAATTTAATGTTGGGGAGAATTTTCAACCCGCCACAATATCTTTCACTGCATTTACTCATATCAGGGGTTTTTTGATTTATTTTTTTTCTCATGCTAAAAAAGTAACTAGAATCTAAGGACAAGTTTTTTTCTTTATTCTGTTTTGAAGTTGTGTATCCAAATGGCACGGATATAACCACACAAAGATGTCACTTTTGTGGAAACATGTCTTTTTAATTGTATAAGCAGGACTCAACAGGTAACTTCTGTCTCTTCACTGAATTTTTTTTAATATAGGTACTCACAAAATGAGTAGTGTAATGTGGGAAGGGAGATACTGCAGGCTTCATGTCAGTCAGTGATGGGTAGGACAAATAGACTTTTTCAGAGCTAATTCAGTGAGAGCACTAATGGACATCTCTGTTCAGGTGCCCGTTTCCACCACATGGAAGTGTGGAAGTTTATCTCTGAGACTTCCACCTCCCACCTCGTTACAGTTTATGAATGGATCCAATACATGTTTTGGGATTCAGAGTACAAGGCATATGGTTGCATAAATCTTATTTTAGAATAGAATACACCAGGTTGCAAGAGACCTTCAAGATCATTGCATCCAACCTATCAACCAATCCAACCCACCTAATCAACTAAACCATGGCACCAAGCACCCCATCAAGTCTCCTCCTGAACACATCCAATGATGGTGACTCCACCACCTCCCTGGGCAGCCCATTCCAGTGGGCAATCACTCTCACTGTATAGAACTTCTTCCTAACATCCAGCCTAAACCTTCCCTGGCACAGCAAGGAAGGAGAAAGGAAACCAAGGGAGAAAAAGAAATCAGGTTCAGTCATTTTGGTTTAGGCAACTATTACTGGGAAAAAAAGGTTTCCATTATATATAGCTCATATTCACATATTAAGGTATATTTTTTACTGTCATTTCCGTGCCAGTTTAGCATTTTGTTTAAACAAAAGTGAAAGCTCCATTCAGATGCATCTGCTTCCATAGAATTTGAGGAGAATTCTGGTTACACAAAGAAAAGATAGGAGAGATACCAAGAAGTTAATCTGCGCACAGTCATATGGAAAGCCAGCTGCAGATCTGGGATAGAGACTGTGTCTCATTTCAGAAATGCAGAACTGCTTTTCATTTTATTTATTTGTTTGTTTAATTTTGCATATGAAGGTGTCAGTATGCAGATACATGAGAACAGGTTTAAGTGTCTAGTACTTTGCAGTCAAAGTGGCAGTGAAAACTGTGAATAATGAAGGCATATTTGCAAGGAGTGTGTATCTATTATGTTGCATTCAAAAACTGAATGGGCAAAGGCAGAGATTTTGCAGTATATGGTTAAAGCTGCTGTCTAATATATACTGGAAACTGAAAAGAATTTTGTACCTTGAGTAGGTGAAGGAAAGGTTTCCTAAAAGAACAGAAATTGCAGGTTGAAAAGAAAGCTGAAAACGGGGGAAAAAAGGAGATACAGTTTTCACTTGCCTAAATTAAAGCATACAATGAATATTGCATTTCTGCTTGAAATTCAAGCTGCTCTTTTCAATAGTTTGAGAGAATTTAATGAAAGCATTGGATAGTGTAGACTGGATAATGCTTCTCTCAATCTCTTTTCCTGCATTCAACTTTTCTTTTGTAATTTATGTACTTGCAGATAAAACAAAGATGGGAGTTTATGGCTTGCTATTGATTAAACTGCTTTTCCAGTTGATTTAATTAGTTCCTTTGCTTCTTGAAAGTCTGATCTGAAGCTTAGATACAGATACATTGCTTCAGGCATTCAGGCCAAGGTGATGGGAGGAAGTGATGAGTCCATTGTGAACGCCTTGGAATGGGGAGCAGTGGGGGAAGCCAGGCAGCAATCAATCAGCACTGCTTGCCTTTAATAGAAAACTCTCTAGTGCTGAAGTTACTATTGGGAACAGAGAGATGCAAATGAAAGGATATATGGCTGTATAAATAGAGACTCATAAAGAGGGAGATTTGGGCACATTCTGTGTATATTTGTACTCGGTCTGCACAGGTTGAGGATTGGGGAGGAGGGTTGTGGTGTGTTTTTGTTTCTTTTTGAGAGGAGATGGAGGGTTGAACATGATTTTAAAAAAAAAGAAAGAAGAGCAGACTGGCAAACCTGCCTTTTACAGATACATGATTAAATGAGCTTTAGGTACAGTTACTCTAAATGGGTGCAAGGACATTCATAGATGTGTGTGGCCTACTGACCAAGAAGAAAGAGAGAAGTACTCTCTCAGGTTGGACTCGATGATCTTCAAGGTCTCTTCCAACCTTAGAGATACTGTGATACTATAAAGCAAGATCCATGGATATTGCTGTAAAAATAATTAATTTCTATCTGATAGTAGTTATTTTTGAAAATACAACAAGTGATGAGACTGCAGTTAATCTGACTACTGCTTTCCAGCATCTTGGACCATTTGTGGAGGTTGTTTCTCTCCAATATCTAAGATACTAATTTTTTCAACTCATTACTATTCATATTCTTTCAGGAGCAAACACAAAAGAATCTTTATATTCCCTAACTACTTTCCCATGAGCTAAGTAGCCACAACTCTGTGTATCTATAGGCTATAATCCTAGCTCTAGAATAGAAACTTATTACTGCACAGTTAAACAAAATCGAAATAAGAAAAACCAATTTAAGATTACTGTTTCCTAAAAGCATTCAAAGAAGTTTCTTCTCTTAGTAGGCTGTGGACTTTCAAATTAAGTGCAAGTTATTTCAAACTCCAAGTATCCCTATTAAAATTTATATGATAGGATGCAATCCTAAGATCACTTAAGCATTGCATGAACAGTATCAGAACTTTTGACAGGCTCAGATGGAGCATTTTGAAGTGATAAAAATCGTCTCAGCAGAATTAGGCTTACAAAGGCTATAATGTAGAATGCCTGTCGTGGAAAATGATCTTTGTTACTTCAAACACGGTAAAGTATAGGGATGTTGTCTTTTGTTTCTCATACACTAGAGCTTGAAATGTGAAAGCCAGTGAACATCTTTCTAGTCAGGTGACAAGCAAAGAATTGCTATTAATGAGCTGTAACTGTGGGGAAATGGGAGATTGTTTTCCCATGTCTTTGTAGTTGGAGCATGCATGTAAGATGAAGTATGTTCAAATTTCAGTAATTGGCAGATGGTTAGATCTTACGCTGGAGGCAGGGCTAACTTCAAAGTTCCCATGCTTGTTGTTTTACTCTATTTCATGGTTATTATAATAAAGATCTTGACTTAATCCTGAGGCAAGTTTCCGGTATTCAGTGGGCAGGAGAGAAATATTTTCTTATTTCTGATGCCCAGTACATGTGGCCCATGAAAAGTATGGGAAGACTTCTACCATTGCAGATCTTCCTGTGGCACCAAACTAGGTGACACAGAAACTGAATGCTGCCATAGTTTTGCCATAAGAAGATGCTTTTGAGAGGCAATGTTCTGCACTATGACTTTGTGCTGTATTTCTCCACTTCTAATGTGACTGGCTCTTTCCCAGCCCTTACACTCAGGCAATCATAGTTTTAGAGGTAGAGATTCTTTGTATGTCTCCAGGGGTTAAAGTTACACTGTTTCATCTTTATTCTTTTATTTAAAATGCAAGCAATTGGCCATTTTACTCAGGAGTTTCTTACATTTTCATGTGTTTGTTAGCACAGTGTCTCTTAGCAGGCAAGAGGATAAATGCTGATAACTATATTGTTTTGGCTCCTCTAGAAATATAGCCAGAAAAAACAATGCCTTTTTCCTGATCAATATGGCAGCATGCTTGTATGTCTGTAGTGTAATTCTGGCAGATAAAAGATAATTAAATTTAACAGAAACTTCTGTCCAAGAAATACCTAGAGAAGTCCATACCATTACTCCCACAGACTTTCAGCCAAAGTTTGGGACCCGGTGGAAATATGCTAGTATTGTTATTGGCACTATTTATAGTGCTGTTTGTTATGATACAGTTCAAAGAACTAAGTCATATCCAGGGCTGGCTGTCCAGGAGTGTTTGTGGGAACTATGTTCACTTCAAACTAACAGAGGGATGCGAAAGAAGTTTTCTTCAAACTTCTGGACAGATGTGAGAAAGTATGAAGTTTAGCATGAGGAACCATCTTCATGAATGAGTTGTCAGTGGTGATACTCTCATGTGGAAAAATGTATTGTGCTCACAGCTACTCCTTCTGCCACAAGATGTAAGGAAAACCCATTTTGTTGGTCGCAAACAAAACTCATGAGAAACTAGGGCATATGCCTCGTAGAGTGAGAGTCATTTCTGGGCCCCTCAGTTTAGGAAAGATGTTGAGTTGCTGGAATGTGTCCAGAGAAGGGCAACAAAGCTGCTGAGGGATTTGGAGCATGAGACCTATGAGGAGAGGCTGAGGGAGCTGGGGTTGCTTAGCCTGGAGAAGAGGAGGCTCAGGGGAGACCTCATTGCTCTCTACAACTACCTGAAGGGAGGCTGTAGCCGGGTGGGGTTGGTGTCTTCTCCCAGGCAACCAGCACCAGAAGAAGAGGACACAGTCTCAAGCTGCACCAGGGGAGGTTTAGGCTGGATGTTAGGAAGAAGTTCTTCACAGAAAGAGTGATTGGCCATTGGAATGAGCTGCCCAGGGAGGTGCTGGAGTCACCATCACTGGAAGTGTTTAGGAAGAGACTGGATGGGGTGCTTGGTGCCATGGTTTAGTTGATGAGATGGTGTTGGGTGATAGGTTGGACTCAATGATCTCAAAGGTCTTTTCCATCCTGGTTAATTCTATTCTAGTCTATTCATTTCAGTATCTAGTACTGTCTGGATCTCTTGGTTGCAACTCCTAATGTAAGTGAAGCCTTTAGAGTCACGGCCAAGATACACTTAGCAGAAGACCTGGCAAAGCAGTTCTGGTTGTACGTTGTTACAAACCTCACATCTCTAACTCAGCTCTGATGCCATTTCAGCTAGCAATTATTAAAGGGAGAGAAGTACATGCCAATATACAAAAGATAGTATCAGATGATTGATATATGTGCTAGCCATTTTATTCCATCATTGAAAGTGTGCTGAATTAACACTTCTGCAGGAAGTTCTTAATGCTTCATCCCAAAATATATCTCATATGAATACTTTTTGGCTTCAGTACTGGAGTGTTTTACCCAGGATTCTTAATAATACACATTGAAAAGGGCAATTCATATTTCTTTGGTAACTAGATCCTTGGATTCAGTTCCCTGTTTTTCCTTAACTGCAGGCAATGCATGATTTAATAAAATTACTTGAGCATTCCCTTCTGAGCACTGATCATGATAGAATAATACACATGATTGATGCTCACTTTCTTTACGGTAAGCCAAAAAACCTTATCATAGTATCATAAAAAAGAAATTGCATTTTATAGCAGCAATCAAAGTTGAATGAAAGCTAATGAATTAAAGTGTGAAGCTTTAGTACCTCTTTTAAGGAAAAATCCCAACTACTTTATGGGCTACATTTATATAGGCTTTAATGTAGGGTGCTTTCCATGCAATAGATATGAAAGTTTTTGCTACCACATTTAGTGTTTATCAGAGGCATTCTAACAGCACAACAAAAGCAACAAGGTTAACTGAACAGCAGGTGTGTTGGTAAGAATAGTTAAATATTTCTTTATTTTGTGCCTGTGAAATGAATATGTAAATGAAGGAACAAGCATATTCTTTCTGGATAAAGAGAATGCTGTGACTTTTCTTAAGAAATTTCATGATGTATAAAGCTTACCTGCAAAGAGTGCTGAATACCTTCTCCATGGGATTGTTCACCTATGTATACCTGCAAAAATCTATTCAGAAGGTAGAGATTTATTATTAGTAATCTCTGTGAGTTGGTCATGGTCTGAAGCCATGGTCATTTAGTTTGGCACAACCATGACCTGTTACCAGCAGAGGCAATTTCTCCCTCCTTCTTCAATAGTCATAGCTGCCTACTCTTACTGTGTCCTTCATGCTCCCTGTAGCATTTATGAAGCTAAACCATAGACTGAGTGAAAAACTTGTCCAATAAAAAGAAAGTGACTAGCTTGCTGGATGCCTGCAGGAATTGTAACCGCATCAGAACTGAGCAAAGATTTATAGATGGATAGTCTTCTTCACAAGGACACACAGTTAGACACGTTGGAGATGAAATCTACTAATGGTGCTATTTAGGGGCAGCCCAATCCACCAAACACAGGAGAAATTGCTATTGTCATTTTGATGTCATGGTTCTGATGTCATGCTTATGTTAATTTGGACTTCAAGGACAAAAGTTCCTATTTAACAAAGCCTCCAAACTGCGTTGTTCATAGGGAGGCAACCTCTTCCATGTGCCATAGGTTGGAAGTAGAAGAACACTGCCTGAAGGACATGGCCCACTAACTGCTCTTCCTGTCACCCCTTGCCATTTCATAACAACTAGGGCCAGATATTTTTTCCTCTCCTTAAATGCCCCTCTGTGATATTAAAAACATTTTGTTTAGTTCAAGACAGACTGAAGGAGGAGAAACATTTCACTTTTTTCTTCCTCTCTTTGTGAACCACTGTTGTTAATTTACTGCTGCCTCAGGGTAAACCACATAATCCCTAGGCAATGTTTCTGATTAGCACTTTCTATTTTGTTCACTTACTCTCAAACCCAAAGATTTATAATAGTTAATTCTGCAAAATTATACTGTGATATATGAGAGAAGGGAGTTCTAGGCAGAAACAATGAGGAAAGAATGAAACTTTGTTTTTAATATTAGCATATGGTTGGCTTGAAAATGGTCATGTTGGGGGTTTGATAATTTTTTAACGTAGTCTCTGTGCATGAATTATTAGAAGTTATGGCTTTAATAGATATTGGTAGATGAATTATTATTCCTAGTGAAGACTCAGGCTAATTTTAAGACAAAAGACATAGGCTGGAATGTAAAATCATTGTAAAAAGGGTGACAATATGCTAGCAGATTTATGTTGTTAATATACACACATAGAAACATACCCTTATATAAAGTAGCTAGTTGGTTTGTTAATATTACAGCATTAAGTGTGTAAAACTTATCTGGCATTGGTCAACTGCTTCTCAGAATTAGATGTGCTGCTGGGGAGGAAGCTTGTGGAGGATGTTTTATGCTAAAGGCATGAAGTGAAATGGACTTTTAGACATTTATGGGAGAAAGTGGCAAAGCTGTTTATAAAATAGATGGTAGCAGAAGTAGAATTTAAAATGCCAAGAGAGAAGATGAGGCAAAAAAAAGGACAAAGTTAAGAAATTACATGAACAAATTGTTGCATGGAACACAAGAAAGTGGCAGGAGGATTGCAAGACTGGGTGAATATGTAAAATTGTCCCATTTCCAATATATATTTAGGGGCTGATGTGCCATTGTGAGAGAATCTTTTGTAGGTTTCATGTGTCTAATAATAATTGACATCTTTTGCTGCATGAATGCTTACAAAAATGACCCATATCCATTTAGAATCCTAAATGGATTCAAGGATTTTTGGGTTTTAGGCTGTTTTATGCTTTTGGAATTTTTACCCATTGTGTTGAAACCTAAATGGAGATAAAACTAAAAATTGTATTTAGGATGGGCTGAAAGGGAATGGTTGCTATGATGCAATGGGGCTCAAGAATAAATGAATCTAAATGAGAACCAAAAGCTTAAGTGAGCATTTAGCTGTGCAGGCAAAAAGGAAGAAAATTATCTTTAATGTGTAGAAGCAGCAGCAGAAAGAATTCTTTATGATCTGGATTAGGAAGGCTAGGGGGAAGATGAAAGAAGAATAACATTTTTATTATAGGCATGAGTGACAGGGAAGATGCTGATGATGCAGTGCCTGAGTGAGAAGACATAGCAGTTTTGGCCATGTTGAACCAATGGCATGCCATCTAGGTGAGGTATCAGTGAAACAGTTGAGGTAGGAGATGAAGTAGAAGAAAGCTCAGGATTGGAGAGGTTAATCTGTGATTTGTCAATAAAGCTGCATATGTATTCTGCTTAGTAAATGGTTTTATTAAGCCTGTACCAGAATCACAAATATGAACAAACAGCAAAAGCCAACTAATCAAAACCCCAACAACCAACTAAGAGCCACTGAAACTTGCATTTATTGCAAGTTTCTTGACCTGAAGATAGATCTGCTACTAGACGTTCTTCTTTGAATCATAGAATCAGTCAGGGTTGGAAGGGACCACAAAGATCATCTAGTTCCAACCCCCCTGCCATGGGCAGGGACACCTCACACTAGATCAGGCTGGCCACAGCCTCAGCCAGCCTGCTCTTAAACACCTCCAGGGTTGGGGCCTCAACCACCTCCCTGGACAACCCATTCCAGAGCTTCACCACTCTCATGGTGAAGAACTTCCTACTCATGTCCAGCCTGAATCTCCCCACCTCCAACTTCATTCCATTCCCCCTAGTCCTATCACTACCTGAGATCCTGAGAAGTCCCTCCCCAGCCTTCGTGTAGGCCCCCTTCAGATACTGGAAGGCCACAATAAGGTCCCCTTGGAACATTCTTTTCTCCAGACTGAACAGCTCCAACTCCTTCAGTCTGTCCTCGTAGGAGAGGTGCTCCAGCCCTCTGAGAATGCTCGTGGCCCTTCTTATATCTTCTGTTGTTATAACATAGGGTTTGATTTATGTTTGAATGGAGACAATGATCTATTAAAATAAACTGCCAGAGTACTTGCCTAACAGATAACATTTACTTTCATGTGGGACATATAGTGGTTTGGACCTAGACTTAGGTTGCACTGAGTGGAAGAGCAATAAAACTGTGTTGTGTCATTCCTGCACTATCTTCTTACATTTCTTCTTCTAATATTGTATTCTGAATCTGCTGTGTCGCATGGAATCGTAGAATCATGGAATCGATAAGGTTGGAAAAGACCTCAGAGATCATCATGTCCAACTCTGAGCATTCAATTTGGCTTAGTCCATTTAGGATTTTCAGAGAAGACATTCGTTTTTTGAGTGATATATTCTATATCCTGGAAAATTAAAACAGGTTCTTTGCCTGCTGTACAGAGTAAATAAACTGCTTAAAGAACATGCTGATGGAGTTGGCTTAATTTCTATGTAAATTGAGCCATGCTATTTTAGGTAAGTGTGGCAAACTGCTGAAAGAGAAGTCACTTAAGTATCAGCTTTTGAATATTGGAATCTGAGTGTTTAAACAGGAAAAGGGTTTTTTGCAGGGAAATTTTGTTTTTTCTAAATTCTATTTGGAAAACAGCTTTTATTCTTACTGAGGACTGTTGGCTTCCTAGCTGCTTTTCAGGAGCTTTGGATTTCCGTATTTTTCACCGTAATCAAACCTGCTGCAATTTCTGTTCATGTGCTACAAGTTGTATTTGTTTTACTTTTCCTTCCCTGTGTGGTAGAGCAGCATCTATTCATCTATTTCAGGAATGTCAACAGCTTACCAGTCATGAATTGTTTTGTATTTGGTTGTGTTTTATCTGTGAGAGTATTTCTAAGCTGATTTGATTGTGGGAAGGGAGAATAGAGTTATTTTCTGCAGTCATCATAAGGGTGAAATTTTCCCAGTGTGCTGATAGTGCTGTCTTCCAAACCACACAGTACTGTGTGCCCCAGTGTGTGTCTTTGGTCCACTGCTGAGCACAGCAGCATATTATAGCATGGCCTTTCTTCCTGGCTTCAATTTAACTTTCTTGTTTCATCAAAAGCAATTTCAGATAATAACTTTAAATGCTGGGAGAGGTGGTGCTCGTTCTATGAAAATGAGATTTTGATTTGTCATCTGCCGGTGATTCAGTTCATGACTCTTGAGCTATTTGAGTGCTCAGCATAAGCAGTCTGTGGATCTAGAAGGCACCTTGAGGAACTGGGAAATCATTTCTCACAGAAGCATCACTTCAGCTGAGAGAGAAAAACAGTCTTACTGTAATTGTTACACATGCCCTTGGGAGGAACTATTTATAAATGAATGGTATAAAATGATGTTCAAAGACCAAGATATTTGTAGATCTTATGCTGATGAACAGATTGTCCCATTGTTTATCAGGAATAGTGTGGCCAGCAGGAGCAGGGAAGTCATTCTGCCCTGTACTCAGCATTGGTTAGGCCACACCTTAAGTCCTGTGTCCAGTTCTGGACCCCTCAGTTTAGGAAAGATGTTGAGTTGCTGGAATGTGTCCAGAGAAGGGCAACAAAGCTGGGGAGGGGTCTGGAGCACAGCCCTGTGAGGAGAGGCTGAGGGAGCTGGGGTTGCTTAGCCTGGAGAAGAGGAGGCTCAGGGGAGACCTTCTTGCTGTCTACAACTACCTGAAGGGAGGTTGTAGCCAGGTGGGGGTTGGTCTCTTCTCCTAGGCAACCTGTGACAGAACAAGAGGACACAGTCTCAAGCTGCACCAGGGAAGGTTTAAGCTGGATGTTAGGAAAAAGTTTTTCCCAGAAAGAGTGATTGGCCATTGGAATGTGCTGCTCAGGGAGGGTTTGGAGTCACCATCACTGGTGGTGTTTAAGAAGAGACTGGATGGGGCACTTGGTGCCATGGTTTAGTTGATTAGATAGTGTTGAGTGATAGGTTGGACTTGAGGATCTCGAAGGTCTTTTCCAACCTGGTCTGGTCTATCCTATCCTATCCTATCCTATCCTATTGTTATGATTTTAGTAAAGACACAGTCTATGAGATTTGACCAAGTGTTTGGATGCTGGTATCTCTGAAGGAGATAGTAAAAGTATGGCTATGGAGTGACATATAAGAGACAGGAAATAATCAAAATATCTCGGTTTAGATGCTAAAATTCTTGAATTAGTTTCTGGTTCTTCAAAAAGGAACCTTTGTTGGTATTAGTTATTAGTGTATTAATTATGCTAATACATTGTTACAGGTATCACTTTTAGTGCTTTCTGTGCAAGGTGCAGCCTTATACTATACACACACACAAATATGCTAGTGCATACTCATTTTCCTAGGAAAATGTTATTAGCTGGTTTTTCAGCTAAAATGTTTATGGATATGTTGTACTCTATAGAAGATACTCTTTCTGATATGCAGTAAACTTCTCTGTGTACTGGAGATCTGCTTGGTAAAGTGGAAATTAATTAAGTATCCATTTTTGAGGGTATAAATGGAAAGGGGGTTGTGATATGGGTTGGTGCAAATGGTAGCATTTAAAAGTTTATTTCCCTCTCACTAATAGGAAAAGAACTGGAGAAGAGTAGTTCTGAATCAGTTTAATGTGGGTAAAGAATGTGACTTTGAAGCACATTAGGTACCTGAGCATTAATAATGATTAGTTTATCTGACTATATGAAGAATTATATGCTCAAAGTGCTACTAATTTATATTGCAGCCGTATGAACTTTTAATTCACTGCTTTCTCTCAAGGGCTGTAGCATTAGAGTGCTGCACATAACCAATCTGCATGAATCCAAGTCTCCAAACCTATCTGAAAAAAAAGAGGGGAAGGGGTTTGGGACAGAAAGGTAAGGTAATGGGAATATTGCAACAAAACTGTTATTTTTAATGGATATATTAAACCAAAACTATTATTTCAAAATTAAAGGTACCTTGAGTCAATTTTTTACAGTGTCCCTTCACTAACTTAAATTAAAGTTGCCCTTTTTTGAGCCCTAGAAAGGCAATGTTGCTTTCCCAAAGTGGCAGTAGCACAAGCCAGAATATGCATCATTTTCTCTAGCATCTAATTAACATTCTTCATTTCAGTTTTCAGTTCAAAGAGGAAGTATATGATGTTGCTGTCTTGCTCCACTGATTCCTTATTTCTGATAGTATAGGGCTTGTTAGAAAATGACTAATGCCACTGTATATCAGGTATTTCCAAGGAGACAGCTGCTTCAATGAAAATAAAAAACAAACAAGACAGAAAAGTTTTTGTTTAATTGCTCTTAGCCTTTTAAAAATTCTGCTGTCACAATGGCCTCATGGTAGTCACTCCCCTGGTATTCCCAGGTAGAAAGAATGAAATATGCAGAAATAGAGCACACTGCTGAGTAACAAATACTCAATCCCTGTGGTTTCAGTTTTTGGTTTGTTTTGTGTTCCCCCCCCCCCCCCCCCCCCCCCCGCTAATTATTCATCCATTACAAATTAGTTTGGTCATTGTCTTTTACTGCTAGGAAATCAGTTGTCTACTTCTTTAAATTTTGGATTGTGTATTTCTACCCAAGTCAGGAATATTTCAGCTTTATTCTCTGAAGGTTTAGGAGCTGGCAGCTTAGTTTTTTCACCCACATTTTCAAATTCCTGCTGAAGTGACGGAATTCAGTGAGTCAGGATGTTTTATTTTCTTGCCCACCTCAGAGTGATTATACAGCAGTTTCTCTATTAGGAAAGGTCACACCATTTATGTCAGACACATCCATAACTTTTAAAATATGTTTATAGCAAGTGTCTGTTGTAGTTACAGGGAGCATGATACATGTGTGAGCATCTGATTGTGCATCTGAGAGAGAGACAGTGAATGAGGATGCTGGCTAGAAACTGGCGACCTATCAGAATACTAGCCAGTTAGTCTAAACTTTTTGTATGTTAGATACTCTGATGAAATGAAATCCTTTTTGTTTGAGCAGATTTTTTTTTTCTCAGGAATTTTCATTGCTTTGGTAGGAAAAAATATGAAAGAAGATTATTAGAATAGGAATAGAAATAGCAATAGAATAGAATTAATCAGGTTGGAAAAGACCTTTCAGATCCTCAAGTCCAACCTATCACCCAACACCATCTAATCAACTAAACCATGGCACCAAGTGCCCCATCCAGTCTCTTCCTAAACACCTTCAGTGATGGTGACTCCAACACCTCCCTGGGCAGCACATTCCAATGGCCAATCTCTCTTTCTGTGAAGAACTTCTTCCTAACATCCAGCCTAAACCTCCCCTGGTGCAGCTTGAGACTGTGTCCTCTTGTTCTGGTGCTGGTTGCCATGGAGAAGAGAGCAGCCTGCACCTGGCTACAACCTCCTTGCCATCCTGTGGTTTACTGCGCTCTCTAGGTAGCTGAAACTTCAGAATTTGTTGTTGAGAGATGAGGGCTTTTTAATGTTTTCTTTTGTATGGAAACATGATTTTAAGTTTTGCTTCAGAGTTTCTAAGATTTGATAGCCTTTCTGAGACATAAAACCTTCATTCTCTGCTCTGTATCTGTTCTGGTTTCCTGATCAGGGTATTTTTAGGACCTTTATCCTTTATTTTTCTAGAATAATACTTAGAAGCAAACATAAACCACAGAGTCTTGTTTATTTCATATACTAATGGAAACTAGCAGCTTCTCTGTTTCTAATAGATGGGAATAATAGTCTGGGATCAGCATCACATGGGAAATTTTCCAGGCCCAAGTATGCAATCTATCAATTTGAATTCTTGTTAGGTCTAAAGTTTTCTGTTACAGAGCTTAAATTATGTTCCAGAACTGATAAGATTATTAAATATATGCTTTAAGGGAGTCTCTTAAAAGAAGAAACCAAGGAGGAAGAGTGGAGGTGGGGGGGGAGGGAATTATTATACTCTTTTCAGGAGTGACCTGCATTTTCAAATTGATGTTCAGAATACCTTAATTTTTGTCAAAGCTTCAGTTCCAGAGAAATGTTAAAAATGAGATTTCAGGTCTTGTCTCAGATTCTCTCTTCCCTCCTACTTGTAGGAACAGGGAGTCCATCACTGTCTGATACATTAATTTTTCATAGGTAGTTGAGACCATGTAGACTAAATAAATCCCCTTCAGAAAAAGATTCCTCTCCTTTATGATATAGACAGGATAGAGCTTGCCAGAGGCACAGCTAGTCCCCTGTGCCCCCCTGCAAAGCCAGTTTGGCTGCACACTGCCCTAAACCTAAGCTAAATGCCACCAACTTGTCTAAGGAAGCAGAGGATAGGGTTGCTATTCACAACCATAACAACCTTATCAGATCAGTGTCTGTTTCAAAGGGATTCTGCCACTCTTCCAGTATCTTCATGAAAACTGGCAGCTCCTTCCTTTCCCCTAGGAGTTAGCATTTCACACAAGTCTATTTAACCAGGAAGCTGACATGGTTGAAAGTCTTTATATTGTTTAAGCTTCACATTTACTGGCCACCCCTGAAGGATGAATGCACTGTAGGGGAGAGCTGACTAGTGTTTGGATTCTGATGTAGGAGTCCACAAGAAAGCTCACTTGGTAGTACAGTATCTGAAATCATAACAAATTTCTTCTGTCCTTACTAAGGGCAAAAGCCAAGCTGTTTTTCTTCCCCTCAAAGTTGAATATCAAGAGGAAAAGCGTTCTGGCAAGCGTTTTTGCTCCAGAGGCTACGGTCTGTGGTCCCCAAATGGTTATTGATAAACAGCTTTGCAGTAGAGAGCTTCCCTGGTTTATTTTGTGCACAAATACTTTGTCAGATATTCCCTTTTTATATTCCAGAGAGTTGAAAATTTATGAGGGGACATTTATAGCCCCTATCTGTCATCACAGAAGCCCTAGAAGCTAAATGAACACAGAGTTTTCACCATGTACTGAAGTGGAGTTTGCACTTGCATTGAGTGATTAGCATGGAGGTATCTCTTTGGTAAATTTTTGCTAGGGGGAGAATTCTAAGGGAATTTTACTTTCATATTTAAACACATATTCATGACACCAGTTATGCCAGAGCAGTGATCTCAGGACAAATCTAATTTTCAGGTAAGCAAAATTCTAGGACATTTTCCTGCCTGTGCCACTGAATGCATGTGCCTGACTTCTAGAATGCAACTGCTAGCAGAATGTCAGCTCTTCTTGGCTAGCTTTAATTCATTTTTATGTGCAATGTGAATAATAACACCTACAGAAATTCTGTCACTTAGAGTCCCTCTGTTCTTCACAGTGATCATTATTGTTCCACTCTAGAGCAAAGACAACCAGCTTAGTTTAAATCTTTGTGCCCACACTGTGTGCTTAATAGCCATTTACTCACCTCTCTGCTTGTGTATGTAACTCTCTTTTTTTTGTGGTTTTATTTTTAAATCATGTAAGTGGGATTTACAGAAGTGCATAAATCTATTTCACTGCATTTGGAAAATTCCAATCGATTTGCTCCAGTCTGGAGGGAAAGCTAGGTCAGAAATGTGTACTTGTGTTATTACCATCCCAGATCTGTTGCATTTTTCATATAGCAAACACATATTTAATAAAGCTTTAGGAATATATAACTTGTTCAATTTCGGATTGTTGAAGCATTATCAGTAATCTTCTCCTCCCCATCGGTGATTCTGAACTCTGCATCACAGTGTTGATATACGTAGCACAGGCCAACACTTCTCCAAGCACAAGGAGTTCAACAAGATTGCAGGACTGGCTTTTCCAATGTAAATTTGAAAATGGATCCACTGAGATGCTGCATGTCTCTGCAGTTGTTTGGTTTGGTTTGAATTGGTGAAGATAATTTAGAAGGAAAGCTAGTCTGTATTTTTAGAAAGGATTGATGGATTACTTCCCCCCCCCCCCCGCCCCGCCCCAAAAGAAGGATGAGATCTTTAGTTCTTGATCACTGGTATTTTATAAATTCTTTGCCGTTTGACAGATAAGACAGTAATTGTTTAAGATCAAAGTTTGAATAGAATAGAATTAACCAGGTTGGAAAAGACCTTGCAGATCATCAAGTCCAACCTATCACCCAACACCATCCAATCAACTAAACCATGGCACCAAGCATCCCATACAGCCTCTTCCTAAACACCTCCAGTGATGGTGACTCCAACACCTCCCTGGGCAGCACATTCCAATGGCCAATCTCTCTTTCTGTGAAGAACTTCTTCCTAACATCCAGCTTAAACCTCCCCTGGTGCAGCTTGAGACTGTGTCCTCTTGTTCTGGTGCTGGTTGCCTTGGGAGGAGGGACCAGCCCCTGCCTAGCTTCAACTTCCCCTCAGGTAGTTGTAGACAGCAATTAGGTCTGCTCTGAGCATCCTCTTCTCCAGGCTAAGCAATCCCAGCTCCCCCAGCCTCTCCTCATAGGGCTCCTTTGCAACAGGATAGCAACATAATTTACTGCAAAGCCATTTTCTTATTATACAACAATATATATCAGTGTGAGGCAAGGTCAGATTGAGCAGTGTACAAATACTGTCAGGAAAAATTAGTGGCTTAAAGGACTTGAATATTTACCATTGTGGCTTTTGGAATGTAATTGTTCTTTATTACACGGTCCTGGTTTATTTGAAAATTAATATTTTACTTCTCTAGTTAAATATTTATTCTGTTTACTATTTCAACATTTTATGCTTTATTTATTGTTTTTCTTTGAGATCTTTCTGTCCATTTTATCAGATGAATAAATTAAGTAATTCACAAACCAACTACCTCTTGCTCTCGATGGCTCTTGGGGACATTGTCATTCCCTATAGCCTTTTCTCAGGCCCAGCTGTGGGGCTTTGAAATCACTTGGCTGGTAATTAGGTATTTATCAGATTGTTTCTGAAAAGGAATGAGGCCCTTATCTGACACAATTATCTTTGAAAATTGAATCCCTCTTTTCTGGTCCTGCTGAGGACATTCAAAGGTAGTATGAATCTTTAAAGCTCAATGCCTTTGAAAAATCCTTGCTTTTTTTAGATCAGGTATAACAGGGAATTCAAAATGCAGTCAACAGAGTTGATTTGTTTTTTAAAAACCTTTCAGGTTTTATTTCTGTCACATGTTGTTTCTTTTACACCTGATTCTGTATGGAAGTACTTTTGACAGCAACCACTTTACTTCTTCAAACACCCATAACTTGATAATGTTTCAACATTTTTTTTACAAATCAAGAAATTCCTAATTATGACAAAGCATGACTACTGATAGGGGGGCTTGCCTTTTCAAAAAGTGAGGAGTATGGAGTTCTAGAAAAGCAATTTGGGAACATGGTGTTTCATGTTTGGAAATCTGGGAAGGATACAGTGCTGGCTTCTTTTTAAAGCTTTGGTAGTTAAGATGTGGGTTGTTGATGTTGGCGCTGCCTCCCACAGCATTCTCCTTCAGAAACTCAGGGCACAAGGCTTGGATAAGTGCAGCCTGCATTAGCTTAAAAACTGGCTGGATGGCCAGGCCCAAAGGGTGATGGTGAATGGAGTTAAGTCTGACTTTCGCCCATTTACTAGTGGTGTCCCCCAAGGTTCAGTACTGGGGCCTGTTTTCTTTAATATCTTTATCAATGATGTGGAAGAGGGGATTGAATGCACCCTCAGTAAACGTGCAGGTGACAACAAGCTGGGTGGCCATGTTGACCTGCTAGAGGGTAGGGAGGCTTTGCAGCAGGACCTGGACAGGTTAGACTGATGGCTCACAGCTAATTGTATGAAGTTTAGCAAGGCCAAGTGCCAAGTCCTCCACCTGGGTCACAACAACCTCATGGTAAGTTACAGACTTGGAGATGTGCGGTTGGAAAGCTGCGACTCTGAGAACAGCCTGGGGGTTTTGGTTGACATTTGATTAAATATGAGTCAGTGGTGTGCCCGGGTGGCCAAGAAAGCCAATGGCATCTTGGGCTGTATTGGAAACAGAGATGTCTCTAAAGCTTCATCACCTCTTCCTGTCACAGAAATGCTTGTGCACAGGCACAGAGAGCATCCTGCACTGTGAAGCTTTTAGGTAAGGTCTTTCCCTGTCACTTTCTTGTATGGCTTCTTGAGACTGATGACACTAACATCTTCACTTCTCACATAGCCCTTAGCTGTATCAGCAGTTTCAATAAAGAAGGCTAATTAACAGAATGAGATCACTTTCTGGATTTGAGGAAAGTTTTGTCCAACGAATTCAACTGCAACTGTTATCAGTTTGCCTTTGGCCTCTGATTGCTCCCCTGAGAGCGACTGAATATAAAATAGAGAACAAAACCTGCAATACTGTGGGGATGTACAAAAAAAACCCAGTTTGCAAGTTAGAATTGATTTTTGCATTCCAGGGGAATAATCTGCCTAAGCTTGACAAGCACTGCAATGACAGGCAATGCTGTATGATGCTGGGGAGCATACTTAAGCATATCTGAGTGTTGTGCTTACCTGTGGGATCATGAGGTTATTCCTCTAATAAAATCATCACAAGCCTCTTCAGCATTCCATTTTTGATCATATGTTGAGGACTTCTCAATGGATAAGCAATTGTTAATTTATATGTTTTTTATGCCCTTAAAGACATGCCCACCATACTATCTCCATCTACTCAGCCTCTGCTACGGGACCAGTTCATGCTGCTAACTTTTCTAGTCACTCTACACTATACTTTGCTGTGAAAAAAGCCTTTCCTCATTCTGTGGTAGACACCATAATACTGCATTTCTTGAAGCAGCATTTGGATTGCTGATTTTGGTGCTGTGATTTCCAAACAGTGAAGCAGGATGATCACAGCTGAGACAGTGAGGAGATAACTTAGTTCAAGGCCCTGCTCAGAGCAGGATCAGCCAGAACAGGTGTCACTGCCCAGGACTGTGTCTTGGAATAGAATAGAATTAACCAGGTTGGAAAATACCTCAGAGATCATCAAGTCCAACCTGTACCATCTTATCAACTAAACCATGGCACCAAGTGCCTCATCTAGTTTCCTCTTAAACACCTCCAGTGATGGTGACTCCACCACCTCCCTGTGCAGCACATTCCAATAGCAATCACTCTTTCTGTGAAGAACAACTTCCTAACATCCAGCCTAAACCTCCCCTGGCACAGCTTGAGACTGTGTCCTCTTGTTCTGGTGCTGGTTACCTGGGAGAAGAGACCAACCCCCACCTGGCTACAACAACCTCCATTCAGGTAGCTGTAGGCAGCTTATCAGTTTTTCCATATATGTTTGGAGTCTTCACATTTATCTGGACTACCTATTCCACTGTCCAGTTGCCCTCACAGTAGGTAGGGTTTTTTGCTTATTTTTAATTGGAATTTCTTGCAGTTCAGTGTGTGCCTTTTGTTCAGTCACTGGGCACCACTGACAAGAGCCTGGCTCCCTCTTCTGTGTTCCCTCCCAGAAGGTATTTCTCCACATGGGTCAGATCCCCTTGAGCCTTCTCTTCATTGAACAGTCCAAGTCCCTCCACATATGACAGATGCTTTCACCCCTTAATCGTCATTCTGCCACTCTGCTGAATTTGCTCTGCCATCAGTCTTGTACTGTAGAGACCAACCCTGGATCTTGTGGGAACCCAGGGGAGTAACTAACAGGATATTGATAACTGATGGGACATCTTTGTTGTACCTCGAATTGTGTGAGAAAGGATGGGAGCAAAGATAAAATCCTGAATCTTTGAAGTGGGTGGGATAGGCAGTTGGGGAGAAAGCCACCTGTTAACAATAAAGATAAAACAGTGGGCTTAACAGGGGTAGCCTGTGGGAACATGACTTGTGCCATGCACAAACTCCTCACTAAATGAGCCATGGGCTGGGTGGGTCAGCACCATTTGGCCCACCCTGCGGCCCTGGTCACCTCCTCGCAACCTGGTCTATCAGTTTATATTTCAGCTCTCCATGTTGAGACTGGCAGGCCTAGAATCAACATATACCCTGATTTGCTGAGGAAAACTCACAGGATCTATCACTCCAGATATGCCCTCACCACTGCTGAGAATTGGGCGAGGATCACCTCCCTTTACCTGCTGTCAAGGCTCGCCCTTGAGTAGCCCATGATACCTTTGGCCTTCTTTGCTGCAAGGACACATTGCTGACTCAATTTCTTTTCTGGCAGGAGCCCTGGGTCCTTCTTGGCAGAGCTGCTTAACAGCCAGTTGGATAGCCTTGCTATCCAGGTCACTAGTAAAGATAATACTGAGTTTAATACTGTTTTAGCTCCCCCTGGAGTATACCACAAGCCACTGGCTTCAGCTAGACCACTCCCTCTTTGTAGCACCGATGATGCTCCCTTAGGCCTTGCACTTCAGCCAATTTTCAGTCTGCTTCACCCTTTGCTTATCTAGCTTATACTTCAACAGCTTCTTTAAGAAGATCTTCTATGTCAAAGGCTTTCTTAAAGTCAAGACAACAACCATTGGTCTCTTCTTATCTAGCAAGCCAGTCATCTCATTCACAAAAAGCTTTAATGTCAAATACTATTTCCTCTTCATAAAACCTTGTTGACTACTACCAATCACCTATTTGTCCTTCCATGCATATGAACGTGGTCACTTCTCAGGGATCAAGATGAGGATGACAGGGCTGCTCTTCCCTGGATCCTTCCATTCTGAAGATTGGTGTGACATTTGCTTTATTCTAGTCACTTTTTATTTCTTCTCATGATCACAAACTTCACAATCTAATAAAGAGTATCCTTGCAGTGATGCTGACCTCATAATCTCATGGTTGCATCCTGTCAGGTCCCAGGGACTGGTGTGTGTGTCCAGGTAGTTTTAAGTGGTCCCTGACCATGACACTCCTCTGGTTTCAGGGGCCTGGGATTCCTGAAGGCTGATCTTTTCAACAAACTGAGATACAAAAAGGCATCACATATCTCAGCCTTTTCATTGTCCTTTATCCCCAGGTCCCTCAGCTCATTTTCATTGGTCTTTTGCAGCTTATGTGCTTGCAGAAGTCTTTCTTGTTGCTCTTCACTTACCTCATCAAACTGACCAGATAGGCTTTGCTTTTCCTAACCCTAGCAATGCATGCTCAGACGGTGTCTCTGTATTGCTCCTGGCACAGCAGGCCGAAAAGGTACAGAGCAGTAAGTGCTCAGTAACCTAATTTCCTAATCTGACTCCTTGAGAGACCAACAGCCTGGCAGTCACTCAGGGCAGAAGCCACTGGGCTGCTTTCCCGCCACTCTGCCCCAAGCCTTCAGTGTTGCTTGGGGTTGTTGTGATCAAAGTGTGGGACCTGGCAATCTGTCTTGCTGAACCTCATCCCTGTGGCCTCAGCCCATCAACCCAGCCTGTCTAGATCTCTCTGCAGTGCTGGCCTACCCTTGAGCAGATCAACACTCAAACTGATGTCTGCAAACATGTTGAGGGTGCATTCAATCCCCTCATTCAAATCATTGATAGAGATATTAAACAGAACTGGCCCTAGTACTGGGCCCTGCCTGAGGGACACTGCTTGAGAGCAGCTGCCAATATAATTTGACTTCATTTACCACAACCTTTTGGGTATGACCATCAAAGCCAGTTTTCAATCTGGCAAAGAGTACAACTATCTATGCCATGGGCCCCAAATTTCTTGAGGATAATACTGTGGGAGATGGTGTCAAAGGTAATCAGGCCGGTCAAAAAGGACCTGTCTGTCATGAACCCGTACTGTCTGGGCCTGATGCCACTGTTATGGTAGAATCATAGAATCAACAAGGTTGGAAAAGACCTCAGAGATCATCAAGTCCAACCTGTCACCCAACACCTCGTGGCTAGCTAAACCATGGCTCCAAGTGCCACATCCAAGCCTTTTTTGAACATCTCCAGGGACAGGGACTCCACCACCTCCCTGGGCGACACATCCCAATGGCCAATTACTCTTTCTGTGAAGAACTTTCTCCTCACCTCCAGCCTAAACCTCCCCTGACACAGCTTGAGACTGTGTCCTCTTGTTTTGGTGCTGGTTACCTGGGAGAAGAGACCAACCCCCCACCTGGCTATAACCTCCTTTCAGGTAGTTATCGTGTACTTGCCATGTGAGTGTACCCAGGATGAACTGCTCCATAATATTCCAAGGTACCAAGGTCAGGCTGTGAGGCCTGTAGTTTTCCAGATCTTCTTTTCCCAACTTGGTGTCATACTTGTTAAAAGTGACCTAAGAATTGGTTCTATGAAAGTAAATGTTTAGGAATACTGAAAGATCAATTAAAGTGAGCTTCGTGAATGTCTGCTGCAACTGTCACTGAGAGGATCACAGTCAGATCCATAGATGTTCTATACTGATAACTACTGTGGTTTAAATAGATTTATGTTTTTTGAACTGCTTTGATCTTAGTAGAGTTGATTTACATTATAAGAGAAAAGGAGCTGGCCAGATGCATTTGCCCTAGCTCTTCATCAACCTTCTGTCATTCTTGCTCCTAAATGGAAACAGTTGAGACAATGTATGGCAGTGCTTCCTTCTTATTCTCCTGCAACTCCAAATAAATTTAGTTTAACAAAGACAGGATGTTTAGAATACTAGAAGGAAGTTATTTATTCCAGCAATATATAGCTTTAATGATGGTAGTGCACAGGAGGAATAAGTTTAGAAGTAGTATCAGTCTAAACAGAAATGGCCAGATAACTGGGTGTCTGCCTAATAGACATCAGGACTTCATAACAAAAGGATTCAAAATATAGGAAGGTTCATCCCATATCAGCACACTAACAATGCATGACAAGCTCTAAAAATTTTCTGCATTCAAAATGAGTTAACATTGTTTCAAAAAGAAGATTTTTTCTCTTTTTTCTACTTTAAGTGAAATGCTGCCAGTCCGCTCCTTTGGGTACACCTCAAATCAAAGTTGTGTCTCATCCTCTAGGTAAACCATCTAAACAGTCATCTTGAACATAATATTTACCAACACAGATTTTTTTAAAGAGAATTGATACAAGTTCTTAATTACCTGACCTCTGTGTCCTTTTCTTCTATTTAATATACTGTCAAAATCTAATCTTGCCAAACAAAACCCCCAAACAAAACAAAACAAAAAGGAAAAATAAATGAAAACCAGTAAATGCAAAACAGCAGTGGTTTTAGTATTGTCTCAGTGTCTTTGCTGAATGCTGCACTGACTGTAGTGACAAACAGCACTATACTTGGGAATTGGAGGAAAATAATTGATTAGACCCTTTTCCTGCATTTACCACAGTGCTTCTTTCCCCTCTGGGTTTGTGCAGTTTAGTTTGCCATTGATTCTTTAATGATTATAGTGTCATAGAGGAGCCACTGTTTATCTTCATTGTGCAGTCTGGACAACACATTGGACTAAATCTTTTCTTGCACGTTCTGGTGTAGATCTGCAGTCATTTGATATGGAGTTAAGTGAGGTCTCAGGCCAGCTGAAGTTTATATGGTGAGTGCATCCTTCTTCTGTCACTGGCAACATCTAATTAGTGTCAGTCCTTATCCTGCGATATTAGTTTTGTATTTCAGACACTGAAAGACCTATTGCAGAGGAGGACCAAACACAGCTCAGTTGTTTAAAAGTTAAATGTTACGACACTGAGAGATATGTATATAAACAGGAGTTCTAAGTGTGTTTGGCTCAGGATGTGCTAAGGGAAGGAGTGTTTTAAACTGACAGATAAATCCCTCTGGTTGTGATATGTTTTGGTGGGTTTCTTCCACTATAGTACAGTACTTGAATTGTGGGACTGTAGCAGCAGACTATGATGTGAAAGATCATATTTCTCTTCTGATGAATTCCATTTCTATCTGAAAACCTTTTTGTGTTCCAGTGACATCTTTTTCTGCCTTACCTTTCCTGTAATCAAGGCTACTATTTCAGAAGAAAGAACTATATTCCAAATACAGAGAATTAGCCTCCTATTCAGGATAGTTTTCAAGGAATATGTAGAAGAACTGTTTTTAAACTGTAGACTGTAGCTTTATTTTTGTATTAGAGTTACTTGGCTTTATTAAAGCCATCTTCACTGAACTTCTCATTAAGAATAATGTTTTTAATACCACTGAAATAATTTCAGGTTTCAGTTATTTCAGGTTTCAGCTTTTGTAATTAAATATTATGTTTCAAATGTAGACCACAAGCAGAATTAGAGGGCAGGAAAGGTTTTAACAAAAAAAGCAAAGCAATCCTGTTCTGAGCTCCCTGTGGAGCTCTGTTGCACACAAAGGGATTAAAAAGAAGTCATAATCTACTGATGTAAGTAAATGGAAAAGGGAGAGATGGAAAACCCAAAACTTTGGGTTTACACATGAGATGCCTTCACAGGGCAAGTGACATAAAGTAAGTTGATGGGATGCATCTCTCACATCTTAGCCCATAACTTTTTCATTTTGGTGGATTAACCTTGGATCCTCTCTGCTTCTCCTTCCTTCTCATACTTTTCCTCTGCTCCAGCATGTGTCCTTTCCGTAGGCTGTACTCCTTTAAGACAGACGTGCTTCTGTGCGAGCTCACCAAGAGCTGCAGCTTCCATCAGTTGGCACCTACTTCAGCCTGGGGCCCTCCACTGTAGCTGGCTCCAGTAGGGTTTTCCCAAGGGCTGCAGAAAAAATTTGTTCTGGTGATTGAAGCACATCCTTCCTCTCCTTCTGCCTTCACCTCGCTGTTCCTTCTTCTGTTTCTGACCTCTATGTTCCCTACTTCTCTGCCTGTCTGGCATTTTGCTCCTTCTCACGCAGGCTTTCTGAGAGGCACCAACCATCTTGGCTGAGCCTGTCAGTGGATCTGGTGGATCCAGCTGTGTCTGGCATGAGCAACTTGTGGCTTCTCCTTAGAGAGATCACTGTCAGCAACTCTACAGCACCTTACCACATAAATCCAGTACAATTTGGTCCACAAATCAAATTTTGTCTCCAAAAGGTATGATCTTAGCTCCTATTGAGATCAGTAGGAGTTGTGTTACTGCCACTGAAGGGGAAGACTTAGTGAATCTCTAAGTTCTTGAATCATTTTACATGTATTATCAACATAATTGTTTCACATTGACACAAATTATGTGAGCACCTCACAGTCTTATACTCCTTCCAAGTGGCCAGCCCCCCCTTCCATGATCTGTAGACTCTCTCTTCTTGAGTTTGCCCACAGTTCCCTACTTAACCATGTGGGTCTCCTGGCTTCCTTTCTCGATTTCTTACTCCTTGGAATGCTCTGATCTTGAGCTTGGAAGAAGTGGTCCTTGAATACTGACCAGCTATCTTGGGCCTCTTTGCTTCTAGTATCCTGTCCCATGAGATGTCCCCTAACAACTGCTTGAAAAGGCCAAATTTGGTATTCCTAAAATCCAAGGTTGTGATCCTGCTTGGTATTCTGTTTCTACCACACAAGAACTGAACTCCACCATCTCGTGATCACTACAGCCCAGGCTGCCCTCAACCTTCACTGCTTCAACCAGACCCTCGTTGTTAGTGAGTATCAGATCCAGTGGTGCTCCTTACCTAGTTGGTTCATGCACTATTTGCATCAAGAAGTTACCATCAATACACTGGAGGAACCTCCTGGACTGTAGATGGCTGGCTGGAGTAGAACTTCAGCACATATCTGCATAGTTAAAATCCCCCATGAGAACCTGGACCTGTGATTGCAAGGCTGCTGTCAGCTGCCTGTAGAAGGCTTCTCCTGGCTTCAAAAAAGCCCCCAGAAGAGCTTTTCATCATCTGTTTTTCCTTCAGATCCCTTCCCCAGTGCAGTCCTACCTGCCATGAAGCTGGTCTCCACAGCAGTTGCTGTTAACTCTGCTATTAAGAGCTGTCAAGCTGTTTGCAACAGAAGAGCAACCATACAAGTGAATGGGGAAATGAAAAGAATGGGAACAGAGGGAACTGGGGTTTTCTGTGCAGTGCTGATGAAGTTAAAAATATAATAATAATAAAGAATTAGGAATCAGGTAACAGCAGCATCAGGAAATCAAGTGTTATTATTTCTAGTTGTTCAAATAATAAAGGCACAGGTGTAACACAAGAAGCAAATGTGAAGTGCAGCATGTGATTGAATAGGTTAATGTTTAACTTACGCATTTTGGAACATCCCCATGTATCAGATGACACAGAATACTCCCAGTAATGAAACAACTCTTCTATCTGCAGTCATTAAGTATGTATTAGTTCACAGCTAAAAATTCTCTGTCCCAGCAGACTGAAGAAGTAACTGAAGACACTGTAGCATTTTTTTCCCCACTTTTATGGTTCTGTCTACTGGCATTTAGGTAATGGTCGTCTCAGATTATGCTTTCTTAAGTGAGATGTGCAGCTGTAACATTATGAGGGTTTAACAAAGTTGAAGTTTAAAGTTTGTTATGTCAGGCAGTTATGTTCATCTAGAAACTTTATAGGCACTTTGAAAAGCACCTCAGCTGTATGAGGTTTAACAAGGCTGAGCACGGGGTCCTGCACCTGGAACACAACTCCAAGCAAAGCTATGGGCTTGGGGCAGAGTGACTGGAAAGTTGAGTGGCAGAAGAGGGCCTAGGGGTGCTGGTGGATGGCCATCTGAACATGAGTCAGCAGTGTGCCCAGGTGGCCAACAGCAGCCTGGCCTGTATAAGGAATGGTGTGTCCGGCAGGAGTAGGGAAGTGATGATGCCTCTGTACTCAGCACTGGTGAGGCTGCACCTAGAATACTATTTTGTGCCCCTCTCTACAAGACAGACATTGAATTGTTGGAGCACATCTATAGAAGTGCAATGATGCTGGTGAAGGTCATGGAGAAAAAGTCTTAGGAGGAGTGCTGAAGGAACTGGGCTTGTTTAATCTGGAGAAGAGGAGGCAGAGGGGAGACCTTCTTGCTCCCTTAAACTGCCTGAAGAGAGGTTGTAGTGGGGTGGATGTTGGTCTCTTCTCCCTGGTATCAAGTGACAGGATGAGAGGAAATGGCTTCAGATTGCACCATGGCAGGTTTGGATTGGATGTTAGTAAAAATTTCTCTACTGAAAGAGTGGTCAGCGTGCCCAGGGAGGTGGTGGAGTCACATCCCCAGAGGCATGCAAAAAAACCCTAATGGCACTTCAGGGCTTGGTTTAGTGGCCATGGTGGTGTTAAGTTGACCATTGGACTCAGTGAGGTATTTTCCAACCAAAATGATGCTATGATTCTCTTGTCCTCAAGAACTTGCCATGAACCATATGCAATATATTGGAGATTGCAGTCACACACGCTTTGGTTTGTCTTGAGATGAAAGCCCTTATAAAAACAAAGCCAGAAAAACTCAAACACCCCAAACAAAACACCAAGTTCATTTGTTTACAGATTGTGTGTATTTAATTAAAGGTTGTCTAAAAGTCATCTTACTGTGTTTAGAAAGCTCTAAAGAAATAATTAGGACAAAGAGGGATTATTTTTTAACAGTGGTGAAGTTATGAATACCTTTCTAACCTACAGCTGTGGGGGTCAGAAAAATGAGTGTAAAAGTTACATTTTGATTCAAAATATTTTCTTCCTTCATAAGATTTCATTTTCCCGCTAGTTAAATTAAGGCACAGGACTCACCAGAAAGTTACCTAGACAGTTAGAGTAATTGATAAAATTATCCCTAACTCTCATCCACATCATAACAAAAGGACTCATGTAAAATTTCACCTTTGCTTGTACAAAAAGCCAAATAGCTAATATTGAAGCATTTTTAACTCTAGGCCTGTTTGAGTATTTCCTTGAGCTGGGATAGATTAAGCCTGTACTGAATTGTCTTGCTGAAGTGAGCAATTTCTTTAATAACTTGGCTTACATGACCAAACAACATGCAGCACTTTACATGTGCGCTGTGGGGCTTTTCATGTTTCCCTTTAAGACGTGTGTTGGGGTTGTCTGCTTAGCAAGGGTAGTTAATAGTTTGGTATTAATAATTAATGCTTACAACTTTGTAATTGCTAGAAGATGTAACATAATTTTAATAGCTAAGCTGTATTGAAACCAGCATACTTTGTAGAGTTACATTGGACAAAAATATTTTGAAGTGCCTTAAATTTCTCATTAATTTGTCTATTCTTATTTCCATTGTGTATTGCAGGTAACATTTACGTTAGCGCTGCTGAGTTGGTGTAATGCAAGGAAGGACACATCATGACATGGAAACATTATCCTTTTTTGGTCATAGTAGCTGTATTCAGTCTTTCCAGTTGCCATCAGTTACTGGGTCAACTCATTCCAGGTAGGTACCTTCTATTTAAATATAAATGTTCATGTCTTTATGAATCATTTTTGTTGGCCATGTGAATATGTGCATGCATATACCTGGAGTTCTCTTTCCGTGTATTGGAGTGTGTGTGTATGTGTTGTTAAGAAATTTATCAGCATATCTTCACATTTAAAGCAGGATTTAATAACTGCTTCATTGTCTGTGCTGCAATGAGTTGCTTTTTGCAGTTGCAAAGGAAAATATAGTGGCTTGAATATATAAATCTGAGAAGGTTAAGGTGGCTGTTAAAAGCTTTCTTTTGGTTAGTCCTGGTGGTGGAGGGAAGAAATAGAGAGTGCAGAAAAAGACTTGTATGTGAAAGAGAATAGGAAATCTATAGAGAACCTTCCTGAAGAAGAAGGAAATAGCAGCAACTATTTCTATATAGCTGAAATTCAGTGCTTTCCAGGGAAGTCCTAGAGAGAAGGGGTTGTTCTGATGCTTGCATATTGCGAGTCTTGCTGGTGCGGAGAGGAGTAGTAAGCATGTATAGAAATGGCAAGATATGATTGAACTTTAAGTAGAATGTAGTGGTAAAATGAGTAACCTGTATCACTTCAATGAACAGTAGATTGTTATTGAAGTTACATAGAGGAAACAAAATCTGTTTTATTGTGTGTAGGGTTGGGCTTTGTTTGGTTTGGTTTGGTTTTGGTGTGGGTTTTTGTTGTTGTTGTTTTGGGAGGGTTTGTTTGTTTATTTTCCCTACAATAAATCTGTGAAAACAACTTCTTATTCATTCTAAATCATCTTCAAGATTTCTTATGAAGAATCCAACCAAACCCTGATGAGTAGTGCTAATAATGCACAACCTTTCAGTGAAATATAGGGACACATCAGGCAGAAAGAAAGTGGCATGCTGATTTTGTGTGGCTGCCTTTTTTTCCTCTACATTGTGTCTGCCTGATAACAAAGAAGATTCTACTGGATGGATTTTCAAGTTGAATTTGTTATTCATGCAGAATTTTGTGGCTTTACAATTCTCTCTCTATAACTGTGGGCTTCTAGTACAGATTTAGACTCCTGAATGTGAAGAGAAAGGATTAGATACTTTTTCCTTTAGGGGTATGTTGACCTATAATGAATGGTTGTTCGTGGAAAGCAAATTATGGAAATTAATTGAGTTTTTGAATAGTTTTATTTCTGGTTTTGTTGATTTCAAATGTGTTATGCAGGAGATGCAAAAAGACTCCAGAATAAAGGAAGATGCAAGTTAAAATTATCATTTTAAAAGTTTGACCTCAGACTTCAAACATCATTTCAAAGCAATTTACTTGTCACAAAGACATCTACCACTCTTTTTAAAAGGAATGCCTGCAGTTCCAAATGTATTTGCATGATAGCTACATCCATCCACTTGTACTGGCTTCAATTTAGTCTTAGTTTTGTACACCCTACTAAAAAGGCTGTTTCCATTGCATTACTTTTCCCATCAAATTAGTTTCAGCATAAAATCACAGGTGGCATTGTGATTTTGTCCCTGCTTTGTAATTTTCATCACAGACCTCAGACTTGAACCAAGAGATTAGTGTACTTGGGGCAGACGTCAGCCTTGCTGGCAGGGTGCCAGGAGCATGATTATCACAAAAGATCAAATAAAGCAGGATTTTTTAAACTTTTTTTTTTCCCTTTAAGCAGTCCAGCCCATTAGTTTTGCTCTCTTCATGTCTGTTCCTTACAAATATGTCTCTCTCATATTTTTTTTTTAATGCAGAGAAAGACAGAAACCTGTACAAAATCTCAGATTTTTTTTTTTTACTGGGTTTAATGGAGTTGAGGGGAGATGGAATAAAGGAAGAAATAATTGTTCTTTAGAATTCTCCTGTATCCATAAAAGATATCAATAGAGCAATATGTAACATCTTTTTCTAGTAACTGCTAGAAGTACCTTAGCATCTAAACCATCTGTGATCATAGTGTTACTCAACTGTTATTTCAGTAAAAAAATGCTTTCTGAAGAACAGATTCAATGAAGTTGTTTTTAGATCATCACCTTTTAATAATGAAAGTCTGTGTTTTCAAACTCTCCAGTTCTGTCTTATGCAAAACCTGAACATTGCTCCGGCTTATTGATGACATGACTTTAATTTCATATGACAAACTATCAGAAGTGTGTTAAACCTTACCCTCAGAATTAGAATTCTCAACTTCAGTTAAATGTAATGAATTTTAATGGTGGTCTTGTGAGTTTGAAACATTTGTTGTAGTTTTTGCTCAATCTTTTCATATATTCTTGTCGAGTCTCCTTTTGCATATGAGGTCCACAGGGAAGTACTGTCTCCCCCCTTTATTAAAATCACGGCTGAGCCTTTCATCTCATGTCATTACATCTTACCTCTAATTCACATATAAAGTACACTTGCAATTCCACTATGGCTGTCTCCTGGGGCATAAAATATCTCTGCCTTCACACATCTTTATTTAATCAGGGGTTGAGCCTTATCTGGGAAGGATGTGATTTTTCTTTCCAGTTGCTCTGCATATTTTAGAGCTGGAAAACTTGATGGTCAGTATTAGATTGTGCTAGTGTAAGAAAACATGGTACTAACTAATGCTATATTATCTTAAGATCCATACATTGAGATCTGTGGTTTCAGTTAAGTCATTCAATTGTTTTAAAGTTCCCATTTACTGCATTGTCAAAATAAAACCTCATAGAACTGTAAATCTGATATGCAGCAAGGTTTAAAATTTAAACTAATTATGTTTTTCATTGCAATGGAAAGGAGTGCAAGCTTTCAGATTGTGGTGTGCTAATAAAGACAGTAGCTTTGGATCAGATCCTTTCACAGGGTGTATTGTGGAAGTGCTCTCTGTTGGAACTGGAACAGATACTAGATATACAGAAACTAGTCAGTCCTTGAGCTTTACAGAGATACCAAGGCAAAAAAAAGAAAGCCTTGTAAAACCAAATTTTGAATGGTCTTCATTATTCAGAGGTTTTCATAACACAAGTCTCTCTAGATCCTGGGGAGAGGAGGATGAGGAAAACACTTACTTTGAACCCACCTTTTGGAGACATTTTGACAGAAGCTTGTAGACTTCCATGATACGCATTTATTGACTCTCAGTACCTGAGCAAAGACCAATGGTGCACTAGAAAGCCTGATGTAGTTCCATCATTTTCAAGTGAAAAGATATTACTTTTCTGATACTTTTATTTTTAAATCATATTGTTTCTCCAGGAAATAGCTTTCCCCTAGGCCACGCGAATGTGTGACAGAGCCTAACATATATAAAACATACATAGCACATATAAATTTGACAAATATGTTTCACTAGTATACATTTAAAAGAAAAAAATATGACCATGAAACAGCTCTCTCTGATGATCATAGATGTTTACTGAAATCCTGAAGAGAATCAGCCCAGGATTTGACCTCTTATAGGGTAGACAAAAGAGCGGCAGGAGTGAGAGACAAGAGTGGCCAGGCAGAAAGGGACCTGTGGGTGCTGGTTGACATGAGGGTGAACATGAGCCAGCAGTGTGCCCAGGTGGCCAAGAAGGCCAATGGCATCCTGGCCTGTATCAGGAAGAATGTAGCCAGCAGGAGCAGGGAAGCCATGCTGCCCCTGTACTCAGCACTGGTAAGACTGCACCTTGAGTCCTGTGTCCAGTTCTGGGCCCCTCAGTTTAGGAAAGATGTTGAGTTGCTGGAAGGTGTCCAGAGAAGGGCAACAAAGCTGGGGAGGGGTTTGGAGCACAGCCCTATGAGGAGAGGCTGGGGGTATTTAGCCTGGAGAAGAGGAAGCTCAGAGGAGACCTTACTGCTGTCTACAGTTGCTGTTTCCCTGCAACCTTTGAAGATACCTTGAAAAAATGGTCCCTAGCACTGAAAGATCTTAATTTGCTGCTTCATTAAGATCAGCATCTTGTATAATGTGATGTGTATTCTTTCATTCTTCTGTACTTTTAAGTGCCTGAATGAATTTTCAACCAAATATCCAAGATAAATCTCTCAATGATATAAAAAAAGGCACTGGATAGTTCAGGTGAAGAATTTAGGTTATCTTATGATTGTGCAGATTATTTCTGGAAATTATGTTGAAAAAATAAATACTGACTTAAACCCAACTCAACCCACAATTTAACTGAAGCTGTCTTTTGGCAGCGACTCAGAAGCTCAGATCTCACATAAGCCCCTGATTGTGAGGCTGTAAAGGAAGAGTGAAGACTCATCGAGCTAAGGAAAATAAATGACCAGTATTCCTCTGACACCTCGCAAAGAGTAGGGGATATGAGTGTAAATTCTTTCAACTGGGAGGTACTTAAGGATTGCTTTCACCCTTTCTGAGCAAGTGATCCAACAGCTGAACTCCTATCTTTAAGGATGGCAGTTTGGTTATAATTTTGTATTGTTTTAAAGTAAACTGGTGTTCATAACTGTTTTGTGATGCAGCAAGTAAGTATTTCAGAGCACCTGGACAGCAAAGTCTAGCTTGTAGACCACAGGGGAAATCAGGCAAAGAATAGAAGCCAAACCCCCCAAAACTTATGTAAAGCTATGACTTCTCAGGAATAGAGCTTCAAGTCCCAGAGGAATGTTAATTCTAAAGATGGAAGGACATGATTTAACAGGGTCAGATTTTGAAACAGAGGTCCTCAAATTCCATGAAAATTCCACTCACTCATTTGTTGAATCTCAGCCCAAGTGAGGATGACATTTAGCTATTTTTGATTGAAAACATATATCTAAATATCAGTCTGGAAGCATGTAGGTCTGTTGTAAGAACTCTTATAGAATCATGGAAACAAATAGGTTAGAAGGTATATGGAGGTCATTTTAGTCTGGGTTTTCTTAATTCTCAAAACAATGCTGTATTCAGGGTTATGAAGGTTGCACAGGGCCATGTCCAGCTGCATTCTGAGCAGCTCCAGAAATGGTAATTTCATAACCACTTTAAATGAGTCTCAAGGTGAATTTTTACTTCTGTTTAGAGGCAGCAGGAACCTTTTGCATTGCAATTTGTCACCCTACTCTGAAGCTATTCCTACTCCGACGCTATTCCATTTTATTCTATTGTAAAGATTGTGTTTGTGTTCATGTCAGCCTCTTCTTTCTCTCCCATCTGTGTAACATTTGTAGGCCATACTGGAATCTCATGTAGAGAGGACACAGTACCAACTGAGGTCATCTAATTTGACCACTGTGTATTTCTATACATGTGTCAGTATACCAAATAGCACAGAATTACCAGTTACTAACTTTTCTTAAAAGTTGCCTCATGGAGTGTTCATCTTTCTTTGAAGTGAAGGATAATATGACATCCTTAAAAGATATTTTTCACTCATTTATATTCCTATATCTTAATATACATGAATTAATGCTGGGTCACATTATGCTATGATATATTTGTTATCAAAGAACCACGTTTCCATAGTATGATATTACCACATATAATTTCCTTTATGACTGTACAAACTAGGTTACTTAATAACACAAGAGATGATAATTTCTTATTAACAGAAAATAGAAATTGTGTAGTAAATCTTGTATACAATTTTCAGTTAATTTCTCTACGTAATGATTGTGCAATTCATCTGGTTGTCCATCATTGCTGATAGAAGTAAAATTGCATGGCTGTTTTTTTCTCAACTTGGAATGTTGTGGCTATATTTGCCCTGACTCTATCAGATATTTGCCAGCTGATTTTTACAGCTTTGTCACTTACCCAGCTTTTTTGCTTTGGTTGACATCAACAGATTTTCAAAGTACTCAGACTGTTTCGCATTTGTTTTCTTTATAGTGTGACCATAGGTTTTCCCTGTTATTTTGGGGCTTTTGAGGCTTTTTTCTTTTTCCCTCTCACTCACTGGGAGAACTGTTGTGTCTGCAAAGAGGGTATATTAAAAGCAGGGGCAGGAAATCCCAGCATGTGCCGTGCCTCCAGAGATTGTCGCTGTGTATACTGAGGTCTTAATAAATAAGAAGATTGCCAGCTGTACTTCAATTCACAGTTTCTTTATTACCTTTAAATGAAATAAAAAAGCATGACACTTTATTTAATTGTCTGAATAGATGGAGACAAACCATGAGGCACAGTCAGCTGCAAGACACTTAATGAAGAAGTCCCTATTTTTCATCTAGCTGTAGAAGGCAAAACTCTTCTACTTTGATGATGTGTCCTTTGTGATGAACCTGGCTGGAAACCACATATGCTGCACTGTCTTCCTAATTAAGTCATCAAAATGCACTGGAGCAAACTGAATGACTTGCGTAGATCAGTATAAGTAATTCTAGTTCCTGTTTCTTGGCTGATAGAAAGTGGCAATGTTCTAGCTTATGACTGAGAAAGGTTAGATGCTACAGTTGCTGTTATTGTGCCTGCAGGTAGGAACCTTTGTAAGCTGTTTCTTTGTCAGGGTAGGACAGCATGCTTTGCTTTGTTTCCCTTTGCTTACAAAATACTTTTCGAGGATGTTCCCCAAGTGTGTGCCATTTCTTCTGTTTCCCTTTTTCACCTCTAGAAGCCTCTGGCCATGATTTTCCTCAAAACATGCAGATACTCTACTTGTTTGGATGCAGTGATAGTGCATTCACCACAACTGATCTCAAAAGTAAGGTTTGAGGAAGGCTGCCCAATAAAATAAATTAAAAACTAAGCAGGAAAAAAAAAATCTTCTGTAATGACAATTGTGGTCATGTAAATATATATAAAAGGGTATATAGAATGAGGAAGGAATCAGTTTGTCTCTTATAGGCTTAACTGGCCACAACTACATATTTTGTATATTCATAGACCAGGTTCTGAAGCTTTTATTGGTAAAATTATTGGTGAATTCTCCTTTCTTGCTTTGTGAATAGTCTTGAAGCTCTAAGATGCTTAGGGACAAAAATGTGCTGATTATGAGAATGGTATAATCAAGCCTTGAGTACCTAGATGTTGAAAAGTTTTCCTCGTTTGCATAGTCTGTGACACTCCAAAGTCGGTAGGAATGCTGCCATACAGGTATTTGCATGCAATAATCTAAGAATGCATTTGCTTGAATTCTTCTATAAAGACCATGATTCTTATGGTCAATGGAGAAACTGGCATCAGTGCTGTGTGTATATCTGCAAGTAAGAGCATATTAAAATTAACGAGAATAAATGTTTCTTTACATAATTCATCAGTTATCCTGAGAACAATATCCTGTTACAAAAGTAGAACACAAAATAACAGTCTCTGTTGAAGCTAGTTTTTATTTAGATGATGACTCTGTTAGAGCTTCAAAGCAATTTAATATCTTTACATCAATTATAAAACTAATTCCTGTCATATCAGTGAAAGAATGTAACAATTTACAGGGATGTGTTCACACTTACAACTACTCAAGGGGTTACTGTAGGCATATCTACACTTGCTAATTTACTTTCAGTGATGTGAAATAGTGTCTAGAGATGCTTTACAAAGTATTTTAATAAGTGTCAAACACATTTGCACAATTTCTGCCTTGACAAAGAGTGACTTACATGTACCTGTATCTGCATATGCAGAAAAAATACCCTTTTGTGAGACATTGCCACCTTATTTTTGAACAAACTAAACAGGGAATTACTGCCTTTAGTCTAATCTGAATTTTGAATCAAAGTGGAACTGGTGAATGCAACTGAGTCCTATATTGTAAGCTTTTTATTTCCTCAACCTTATTCTGTTAAGTTTGGTAATAACATTGTTCAAAGTATTTATTCTTTATAGAATAGAATTAAGCAGGTTGGAAAAGACTTTTGAGAACATCAAGTCCAACCTATTGCCCAATACCATTTAATCAACTAAACCATGGCACCAAGTGCCTCATCTAGTCCCCTCTTAAACACCTCCAGTGACTCTGATTCCACCACCTCCCTGGGCAGCACATTCCAATGGCCAATCTCTCTTTCTGTGAAGAACTTCTTCCTAACATCCAGTACCATTTCAGAAAACTTGTGTTTTATATTCAGTAACACTATCTAAAAACCTGACACCAGTTAGCACAGAATCGACTACTTCAGGGAAGTCATTCTGCCCTGTACTCAGCACTGGTAAGACTGCACCTTGAGTCCTGTGTCCAGTTTTGGGCCCTCAGTTTAGGAAAGATGTTGAGTTGCTGGAGTGTGTTCAGAGAAGGGCAACAAAGCTGGGGAGGGGTTTGGAAGACAAGCCCTATGAGGAGAGGCTGAGGGAGCTGGGGTTGCTTAGCCTGGAGAAGAGGAAGCTGAGGGGAGACCTCATTGCTCTCTACAACTACCTGAAGGGAGGTTGTATCCAGGTGGGGGTTGGTCTCTTCTCCCAGGCAACCAGCACCAGAACAAGAGGACACAGTCTCAATCTGCACCAGGGGAGGTTTAGGCTGGATGTTAGGAAGAAGTTCTTCCTAGAAAGAGAGATTGGTCACTGGAATGTGCTGCCCAGGGAGAAGTTGGAGTCCCCATCACTGGAAGTGTTTAAAAAGAGACGGATGAGGCACTTAGTGCCATGGTTTCATTGATTAGATGGTGTTGGGTGATAGGTTGGACTTGATGATCTCAAAGGTCTTTTCCAACCTGGTTAATTCTGTATTCTGTATTAGACAAGTATATTTTGAAAGATGTGGTACCCTCTTCAATTCATCAGTTTCTCCTTTTATTCATCAGTATCTACAGGCTCCTTTAGCCATGTCTCTCAAGTACATACATTTGCTCTTGGCCTTTATCTGGCTATTAAATCAGGACTAAGCTAATTGGCAGTTGGAGTTAGCAGAGAGGTTAGAGGCTGTGTATGTTCACAACTGCATCTTTCACTCGGAAGACTGAGAAAGAGTTTACAGATGGTTAAGAGCTCAGTCATCTCTTTGTTTATGTTCAGTTGCCTCTAATCTGGTCTTCCCCAGTTTATACACAGATCCTTATTTTCTATTCCCATTGATTTATTTCCTGTATTTTACAAATTCCCTTGCTTTTGTGAGTTGTGAATAACATTTCAGAAGTCTATCCTTCAGTTTGATTTGTTACAATCCAAAGCACTCATGATCAGCTCATGGCAAACTTTGGATTTATGTCAGCTACTTTTGCACAAAGAAGCTAACATCTGTTTTTAAATTTCACTGCTTTGATAGCCTGCTTCTGATAAAGAACTCAGGAAGTTGAAGCCCTTAGTGGGGCAAAACTTTTCTTATGCATTAGCTTTGGGTTAGCATTTGGGTGGAACACAGTAATTTGAATTTGGTTCAAAAATTAATCATGGCAATGACATACAGATCACAACTGCTGCTTGAATTTGATGGTAATCTGTTCTAAGCCTTCAAAGCACACAGACAATTCTGAATTTGAACTAAAATGCATGAAACTTAGGACTAGGAATGGGTAATGATTACTACCTGGTTAGTTTATTTTCTGTTCCTTTAAAACATGTATTTTTCAAAATTTCTCTGTCCTTGAAAGTGCTTGCTACATAGAGAGGTCAGAATGTTAACTAAAATTGTCATTTCCCAGCATTCACACAGCTTACCCGAGCTCCCTGCTGTCACAGTGTGATTACTTCTGGGACCTAAGCTAGCTTATTTAAGGTAGCCTGGGACCTTGACTTTACGGTGCGATCTGCTGTTCTTTCACTGTCTGCTGCCTTTATTTCATAGCGTTGCTTTTATTGCCAGACTTCATGGTATTCTCTCCTATTGTAGACAGTTTAAAAGTTAATATAGCTTGTAAATGAAGCTGACTTCTCATTCCTGGGGTTTAGGGCTTTTATCAGAAAAATTATGTTATTAAAGCATTTTGTCTCCTGTGGTGTTTGAAAGGCTCTGCAGAGTGTTTTTTAAACACTACGAGAACAAGTTGCACTTTCTTTGGCAGGAAAGTCGGAATCATCTAGTATTTCAAAGAAATTAAGTACAGTGAGAAAAAGGATGGTCTGAGGTCAGTTGTAGCTTATGAAGGTATTCAGTCAGTGTCAAGTCTGGCTTTGAGCTCTAATTTAAAATATTTAACCTTTCTATTGCTGCAGCAAATCCAATCAATCTATGTTGCAGTCACCTTGCACGAAATAAGTGAAATTCCTTGATCAGCATTTGCAGAACAGTCCCTTTTGCCAGTTTGAAAAGACTTACAGACTGTTGATACTAGAAATGAACCAACTGGTCTATCCTCTTTTCAAAAAAAAAGAAAAAAAATAGGGAAAAAAGACTAAAAGCATGTATGATATATAATTCCTACACTAATAACATGTTTAAAATTCTTAAAAAACACATTTTTGAAACTAAAGAAAAACCTCTTTATTTTGATAGTTGGTGCCACAAGCTTTCCTGTAAATAACGAAGCAGGATCAGCATTTTAATTGTATGATGCCCAAGCAATGAAGTCCATTAAAGGGCCACAGGACACTTGGAGTCACCATTAAAACTTGCTAGTGAATTTACTTCTGCCAAAGTGAAATACAGGGAAAGAGTCAAGGAATGTTTGTATTAAGAAATTAGGAAAATGAAGAGATTCTGTTGTGGAATTTGACCTAATAGGTGGAAAACCAGAATGGGACAAGGACTAGGATGTGGAAGAGGAGAACAGGAGAAGTGTTGGTTCAGGATGACTGCTACTGTAGGCACAGCAGTCCTAAGCATTTGAAAACAAATACGGTAAGTTTGGGTCTCATCCTTTACTATCTTGTGCTTTTCTTTGTTAGATCATGTAAAGAGATCTTTATCTCTGTCTCCTTTCAATTAAAAGGTGAAGTAGAGAAATATTCCTGAAAAAAGGAGGAGTTGTGTAGCCATTCATACTGGGATAGCTCTAAGGACCTACCAGATGCTGCTTCAGGAGTTAGGAGGCATCCCTGGACTACAATACTTAGTTCTGTGATTCTTCATGATGAATTATAACAAAAGAACATTTGAGTTACAAAATTAAATGTGCAGGTTGTCAAGGACTTGTCACCAGGTTTTAAGATAAATGAAAGAATGTTTCCAGTGTCAGTTGCATACATCCAGGGGGAATGGAGGAAAAGATGCAGGAGGGCATAGAGATATGGAGGAGAAATGAAGTTACTGCTGAAAGGATTTCAGAAGGTATTTCATGAAGATTTACTGCTTGTGGAATTATGTTTTTTCTATAATACAGCCCTTTCTTTAAGGACATAGTGCTTCTGAAATGCAATCAAAGCAATATCATAAAGAGCTGCTGGTTTTGTGCTGCCTGTGTTGTTCACTGTACAGCCACAGGGAGCTGGAGCCCATCTATGCGTCTGCCACAGGTTTCTTAAGTGCTGCTGCACAAGAGCCTTCAAACAAACTGCCAGCAAGCAGACATTGATAATCCATACCTTGTTTTATGAGTTGTTTAATTTGACTCCCAGGACCATATTTTTTCTGGAAGGTTGAAGCATTCATTCATCATTAGAATTAAATAAAATCACATTTTTCACTACAAAAGAAGGTATGAAATACTCTTTAAAAATGTGATTTACCCTGTCTCAGTTTATCTGTACAGTATTGGTGGAAACTAGGTACTATAGATGGTAGTTCCTAAATTCTTTCCAGCTGTATAAGGAAAGAAGTACTGCCTTCCCTAGGGAAAAAATATTCTTTCTAGTTATAATCTTTGGATACTTTGAGAGTATAGTGTGATGTGACAATGTTAAGATAATACAATAGAAAAATATCTCACACTGTTTCATATTCTAACACATTTACTGATTCATAGGCCTGATCTTTTTTGTTTATAGGATTTCAGGGAAAATACCAATAGGGGTTTACCAACAATTACATTTCAGTACTGCTGCATGCATAACTACAGTTGATGTGCCCTAGGTATATTCTGGGGGCTTCCCTCTATTCTCTCTCTTTACTAAAAAAGAGTATAGATGTAACTCTAGTCAGATAAATCCTTTGGTGTCTGTTAAGTCTCTTCTGACAACTGGGCTGCCTCTAGAATAAACACTTGATATGTTGTCCTTTATCTTAAACATAGGATGGTTTGAGTTGGAAGGGTCCTTAAGGATTATCTAGTTCTAACTGCCCTGCCATGGGCAGGGACACTTTCCACTAGACCAGGTTCCTCAGGGCCTCATCCAACCTGGCCTTGAACACTTCCAGGGAAGGGGCATCCACAACTTCCCTGGGCAACCTGTGCCATTGTCTCACCATCCTCACTGTAAACAATTTCTTCCTAATATCCAGTCTAAATGTACTCTCTTCCAGCTTCGATCCATTCCCTCTCATCCTATTACTACAAGCCCTTGTAAAAGTCTGTTCATCCTGTAATTATCCCAATTGGAGATAAGGGAAAAGTATACTGTGGCTGTCTTGTAGCCCTTGTGTTTCTGTTTTCTTTCCAGGAAAGCAAAGGCCTAGGGAAAATGATGAAGGGTGGGCTAGCAGAGGATGTACTGCTTGTGTCACTAATTTAGGTGTAGTGTAGAAGTCTTCATCAGATTGTAAACATGAAACCATTTCCGTTGTCAAGTTGCCGAGAGGCCTAAGGATGATATATTGCAGGAAAAGTACTTTCCCCAGCCTATTCTGACAACAGCTCCAAATCATGCAGAAGGGTTGTGGATCTAGTGAAGAGAAGGGAAGTATTTGGGCTTCACTGGTATTTTCAGAAGTGAGCAAGGCTGTGGGAACACATGATATATTTCATGGCGTTGTTTGGACATTGTGTTTGAAAGCCTTCATGAAATCTTCTGCATTCTTTCATGCTCTTATAGGGGACTCTGGAGTGAGCCTGCTGAAAACCTTGAAGCATGCTGGACCAGAACTTCTCAGGTCTCAGAGGGGGGAAAAAGAGTTATAAGACTAGAGCTTATAACTCCAGGCACAGTGCCTGAAAGCTAACCATGCTCAGGAAATATAAAAGCTCAACCATGTTCAGCCCAAGGAAATAAGTTAGGGAATAGTTACGAGCATCTGAATTCATTCCAGCTTATGTTAAGTGGAGATGCCTGAGGTAGACCCCACCTCCACCCCGCTGCAGCCAAGGTTGAAGTGGGATAGATTATTCCTTGACTACCTATGTCTTGCCATTGACTAAAGAAGGAACCAATGGTGGTGTTGGGATGGTGTATGAACAGCAGCAGACTAAAACTCAACCTGTGACAGAGCTTCCTTGGCATAGGATAGGGAAACAGAACATTGCAAAAGCAGGAGCCAAACTGTGACGTTAGACTGTGTGCATTCTCAAATGTAGTAATTTGGTGGTTTGTTTTGGGTTTGGTTTGTTTTAATTGAATTAATTTAAATTTAAATTGAGAAAGAATATGTAGGAAATACTTCATTTTGCAAGCTGCTGAAATTCAAATGTTGGTCCATTCATCTCACAAGCATGAAAGTAAACATTCCTATTCCAACTTTACAAGCACGTCTCAGTTCCCTAATTTACTGAACTTGCATCTAGAATTTGCATAATTGCATCATTTTACATGTAGGCATTTTACTCCCACAATATTGTTTTATTTCTTGGTGCTGTGCTTTTTCATCTTCCTCCTACACTCCCAGTCAAACTTGAAAATGTTTGCTTGTCTCAAATTTACTCATGATTTAGCATGTGAACTATTAAAAACCTGATTCTTGTGGAATCCATAGTGTTTTCATACTTGTTTTTATAAATATTTAGTTTGCTTTACAGCCTAAAAATATTCAGGGACTTAACCCCTGGGATTACTGTCTGACCAGCAGAGGTCACAATCCTTTGCATACTCATAAATTGATCTTATCATCTGATTAATGATGACTCAACATGTAGACATTAGTGTTTTATCGTTCCTGCATTTCCACATATCTTGAGTTATAGTTACCTCCCAATTTTACAAGCATAGCAAAAATATACATAATTATTGCTCTGCTTATGGTACTGTTTATTATGCAGACTTCTGCATGAGTGGTTTTATTTCTCTATTATTAAAAGGCTCTTTAATTTGCACATGCAGGAGTCATTGCCGCAGCATGGTTCAGATGTAATCGCCATGTTAGGGCTGTAATTCAGTGTGGTTGTTTGCTCAAGCAGTGAGCATCCATACCTAAGGATAAGAAATGCCAAATTACTTACTAAATCTGAAAATTATATTGCATAATTCAGGCAGCAAATTTTAAACACTTTGTCTATGTAAGGGAGCAATGATCTCAGTTTACATGCTGGTAATGAAGGGCAGGTGACTGGCTTTCACTGCAGACAACCTGCCATTTTTGAATCTCTGAATGGCTATTTTTCTATAACAATTTTGGGCTTTGACTTTTGTTTTGGGGAACTGAATGCTGCTTCTGCTGAGCTGTTAATGAAACTACCTAAGACTGAAATGTCTGCAGCAGCAGAAAGCCCACTGAGTATTATCTAAATTTTATTAGAAGCTGAGTGGATTAGAAAAGAGAAGAGTTCCTGTCTTGTGAAATATCTGTTGCCAAGTCCTCAATGTAGCATGCATTGTACTATGGAGCCCTACTTTGTGAACTTAGTAGGGACAAAGATAGCACAATATACATGCATTTTGAGAAGTACTAGTTAGGGGAAAGGAAAATTCCTAGGTAAGTAGTTAAGATGTGTTAACTAAACACATCCATGAAGTTAATTAAGGAAATACAAATAACAGAGAGAAGAAAGAATTATGACAGATTTTCCCTTTCAAGCAGCATTTATGGCACATGCTCACTAGCTGTTAAAGAGAATATTTAGAGGCCAGTGAGCAACTCCAATATGAGAATTACAGCTGTGGCCCAAAAGTGAGAGAAAAAGGGGAGGGAACCCCAAGGACATTGTCTAAGAGAAAAATGAAGTCAAAAGAAGATTAACTAAAAGGTTCACCAGTGTGTGGTAGCACGTGTGGTGACATGAATTAACCTCCCGTGTGCTGCTCAGAGAAACTTTTTAGCACCCACAGTGCAATTCCAACAATGTCAGCCAGCCATTGAGTCTTTCACAGAAGTCTCTAAATGCAGCAGTAGCTCAGGCAACTATCATACATTCAGACAAACATTCAAGAAAATTTGCTTCTAAATTAATTCCTCATGAAAGAATTTTATTAGCAAGTTTATCTGAATTCACATGAATTCAGAATATTAAATTATGTACTGTCTCAATTATTGGAGTAATAAAGAGTGAAGAAGTATTAAAAAGTCTATAAAGAACTAGGGGTTAATGTTTACTGTTGAACCTGCACAGTTTTAACATAGAGCCAGGTCACGGGGACACAAAATCATGAATGGGTATTACAGGACTTTATAGCTGTTAATGAAGACATATGAATTTTGCACTAGGAGATGGCAAAGAGAAGTTTATCCCCTGGTCAAAGGATTATTACTTAGGATAAATAGATAAACTGTTTGCAAGAAAGATATAATTTCAAAACACCTCCTTTTTATTATGTTTTACTTTATAGATGATGAATTGTGGTGACTTCATAGTACAGTTTCAACTAAATTCTAAAGGGTGATAGTGGTCTGATAGTTATCAGCCTTACAGGAAAATACAGTGGAGTTAAATATTGTAAGAATTGCTTTCAAATCAAACCAAGTCCCCTAAAATTCAGAAGCCCAAGCAAAAGGAAATGTAATCTTTATCTTGCTTCTGAATTTTAGGGGTTTTGGTTTAATTTGAAAGCAATTCTTATTAAACTGCAATTATTTTTCTTGATGCTGTTTCAGGCAGTTTAGCAGGAATCCTTGACAGATTAAGTGAAGGAATAAGTGGGCTCTGCACACAAACGTGTGACAGCAAATATTGCCAAAGAACCTAGTCTGTGTATTCACACATATTTGTATCAGTAATGAAACAATACATGCACACAGTTTTTCATTTGAAGAAGAAATGTTGATTGGGGAATACCAAATATACAAAATTCCCCATCTAGCATAGTTTAAAATGATACTTTGTACAGTATCATCTCCAAAAGGACCATTTCTTAGCTTCTCCTTAATTTATGGATCATTCTTTAGCATGCAGAGATATTGTCTTGATATTAAACTTTTCTGGTTTATACCTTTTCTGTTCTTTGAGGAGCTCTTTGCTTAGATTGAATTGTATGTGAAAAAAATTGAGGGAAGATATAGGCATAATTCAAAACTCATGTTCACAGTATTAAAAATTGCATCTCTTTAAATGTATATAAATCCTTCTGACACATCTGAGAAAAGTGTAAATCACCTCATAATACATGTCTCCAATAATACAAAATGAGTTGATTCAGTACAAGATACCATTCTGATTACTGTGTTCTGGTCACTCTTGTCACATCACTGAAAAGAACTGGTGTACAGGGCCATAGATGTCTTCTAGGATTTTCCACATCTGGAGGAAGTGTTGGAAGTTCATGAACAAGATAACCTCTATGAATTTATCCTACATCATAAATACAATTTTCTTAACCCTCACATGGCTGTATTTTAAAGGACCCAAGTCAGGAATGATGGAATAATTGTGGGTTAGAAAATGATAAAATAAGAAGTTGTGCTACCTCACTAAACATGAGATTCCATTTCCCCCAGCCAAGTTTCCATCAGATTATACTAACACTGTCAAGACAGCTCAAGGTTTTACAGCTGCCTGAACAGGACACAGCTGAGAGGTCGAATTTGAGAACACTTTTTCCCTGAGCTTTTCATATAAATCAAAATATATTATTTGAAATTTCCCGAAGGACTCTGAATATGAGAGCAAACTTTGGAAGAGAACTCACCAAGCCATGGGATGAGAGCTTTTTCTTTTCATAGAATACAGTGGCAAGATGAAGGGAGTTCACACTAGGGAGTTACCAGACGCAATGTATGTATTAACGGCAGAAGTGCTTTCTGCCCTTGCTTCCCTGTAAATGCAGTGAGGGATAAAGAAGAGGCAAAAAAGAATAAAGAAAGGTCTTTTATTTGGACACTTGCCAACTCTGGAGGAGGCACAATGCAGTGGAAGGGTATAAAAAAAAACAGTTCACAGAAGGTAGCAGTGAAGTGCTGAGCAGTAACAAAGTAATACAGATCAGTCAGACAGTAAAGGGAGTAAAGGCCTGCGGCGTGAAAGGAAATCTGTGGGAAAATGTGAGCACATAGTGCCAATTGCTTTGATGTATCTATTTCTAAAATTTTCACTTACATAGATATTTCTATAGAATTGTTTTTCAATGATTTTTTTATCACCAGTCTGAGGATTTAGAACATATTCCACTGATTCCTACATTAACACAAAATTCTCATACTCAGGTACCTGGTACCAGACTAAGAATAGAATAGAATTAATCAGATTGGAAAAGACCTTCAACATCATCAAGTCCAACCTATCATCCAAACCATCTAATCAAACAACCATGGCACCAAGTGCCTCATCCAGGCTCATTTTAAACACCTCCAGTGATAGACACTCCACCACCTCCCTGAGGAGCCCATTCCAATGGCCAATCTCTCTGTGAAGAATTTCTTCTAATGTCCATCCTAAACCCTCCCCTGGCACAGCTTGAGACTGTGTCCTCTTGTTCTGGTGCTGGCTGCCTGGGAGAAGAGACCAACCCCCACCTGGCTAAACCTCCCTACAGGTAGTTGTAGACAGCAATGAGGTTCCCCTGAGCCTCTCTTCTCCAGGCTAAGCAACCCCAGCTCCCTTAGCTTTGTGGAGGAGAAGTGGCATACTTGTGTTACCTGTCACACAGCTTACAATTCTTATTCTTGTATTCTTTCAGTCAATGTGAAAGTCACCACATGAAAGCAAATCTCATTCTAAAATATGATAATGCATTATTCATATTATCTTAATATTCACACTTTTCCTCCAGAAGATGTCAAAAGGCAATACAAAGAAAAGACATTTATAGGCAGCTTTTGTTCAAGTTAAATCCTATATACTTCAAATGTGTAACATAAATCAGAATGTGGTACCCAGTATATGTTTTTGAGGAGATTGTGGTTGCATTGTGGTTGCTAGGCAGAGCACGTGCCATGTGTCTGTATACACACTCACACTTGTGTCAACACTTCTAGGCACCCAAAAACTGGGTGGATTTTTTCTGCAAGGAAGCCATATGAGAGCTTGATGATATAACAGCTTGTAGACAGTGTCCTGGATGGTCACAAGACTGTAGGATAGTTCAAGCTGGTGTAGCCTTGGAGGTCATAGTGCAGACTTCTGTTCATCCACCACCAGGTGAGGGCAGGTTGTTCCTGTTTGTGTCCAGCCGCTTCTTGGAAATCTCAAAGGCCTTGAGTTTGCCTAAGCTGACTGGGCAACCTTCCCCAATGGTGATCTCTTCATGTGGAAAAAGGTTTCTTTTTTCTTACATACAATCCAAACCTGTAATGTTTCTCATTTTCCCACCTTCTTAATGGATCCTTACTCATTCTGTGTACCAGCATGATAATGCAGATACGTCTTTTCTGATAACACAGATGATCTGTAGCATTTACAAGAGCAAGAAGAATCAGTTGAATACCTGTACTGAAGATTCCTTTTAATGTTTAAACAAAAACTTCTTACATGGCTTATCAAAATATAATTAGTGGTCACACACAGTCTCTCCAAAGTGGGACTGTTACGTATCAGAAAGATAATGATAGTGATTAATCCATACCTTTAATAACAGAACACATGTAGATTATGTTTGGATGCTGGTCATGTTATGCAGTATCAAACTATGTCAATCATCTTACTTTCCATTAAAATAAAATCAAGGGAATTCAGCATTGCCACTCAACTGCCATGACCCACTATCTTATATTCATGCTGTGAAATTAATTGGGAGTAATACTACCTATTTCAGTTTACCTGATGAGGCCATTCTAATAAACAGGGTAGGGAAAAAAGGCTGGGGGAGAGCTCTTCATCTGTTCCTTTTAATTCTAGGTTTTAAAAGGAGATTTCAAGTGAAAGATTCTCGCAGGATTGAGGCTGTGTCTGTGAATAGAAAAGGAAATTTCTTGTATGGATTTTCTGCTGTGTTGTCAGGTGCTTGTACATCATGTTACACATTTTATTGTAGTCATATTTTATTATATTTTTAGTTAATCTTGGAATAATTATTTCAGATCCTAGATGTGTTTATATATATAATGTTGCTACGGTTCTGTTTCCTTTGGTAGTTTACAGAGAAGAAAGTTGGAGCTCTAGATAAATATTTGTGCTATATATCTGTATTGCCTGTGCTGTAGCCAGTGTGCATGATGATTCAGACTCCAGTTTTCTGCTGTATTGTTAGAGAGCAATGAAAGATTGCTAGCAAAATCTATTTAAGAGCTTAGCAGGGAGACAGCTGAGAAGTGAAATGAAATGTTTACATACTCTTGGGGAAGTGGTTCAGGTGTTCAAAATTACTGGGGATAAAACACTTAGGAAAATCATCAAATTGCTGGGATGCACAATTTGTGTTTCTCTCTACAAATCTAGTGTGGGTGATATATAAAAGATGTATATTAGATTTTGAAATGAACTGTCAAATGCAGATTAGTTCAGCACTTTCTCTTTTAATGACTTTTGAGGAGCAAGCAAAGGAGAGTACAGTAATGGAATAAGGAAAACATACTTCATACAGTTATGAGAAAATACATTCAATAAAACCTGCTTATTTGCATTTGAGGGTTAGGTTTGTATATCTCTGTGTGGGCAGTACTGACCCTCTTCTGTCCAGAAGTTATCTCTTTCAGTTAGTTTTGTTGTAGAAGCACTGGATAACAGTGCAGAATAGTATACAATGGCATGGGGGATATATTTTTTGCAAAAAACTATTAAACAAAGGGGAAGAGAAAAAGCTGGAAAATCTAGGTAGAATTCTAGCCTCCAAGCAGAGACAAGTCAGTCAGGAAACAGAAGGTAGGAATGTAAGGTTGCTTTTGCTGATGATACCAAGTTTTTCAACATAATATAACCAAGGTGTCTATGATGAACTGAAGAAAGATATTACCATACTAAGTGAGTGCAGTAAAATAGGCAGTGAAATGCAATCTAGACCAATTTGAAGTGATGCACATGGGAAAAAACAATCTAACTTTACATATGTAATGATGGATTCCTTGCTGACTATATCACATGGAAATGAGATCTTGGAGTTATGATTGACAGGTCTATGAAAATGTTAGTTCAGTGCTCAATAACAGGGGGGGGAAAGGCAAATCAAGTGTTAGGTGCTATTAGGAAAGGCATACAGAATAAGCAAATACTAATATGCATATGTACAAATCTCTAGTCTACAACATTTTGAATACTGTCTGAAGTTAGTTCTAGTCTGCCACCTCTAAAGCTTGCAGCAGAGATCAAAACACTCTGAGAAAGGCAGTGGGTATAATTGCAGGGAACAGCTTTATCCATCAGGTGAGGCCTCTTCAGGCCTTTATAGGGATGGTAGAGTAGATAGGATGGAGATCAGAAACCATTGTCATAGCAGAGGCATGAGTTGGAATTAATGTCAACTAGCTTTTCAGATTTAAGAACTGGAAACATTCAGTAAGATTTGCAGGAGAAAGAATTGTGAGGAAAAAAATCAGCTGGCACAAACAAGGTAGCTATTCTTTTATGTAACATTTAGTGTGACTGAGGAACTCCTATCACAGAATGACTGAAAAAAATGAATGAAAGAAAAACTGCTATTACACAG
>CM037633.1:6683181-6809363 GCA_015227895.2 Colaptes auratus
TACTTTTTGGGAGGGGGGAGGAAGAGAAAGGCTAAATAAATCCCAAGCAAAAAAGATTTTGAACGTAGAGTTTACACTTTAGCAAATGTCCAAGCAATATATTTTGATAAACAATGTTTAGGTATTTTTCCTTGTTTCTTTCTGGCATCAGATGGTGAAAATTGCATTACCATAACATGCACATATCTGAAACACCCAAAACAGTCAACCTAAGAATCTGTAACAGCTGACACATCGCTTGCATGAAGCTGGTAAGTCCAAAAAAAGGATTTATTGAGAAATTTACAGGTGGTCATTTTTTTCTCCAATGCAGGACACTGGTGCCCTCTGCTGGCAGTTTACTGAAGTACCATGGTTTCCCTTTTTGCTTCAGTATGTCAAATTGCTTTCGAACTGCTATTAGGGTTTCACAATTAGGCTTGTAAGGGACAGCTCCAATATCAAAATAAACGTCTTGCTTTTTCCTTTTAGCTTGTACTGTCTCTGTCAGGAAATAGGTTGGACTCGATGATCTCAAAGATCTCTTCCAACCTGGTTAATTCTATTCTATTCTATTCTATTCTTCTATTCTATTCTATTTATTCTATTCTATAATTCTAACTATTCCAAGGGGCTTTGTAATTTATATGCCCTCTGGAAATAGTTATCAAGCTTTACATTCAAGCAAAGTCCCAACAAATAAATAACACACACACTGGATTTTTTCTGCATGTCTGAAGTCCTTGTTCAAAGCTTTATCAATCTGCAGTCCTGAGAAGTCAATCAAAACATTTCTAATTACTTTAATATACCCTGAAGCTGCCTCAAAAGCCATTGTGTCATGTACTACACACTGCAAGGCATCTGTCTGATTATCCAGCTAAGATTAAAACAAAACCCCTTCAAATTTTAAGGAAACCTTAGTGTTGGATGACTCCTCAGGAGGATAGGTATAAAACAAAAGGAAAGATGTGGGTAGGAATGAATGAATGAATGAATGATTCTACCCAAAGATCACAGAAATAACCAGGTTGCAAAATACCTTCAAGATGATCAAGTCCAACCTATCACCCAACACCATCTAATCAACTAAACCATGGCACCATGTGCCTCATATCAGTGTCTTCTTAAACATCTCCAGTGATGGTGACTCCACCTCCTCCCTGGGCAGCCCATTCCAATGCCAATGGGGAAGAACTTCTTTCTAACAGTCTCCTCCCACCCCAGGTGTGGCCACTTTGCCATCCCACCCACTCCCCTTATATTTCCCACCAAGAGAGGCAGAAGCCCCAAGCTGAGCCCATCTGGGCTGAGGATCCTCCTCTCATCGCTGGTGAGTGCCCATGGTGCACACTGGGTGATGGTGGTGGTGAACAAAGGCCGGGGGGCCTGGTGGCCCCCGGTTGTTAGGGAGAGAATTCATTGCCACTCCAATATCATCCACGGGTGCTGGCTAGGCCTCTTGCTAGGGCTGTGTGTGTGTCTTGGCTGGTGGTGTCCCAGGCTCTGGGATGGGTGCAGTAATGATGGTGGGGGAGCAGGAGCTGTTTAGTCAGATGACATTATGCTAATTACAATGGTTTTACCTGGAGGCCCCTTGAGTCTGCTCTCATTCAGTAAATCTCTGGTTTTGTGCCTCACTTTCAGACCATTTCTTTCCCCTTTACAAACATGGAAATACTCCAGCAACAGCAGAATTTTACAAACAGGTACAAGAACATGCAAAAAGAATCTGCAGTTTCTGCTGTAATCCATGCATGAAAGAGTGCAATGCTGACTGACCAGCACCCAGCACGTCTGGAAGGAACAAACATTGTGGTTGCCTTCAAGGCTGCAGTAGGAACTCTCTATATAAAAACCTTTGAATTCAAAAGGTCAGCCTGCAGAGCTGACAGCCCAGGTGTGTCTTAGGCATTCTGAGTGGTGTACCTGTATTATTTGCCATGTTTGCCTTCATCTTTAGGCAAATACAGAATTGCCTGGTGACAGAGACACCAATTTCTGTATCAGTTTAAGATGAAACATAAACAAACTACCATAACTGCATCAAAACAGCTGATCATATGTGATGCTCCGACACAGTGGCGATGAATGTGGCAAAGACTCTCCTGTTATCAGTAAGTACAAAGAGTTAAGAAATCATGTAATCATAAAATCATAGAATGGTAGGATTTGGAAGGGACCTCTGGAGATCATTGAGCCCAACCCCTCTGCCAAGCAAGATATCTTAGGGCATGCCACAAAGTTATGTGTCTAGGTGGATTTGAAAGTCTCCAGAGGAGACTCCAGAGTCTCTCTGAGCAGTTTGTTCCAGTGCTCTATCACTCTCACAGAAAAGAATTTTTTCTGATGTTGAGGCAGACTTTCCTGTGTCCATTGTCCTCATCCTGTTACAGTATGACTGAAAAGAGACTGGCCTCTTCTTCTTGACACCCAACCTTCAGATATTCATAGTATCAATGAATTTATAGAATGGTTTGTGTTTAATGGGACCTTAAAGATCATCTAGCTGTGACCTCACTGCTGTGGGCAGGGACACCCTCCACTAGACCAGATTTCTTGAGGCCTCGTCCTGCCTGGTCTTGAATGCCTCCAAGATGCAGGCACTGGAGTGGGTTGCCTGGGGAGGTGGTGGAGTGGCCATCTCTAGAGGTGTTCTAGAAATGTGTGGAAATGGCACTTTGGGACATGGTTTAATGGCCATGGTGGTGTTAGGTTGATTGCTGGACTTGAAGGTCTTTTCCAAGAACAATTCAATGATGCTTAGAAAAATCCCTTTGTAACTGAAGATAACTAGAAAGGGTGAGACTGTCAAAGGGTTCAGATTTCTAAAGCCATGCACTGTGTGCCTTATTAAATTTGGACTTTGGTCCTGAAGCCTTAACTCACCCTGGGTACAAAGATGCCTAAAACTTAGAAGTGACTCACTGATGTACTAAATTAATTTTGTTGCATGGGATGTTTGAAACTGAACAGTCCTGGTAATAGGATATGGAATAAAGGATTTTTTTCCTTTCTTGGTTGAATCCTTTGCTAAGGAAGTTTGACTTGTTTTCCAAAGGGTGATGCTTTGCCTTCAGAGGGAAGGTAAGCTCTACCTAGTGGAGAAGCAGGCTCCTAGAAGATGCAGCTTTTGCCTTTTCCAGCTGGAAAAGCAATTGCATCTTTTGGCTGCTATGTAGAAAACAGTGACCACTCTCAAGAGGCTCCTCTTGCAGGAAAGTGTCCTGAGTAAGCAGAAGTAGCAACTTGCCCTTCTGACTGGCTACCAATCCCTAGGGAAGGGCAATGTTTTTAACACAGCCTGTCCCTCACATTTTTATATACGTTAGCTCTACAAGATTAGAGTGGGGAACCACGCAAAACAGTGAATACAGATACAGTCATGTCAGCACAGCAGTGCGATGCACATACAATCAAGTGGCCTGAGCCTCAGCCAGTTTGTGGTTTACCTATACTTAGCCAGAAGGTGCTCCTCAGACAGGTTCAGCACTTGAGTTTTTTCAATATAAGAGGTGTCTTCATTCAATTTTGCATAACTGATTTCTCACTATAAAATTCATTATCTCTTTCAGTGCCTAACTAGGGGAAAAATCCTCACCTCCTTGATGAGGCCAGGTATCTGAGCCTTTGCTTTGGTCACCCTGCAGTCATGAGTACACGGCTCATGTCAGATCAGGCCAGCACGCCCCTAGTCTGGCAAGTGCTTTCCAATGACGCTCAAGTGGATATTTTTGCAAAGAGTTCAAGATTCTATGACTGTAGGAGCAAATCACAGCCAAATGATTCTAGCTAAAAACTATCCAAGGCTCACAAATGTTCCTAAAATTCCACAGTTCAGGAGTGTTGGAGATCATTTTAACACATCACCCAAGAACAGAATTTCATGGAACTTCCATCTTTCAGTGACACTCTCCTGCATGTGAAGGATGCAGGAGCAAGGTATGTTGTTATTCTAGATGATTAAACAATATTACAGAAGTTGGATTTAATTGTTATTAAGGTCTACATAAGCTTGCCTGAGGTTACCTCAAGTGTATCTTCTTGAGGTGCAGCCCTATGTTTCAGCTACTCCACGAGGAGGTTTTGAAATCTGCTATTAAATTCAAGTAAATTTTCTTCATGTCTTCTCTGATGCATCTACATTTGCTGAGATTTGAGACACATTAGACTTCAGCAGCTGTAAATGGGACAAGTGAATGCTCAACACTACATTGCTGCAATTTAGATCACAATCAGAAACATGGATGACACTGTAGAGCCAGCATTCTCCCCATAGCCCTTTTTCTGTGGGGGAAAAAAAACCCCAAACATCAGAAAAAAATGTATCAAGCTAGCTTCAGACCCTTCAGTTGTCCTACAGCATGGTCAGAACAGATGTAAATCTGACTATGACATTTCAGAGATTCTTAAGAGATTCTCAGCCTGAAGGAAAAGTTCTTACTTCACTTCAGAGTAGGTGTTTATCTGACACAGGCTATCAGATAGGTCATTTGAGAGCAACCCATAGCAGAAACATTTTCATCTTCCCATCATTCTCCTGCAATGTGTTTTTCCCCTTGCATTCCTTAGAACAAATAACACATACAGCAGGGGAAACCCAAACGCTAACAGCTGATCTTGTTAGTAATGCTAAGTACAACTAAAGGTCATGGTAAGGAATACTGGGGCTTCTAATCAGCATGATATTTATGAATATGCTGACATGCAGTTCTGAATGTCAATGCTTTCATCAATGTTGGCTCAGTTCCTAAAAGGTAAATTCATCAGTCATGATGAAGCAGTTCTGTTACCACCCATTCAGCTTCTAACTCCTACAAACAAAATGAAATGAAATATGAGTGTATTATGCAACACAAACATAAAATAGATCTGTAGGCAGTCATATGCTTTAGAAATTGGTTTTCCTCATGTTGAATTTTGTGTCATAAACAAATGATGTATCACAAGTACCACCTCACACATTTGTAACAGCTTTTCTGTGGAGGGTTCAGCTTTCTATTTTATTTGTATAATAGTAGCAAACTGACAGTGCCTTAAGGGTATTCTACCCTGTCTTTCTGAGGAAAGAACATGTTCCCTAGTGATATGTAAGTAATACAGTAGATTAGCCAAATGCTTAAATAAAACACACACACATGTACATGCTTACACATACATCAATGAGAAAAGATTAAATATTAATTATCAAGGATCTTTGGTGTCTTTTGAGGAAAGGATGGCAAGATAGCCACAAAATATTCAGTGCCACATTTTTCAGCGAGTGTATTCCCTGTTTCTGTACATAGTATTGATTCTCAACTTTCTTAACAGGCTATGTATTTGTATCTGGCACTGCTAAGGAATCTGTCTTTCTCAATACTACAACATGACAACCTGTGACAGTCACCGGGACACTGAGGAAGATCTTGGATTCCTCCAAGAAGATTCCATAGGGAAAGAACAGATGTGGAAGTAAGATTTTTATGACCTGCATCCTACTGACCATATAGAGAAGCTTCCACTGACGCTTGTGATTTACAGTCCTTATGAAGGGACCCTCTCTTCCTGTGCACTTTTAAAGAAGATATATTAGACCTATTCTACTATTGGTACAGTTGAAAGAACAGCTCTGGAGTTGTTGTACCAAGCAGTTTGTGAAGTCATTCCCAGCTGAGTGACTCTCTTTGCCTGTGGGAACAAATATTTGTGTACTGTGCACATGACTATGCCTATTTATTTTAATAAAATATATTTCATGCACTATATTCCTGCTTTGAAATGCATCATTTTCAGGCTCTTAGGATTACTAAAAGATCCTATCTAATTATATGGATATATAATTTTGAATAAGAGCTAGTTAAATTTAAATGAAGCCAGCTTAGAAGTATACAAATAATTCCTTTTGCTTCCAATACACATAGATATAAGAAAAGGAAAATTTCCAGTTCAGATATTTTAATTCTGAATAGATTAAACTATTACATTGTTTATAATTTCTGTGCTAGAAAATCTATCAGGCAAAAAGACTACTGTGAGGCCAATAGTCAAAATTCCATGTAGACCTTTGCAACAGATGGCTGAAACCCAGACTAACTCTAACTTAACTTGTTAGAGACAGAGAAATATTTCTTCACGTTTAGACAAATGGAAATGAAGTGAAGGCTCCGAGGTGACCTCATTGTGGCCTTCCAGTATCTGAAGGGGGCCTACAAGAAGGCTGGGGAGGGACTTTTCAGACTATCAGGGAGTGATAGGACTAGGGGGAATGGAATGAAGCTGGAGGTGGGGAGATTCAGGCTAGATGTGAGGAGGAAGTTCTTCACTGTGAGGGTGGTGAGGCCCTGGAATGGGTTGTCCAGGGAGGTGGTTGAGGCCCCGTCCCTTGCGGTGTTTAAGACCAGGCTGGACGAGGCTCTGTCCAGCCTGATCTAGGGTAGAGTGTCCCTGCCCATGGCAGGGGGGTTGGAACTAGATGATCCTTGTGGTCCCTTCCAACCCTAACTGAAACTATGAAGTTCTTCTATCTGGAGCTGGCAGGTAAATAAAAAGGAAGTCAGCTAATTCAGTTTGTAAACTTGGCTGTGCTAGTTGTGGGCACCCAAAAGGGGAATGGTATTGAAATGTTTAGATGGCCTTCATGTCTGCGAGGCCCTGGATGTGATAAGAGATGTTATACCTTCAAACTGTGTGAAAAAAGGATGTGAGCAAAAGCTAACAAAGTGTTGCATCTTTGAAAAAGATGGGATAGCAAGTGGGGAGAAGGACACCTGTTAAAGATAGATCAGTGGGCTTAATGAGGCAGGCAGTGGGAAAGGGGAACTGTAACTTTCATGTACATCTCAATAAATAGATACTGGCTCTGTGGGTCTGGGCCATTTGGCCCACCCTGCAGCAGTGGTCACCTCCTCACAAGTGGTCGATCAGTTGTATTTCTGCTCCTGATGTTGAGACAGGCAGGCCCAGGATAAACATAGAGAATAGAATAGACCAGGTTGGAAGAGACCTTTGAGATTGAATCTAGCCTATCATCCAACACTATCTAACCAACTAAACCATGGCACCAAGCACCCCATCCAGTCTCTTCCTAAACACCTCCAGTGATGGTGACTCCACCACCTCCCTGGGCAGCACATTCCAATGGCCAATCTCTCTTTCTGTCAAGAACTTCTTCCTAACATCCAACCTAAACCTCCCCTGGTGCAGCTTGAGACTGTATCCTCTTGTTCTGTCACGGGTTGCCAACCCACAGTAGTCTATCTGACTACAAAGGTGAACTAAAGTTAATATTCATTAGATTGGGAGGAATGGACTAAAAGAATAAATGCAGGAATGTATTACCTTATTTGACAACATTGCAGGTCACAAGATATGTTTCATTCTGTATGTGGATTTTGCTCTAAAGATGAGGAAGGAGGGATGGTTGTAAGCAGCAGATAACCGACTGCAACTTAAAAAGGAAAATACAGCTGAATATAGATGAAATGCATCTGTAAAAACAAAGTGATAACATCCAAGACTCATTTATTTTGGAAAACATTCACGTGTTTACATCAAAAAATATAATCTGAACAGTTTATTAGACTGTGTATCTCTCTTGTGCAGCTTGTTTTATCACACTGCTTTGTATACTGTTTTCTGGAGCAACTGATGGTTAGATAACTTTTGACTCACTTCCTAGGAAAACAAAAGATAGTAACTGATTGTCAGAGTATACAGGAAATAATTTCTAGTCTTATTTTGTTAATACAAAAAGCTCAGGTTAAAATAAAATGATGAAGCAGACAATTTTAAGATGATAAATGATCTAAGTGAATCTGAAATTGTTTCCCTATCATGCAGTGCTTTGACAAATTGTGATGCTTTCAGACCAGTACACACAGTTAATGGAAACTTTGTTATCAGAAAGGTGCAAGTACTCAATACATCCCCTCAAAGGACAGTTATTTCTTCAAACAGCTGGTAATAAAGGCTCAATTACTAATTTGCTTGTGTTGTTGCTGATGAATGCATTTATGAGCACAATGTTAGCTCTGCTACTGATATTCATACTAATGCCTACAATTCCTGAAGCATATTTAAAGAAAATACTTCTTTGTTCTTTGAAGCTTGTCAGAGGCTGTGGTATTTCTTTTCCTCACCCCAGGCCGAAAGCTTTTACTTTGCTTGCATTCAAATGTTGAGGTATCCTTTCACAAACAGAGACTATAACCTTAGTCTTGACATTTTGCAGCTAAAGCTTAGAGGATCTAAGGGCAAGTTGCCATTGAAAAGGCCCATTTTTGGCCTGGTATTTCTACCATTTCGATTTCACCAGAGCTTGCCCGAGAATGACACGACACAGAGAATCAGTGCAGAGTGCACTTTTTATTCCTGTCATGTAAAATCAATGTTTGGCATGTTTAAGTCCCTGGCTCAGTTCATGAAGGAGTCAGGGAAGCCCCAGGGGTGGTTCCAAGTGTTGAGGGTTGTAATGTGAAACCATACCACAAGTTACACTTACAGGTTATAAAAGACATCTCAAAATTAATCAGTTTAAACTGAGCCACATAAAGCAGAAGGTATTACCAACATTTCTTCGTGAAAGACACTTGAAATCAGACTAAGTCAAACATTTGTTGCAACAACTATTGAAGGAGCAGATACAGTAAGAAAAGTATAACTTGCACGGGAAAAAAAGTTTATAATAAAATAGAATTAACCAGGTTGGAAGAGACCCTGAGCCTCCTCTTCTCCAGACTAAGCAACCCCAGCTCCCTCAGCCTCCCCTCATAGGGCTTGTGCTCCAAACCCCTCCCCAGCTTTGTTGCCCTTCTCTGGACACGTTCCAGCAACTCAACATCTTTCCTAACCTGAGGGGCCCAGAACTGGACACAAAGAAGAAATAAAACTTCTAAAATGCATTTTAGGAATGGTTTCTCAAAAAATGTGCTTCTGGATTATTCCATAAAAAGTCCTTTTTGTACCAGACATATATGCTACTTTATTACTTTCTACTCTTTCTTTTAAGCTTTATTGAGGTTTAAGTCCCACTGAGTTACTTGCAGTTGTGTCTGAGAACTGCATGTAGCATAACCAGAAACAGCTTAAAACTGATCCAATCTATTTAAAATCCTATGTCAACACTGAGTTTACCTTTTGTCAACTCCCTTCTGCTCCTGACATGTACCATATGTGTTTCATTATAATCATAACTTCACTTGTGTTAGCATATGGAACAACTCAGGAGGGACAAAGGTTCAGGTGTGGAGCATATAAAGAAAGACATTTCTAGTAGTTCTAAGAGCATATCAGGAAATTAAGTTAATTCAGCTGTGTAAGCCAACAGTTTTCCATGCCCCTCTTTTCACTCCCTTAAACATTACTTATTCAGAAATAATTTAAATTATCTTTTGCTGGGAGGAACTCTTTAGAATATGCCCTCACGAAATAGCCTGAGATGCATAAGCTTACAGAAGAAATTAATGTAATATGAAATGAAGTTAAACAAATTGAAATCTAATAAATGGACTACAATCAAGGGTGAATGTAGGAATTTTCTGAAATATTTTGATAACTTTTTCCTTATTAGCAGCAAAAATTGAAAATCACATTTAGTAGATTTAAACTGATGGAGCAGTTTTGACAACAGCAGCGAGGTTAAAATCTAATCCTGCAGTCATCACAAAGTGGCTTTTTTTAAATGGTGGTGTTCTAAACTGCTAGCTTGTAATCCAAAGTGGATGATTACACTTTATGTTTGCAGAAAATTAAAGGATAGCAACAGATTCATGTACTGAATTAATCTTAATGTAGTAAACAGTTGTTGTCTTAATACTTTCTTACAGACTACTTTTGGTTATTATGGAAATAGAACAGAATTAACCAGGTTGGAAGAGACCTTTGAGATCATCGAGTCCAACGTATCACCCAACACTATCTAGTCAACCAAACCATGGGACTAAGTGCCTCATCCAGTCTCTTCCTAAACACCTCCAGTGACAGTGACTCCACCACCTCCCTGGGCAGCACATTCCAATGGCCAATCTCTCTTTCTGTGATTTCTGTGGGAGGTTTAGGCTGGATGTTAGGAAGAAGTTCATATATCATCAAAGAATAGTAGACAGTCTGTGTGATTTGAATAAGGCTTTTGAACACAGTATTTTGTTTAAAGAAGGGCACTTTGAACACAGATCTAGTTTGAAGCATATCAGCTTTGAACTGATACAGTTTGTTGCAGTTGTTAATTAATATAGGAGTTAGAGTATCACAAGATAATGGTATTCAAACTATGAATTAGCATTGCAGCTGTTTAGAAAGGCTGAAGCAAAACTTTTGGTATTTAGTGTCCCTGAGGACTATGCAAACTGCAAGCTGTTCTATTCTCACTGTGTCATAGCCTCTTATTCTTTTTCCTGAATCACAATGTGATATAGGTATGTAGGCTGGTATCTTACCAAAATATGGCTGCATTTCAAAACCCAAGGAAGAAATCACTGCAGCAGTTTATATATTGATTTATTTCACATCCCTATATTGCACTGACATGCCTGTAAAGCAAAACAGCTATGGAGACATATTTTGACACAGACTTTTATTCATTGTGGGCTTCATAAATGATGGCTTACCCTTTGATGATGCTTAATAGTGCACTACAGAGTCTCTGGAATGCTAACACAGCCATTGCTGATGCAGACAGGGGTACACTACAGAAAAACTGGCACACTTGATCCTAATTTGGAAGCAAACATAAAGACTTGAAAGTCAAAGAACAATATCTAAGAATGTATATTTCTGAACATGTCCAGTGTCTAGTATTGTAGAGGAAAAATAATCAGTAGTTCTGACATGCAGCAGGTTGCTTCCTGCCTTATAGCAAAAAGCTGGTTTATGGCCTGAATTAGGAGCGTGATGTCATAGAGTTCTGTGCATCAGATGTAAGATGGGGTATTCCTTTTATCTATATTGTTATCAGACTCTCTAGGGAGTCCTTTTCTTTAAGCAGATTAATTATAAGGCAAATTCAAATTTCAGAGCTTGCACTTTAATTACCTTGTAGACCAATGAAAGCTTGGAAGTCTAAGACAAAGATGTATTCTGCTGCTCCTAAAGTCCACTCCAGTCACTTCATAGACAAGAGGACAGCAGCAAGATGTTACTAGGAAAGATAAAATGTCTTTTTGATCCTTATCTGAGAAACTTTGTTTTTGGAATACCATCCACTGAGCCTCTGAGAACTGGAAGACAGACAGAGGACAGATTTCCAAGGATAGTGCACAAAGACCCAACATACAAGAAAATAGTGGCTTTAAACAGATAAAAAAAGTCCATTTCTTTGCCTCCTGATATTCCCACAGCCTGTTTTTTGTTATTATTATTTTCTTGAATACAACAGCTGCTTTCATGGTAGTTCATTTTCTCTCCCTCCAGACTGCGTTGCTGGCAGATGAACAATTGCATTGTTTACTGTATTTCTTTGTGTATGCCGTTATTATACCACCAGCTCTGTCTCCTGACCTGCAATTATCTACCAGCTACAGAAATGGAAAGGAACACCTCAAAAGAAAACTACTCCTCACTTAATACACAAAAACAGGAAAGGAAAAATCTTCTGTCCCCAAGCAGAAGACAACAAAACCAACAGGCAACCACACAACACCTATTCAAATACAGCACACACCCTGGGAAAATAAATAAATAACTAAACAAAACCCAGTGCCAAGAGCTTGTGCCTTTCTAATGGTAATAAAGGAGCTAATGATCACGACAGTGAATGCTAAATCCCTTCTCCATTGTATTTCAAAGAAGAGAACAAAATTTACTTTGCATATATCAAGCACATCACTGAGAGAAATAGCAGCAGCCTCAAATCATTCACTTCTCAAGAGACTTATGAATTGGCCATCAGAAAGACTGGGGTGGTGGAAAACACAGAAAAGAAGAAAAAAGTTTAACCATAAATAAAAAATTAGAACAGAACAAAAAACCAGAAATGTATTGCTGTGAAGCAATGTCAGCAATTTCCATGATATAACGGTGAGAGTTATTGCACACATCCAAACACCTTTACCACTTCACACAGTTTAAAAGTTAGCATCAATTACAAATCGAAACATGCTCAATTATGTGCACTGCATTCCTCTAATCATTGAAGTTGGGATCTTCCTATATTTGCCTTATGAGTTTCAAGGAATTTGTGCAATTCTTTCTTGGCAATGCCGTTATAGATATTTGCCTTTCCTCCTGGTGTGCTCCTGATTAATTCTGATGTTGCCTTTTACCTGTATCAAGTTATAAGCTTCCTGACTGGGAATACTGCTCCTCCCAGAACTATGGATACCTCTAGCTCATCAGCATGAGTTATCTGCACAGTTTAAGTAGAACTGAATCACCAATATTCCTTTTTAAGAATAACTTTCCTAATGCATTTATGCAGTGGTTGTCATTTAGAAGCTTATTCCATTAAAAACAAAACCACAAACCACCATCCCCTCATCTCCTCACCCCAGGTTGAAAGGTAACTCCAGTGAGTTACAAATATTTATTTCCAGTGCTTAGTGGGGAAAACTACTGAAACTCTATTTTGCCAAGTCACTGGAAGCAGGGAATATATATATATATCTTAATACCATTGTAACACTAAGAGCTAGGCATTCTTTATTTCAGCACTGGATGCACAGGGGATAGCTCCATCTATTGTGCCTAATAACTTTGCTTTAAGCTTCTGATTATATAGATCAAAATGTTGCATCAGATTTCCTAGAGTATACAAATAATTTCCAAGAATCATTTTACATAAAACCCCTTCTCCTTGCTTATACTCTTTTCATCTTCAGGGGTTCTCAGATGTTCCAGATGACTGCAGGTCAAACTGTTCCTCCTTCTTACATTGAACTATTTTGGCTACTTTATAGATTGGTTATACAACATTATTATTTCTTTTATAATTAAGTATCTCTCCTTAGTTAAATGTCCTGGACTACAGTGTAGACTAGTCAGGGCTGATTTAACATAAACAATAGATATCTTGCTTCTCTTTTTGATTTTGGCATCATCAAGACAGGAAGAACAGTCAGGGAAACATTTCTGTAGCTAGGAAATAATGTACTCTTTTATCAGCAATGACAACCACCACACAAATAATGCAGCTGATGACTGAACAGGGTAAAATATTTTGTTTAAAATTCATTCTCTTAACCTAGGCTGAGTTAGGCTCTGCCTTGAGTTTTGTGTGTCCTGTTTCACAAACACAGCAGGTAATTGCCAGCACTGACATCCCAGATAACTTCTTTCAAGAGATCACATGGAAAGGATGTGAGGTTGAGTCATAAAACTGTCACAAGCGAGCTACCATATCACAGAATATGTGCTTTTCAGGTAAGTGCAATATCTGTTAGACCATTCTCTGAATTAATTCCTCAAAGTCTAGATTTGCATTTTTGGCAATTTCCTTTGCAACTGACATGCATTTTTTTCACCTTTGTAAAATCCTGTCTTCCAAAACATGAAATCTGCCTTGTGAGAGCATGAAAGTAGAGATCTGGGCAACCAGTTAGGAGACTGCCACCCTTCACAGCCTAATGCTCACTTAAATGACAATAAAGTTGGAAAAGACCTCAAAGATCATCAAGTCCAACCTGCCACCCAAGACCTCATGACTACTAAATCATTCTTTTCTTTCAAAGGACTTTTCCTTCTCTGCAATTCTAATCTTCAGCAGAAGCCATGCCACTACTCCTAAGGACTTCAGGTGAATGATATGCTGCAAAATTCAACACTGCAGGAAACACAACTTCTACTCTCTTGCTTGATCTGTTTGTGTGGAAAGGAATTGTCAGGCATTTGCTTATAACAATGATTGCTGTGTTCTGCCTCACACACACACACAATCACACCTTGAAGGGTAAGATAAATCAAATTTCTTGAACTATTTTTTCTCTTCTTTATTTTTCTTCACATCCTGGAAACAAACAAAACTCAGTGAAAGAAGAGCAACAGAAGGCACTAAAAATGTGCTCTATTTTTCCCAAGACAAAACAAAGGTTGAAGGAAGGGCGTTTGGTTTTCTGGTGCCCACTCACTCCCATCCTCCAAAAAAAGTATAAAATATGCATTTGTCTTTATCCCTTTATTTGCTTAGAGGAAAATTAAGAGGTTGGATCAATGTATAAGATTTTTTTTGCACACAGTGATGAAATTTGTAGAAAAGCAGTTTAAATGAAGTACATATTAAAGAAAATCTACTTAGTACTGTGGTCTGCTTCAGAATACATTCAGCTGAGATGTCATTCTTAGGTGTGAATTAAAGCTATCAAAATTCTCTTTAATGATGTGATTCTAATTGTATTGAAGAGGAATAATGACCTTCAGCCTGATTCATGCCCACTAAGCATGGAGGCAGCAAACTGCATGAAGCCTCACTTTAAAGTTTATTATTCCATATAATAGGCATCACTTCTGGCAGCCTTATGAGAGGAAATGAGAAACTTCACTTTTATTTAGCACCTGTATCTGAGTGGGGAAAAAAAATACCAACAAAAAAATGGACAAAAAAATCATGGGCCTAAGTTATGAGATTCCTGCATAGTTTCAATGATAGAATAAAAATCTTACTGCCCTTCCATACAAAAGCTTTTAGTGAAAGTTTGAATTTCTGTAGGTATCCTTTCTGCAAGGGCATTAAAATCTGAAAAAACAAATGTATGGCAGAGGTCTACTAGGCAGAACATACTTTCCTTTAACCCAGGGTTCCTTGCCAGTGTCAGGCTATCTCGGTGTGTTAGACTTTAAAGAGCCTGTCAGGAAACACAGCCTGCACAGCATGGTATATATGAGCTGTTTTGAATGACATAGCTAAAGGTTGTATAATTACCCCATATAAAAAGCTATACACACTTGTGCAAACAAATCACTAAACAACCGGAGACAAACAGCTGCACAAATCTGTGGCCTCATTGTGGCTTGCTTGCAAGCACATTTTAATCACGTAAATTAGAGTTCAGTTAGATGAAATAACATTAAAATAGCACAGAAAACCCCACAAAACAAACCAAAATCAAAACCAAACAATACCAACAACAGCAAAAAACCTAAAGAGAAAACAAACAAATTAAACCCTGCAATGGAAGTCTTTATTGTGCCAGTCCTTTATAACCCAATGGAAGCTAACGTACATGAATATTCTTAATGTAGTCATGTCATTTGGTTCTATTGATTTTCAGTAGAACTAGCCTAATGATTGAAGTGATAAACACCACCACAGCATTTCCAAGCATTAGAAAAACTGCAAACCCATGCAATACACTAATAAGGGGCCACCTGCCTGACTCCCACGGGCCAGCTGTGTGGTCCAGTGATTTTCCAAGGTAGGTGTAACACTAACTGCATGGCAGAGAGCATGCTGGGGGCCATCACACAGGGAGGAGAGCAGTGATCCATGTCTTTGTTGTATCAGAAAGAAAACAAAATATGAGAAATGAAGTTTCAAGTCCATGAGAGTACCCTTTCTCAACCCTGACACAGTGCTTGATGCATTATTCTGTATGTTATGCCAGAGCTAATGGAGCTCTCTGAATCCTATTTGCAAATCAACTTTAAGAAAGAAAAATTGCAGGAGTCTTGGTATAGTGAGATGAGTGGACAAACCAATACAGCATTCAGACAGAATTTTAATGCTTGAATTTCTTGCTTTTGGAGCTATTAGATTTCAGCTGCTACATCAAGCATTTTAAAACAGAAAGGGAGGCAAATTGCATTTTTTCTTCTTCTTTTGGCAAGTGGCAGCCAATGTCGTTCATCTTAATAGCAATTTCTTCATCTGCATAAGTAGGTAATTATTGAGGAAACATCTTTCTCAGCATTCTCTCCTTTTAAAACCAAAACAGTTCATTTTCTTCTCAAAAATAAGACAAAACAAACAGTGGGCCTGGGTCATGGTCACTTATACTAATAACACCCTGCTGCTGCCAGATGTGACATTGTCATCTCAGCCTCAAGGAGAGAATTCAGTGATTAAGCTGAAAAGAGTCACTTGGCTTGTATGAGCATAATTTAAAGGACTACAGTATACTGTATTGGGTTTGGCTGAGCTGGAGTTAATTCTCCCCAGAGTTTCTTTGCTCTCTTTTGTAGTGCTGTGTTTTGTAGTGATGTAGCTGGCCGTTGATAGTATAACAGTGTTTGGCGACTACTGACTACAAGCACCAGGGCTGTGCTTTTCAACAGCTACTACTGAGCCAAGCACCAGGGCTGTGCTTTTTCAACATTTCTCCCCTACTGAAGGGGGGGAATAGTAGGCTGAGGAATAGGCAAGATCTTGAGATGTGACACATCTGGGCTAAAGGAGTATTCCATACCACATAACACCAACTCAGATATAAAAGCCAAGTGGTAGAAGGAAGTGTGGGGACATTCTCTGATGGCATTTGTCCTCCGGAGCAACTGCTATGAGTATCGAAGCCCTGATTCCTAGGAAGGGACCGAACATTGTCTGCTTGATGGGAAGAAGATAATTATATTTTTATTTACTTCTGCTTCCACACATGGCCTTTGCTTTTGCTTTTCATCCTATTAAATTACTTCTATCCTGACTCACTGGCTTTTGGTCATATTTTCCCTCTCCCCTGCCCATCCAACAAACAGCTTTGGTGGGCATCCGGCATGCAGCCAGGGCCAAACCACCACATATGCAAGATGTCAGATTAAATGATCAAAAGGTCCTTTCACTTCATTTAGATCTTACATACAATTTTGGGCATTGCAATAAATGCAACTAAAAAGACTGAAACAAAGTCCAATGCAGCACGAAACATCTTAAACACTTGAGGATTGTGATTGACAGGCTAGCAACTGCCAGTAATATTAAGAGCTCAAGTAATATGTTTCATCTCATCTTTAAATCACACACATTTATAAAGCTGATGAGTTAAATTATCAATTCACAAATTACTGTCATACAGAAACTCTAGAATTTGGATGTTTAATGTGCTATAGCAGAAGGCTGTCACAGCACTAATGAGGGGAAATGCACTGAAACGATTTTGTAAGTTTTGGTTAACAACTTTCCCTTCATATATTTCAGGGCTAGACATCAGTGATACACTGAAAAGACCTTCTCCCAAACTCCACACCTCTCTGCCTTGTGCAGTAAATGTTAGAGATAACAATTAAAGATGTATTCGTTAAGTTTTCTTCCTGTAGGGTATAGGAAATCTGTGTAATCTCCCAGGAGAGTTTGATGGTGACATTTCAATCTGTGTTAAGGTAGGGCTAAGCAGTTTTCCTCGCTGCTGCTTTGCAGAGTGTATTTGGTTGAAGAGCACAGTAATAGCTAAGGGGTTGTTACTCAAGCTAGGAAGCACGGGCATGGACCTATCATTCATTTATCCTTAGTCCAAAGGCTGAGACACAAGAATTAGTCACCTATTTTCCTTGGGTTGCATGAAAGAAGCCATGCTCAAAGTTTTTTCTTCTAGTTTTGCAGTGAAATTGCCTATGAAGCTTCACCCAGAACATCTGAGTATGGAGACTTGAATTTGTATGTTTTTTAATTTGAAATGGGATGCAATCCATATCAGCAGTCCTTGACTATCCACAACTAGTGGAATGAGCTCTACGTAGCAATAAGTAGTGGCAGGGGAGGCAGGACTGGTGGCATGGGGTTGGAGTTTACATTGTGACAAACAGCTAATACAGCTTGATGTTCAGTTTGGTGAAGCTATTGAGAGAGATGCACAGCACAGAAGAGTTTACCTGTGACACCATTTCCTTTGGCCTTTTGACACAGAATAGAGTGGAGAGGATTAAAGCAAAAAAAGGGCAGATTTCAATTTTATTTAAGAATAAAAATAGATGTCAGTCATTGATTTTTAGAATCATAGAATCAATAAGGTTGGAAAAGACCTCAAAGATCATCAGGTCCAACCTGTCACCCAACACCTCCTGACTACCAAACCATGGCACCAAGTGCCACGTCCAATCCCCTTTCGAACACCTCCAGGAACGGTGACTCCACCACCTCCCTGGACAGCCCATTCCAACAACTCTCTCTGTGAAGAACTTTCTCCTCACCTCAAGCCTAAACTTCTCCTGGTGCAGTTTAAGACTGTGTCCTCTTGTTCTGGGGCTGATTGCCTGGGAGAAGAGACCAACCCCCACCTGGCTACCACCTCCCTTCAGGTTTAAAACCTATGTGAAAGAATACAGACTCTAGACAAAGTATGCTCAATGTCTTGTTATTACCTTAGTTATCATAAACAGTTGTTGCAAAGCAAAGCAGGTTGAAATGGCAACATGCACTATCAATTGTCTCCACTGGAAATGGAGGAACCTCTGTATTTCTATGAGTCTTTCTGAGTTTCTGTTCTTCCTGTGAACATGGCTGAAGTCAAATCAATTCCAGAATGCTCTCCACGTTGTGCACAAAATTAAGATGTGAAGCAAAGGCCTCAGCAGATGTACAAACCAGAATATTTTATGAAAAGAAAACTAAGAAACTTTAAGAAGCATAAGCATACTTTTCAAACATTTGGGGAAAATACATGAACATCTTGCATTTTAGCTCCAAGTGTGGACATAAGATCAGTTTAGCAAATTAATCTTCTCTTTTTGTAGTAAAAAGAGTATAAACCCTGCTGGGAGTGTTTGAGGGCTTGTGTGATGGATCACAGTGCAGTAGCTCTATTATGATTGTATTATGCAAAATGTTTTTATACAGTCTTTAAAATGCATATTAAAACCCCATTTTTGATGATTCACTACACATAAAGACGGATTCTTGGCTTTGTGTGACCCCAGTGCCTCCTGCAAAGATATGTGGGGCTATTAAGTAAAAATAAAAAGGTATCTTTTGCAAATAAATAAACAACTTTGTGAAAAGGTGGGAAAAGGAGATCTAATCAAACAACAGTAAGTGTTTTGAATGTGTCAGAGTTCATAGTGCCATTTCTGATGTTTATGTTTGCATAAAGAAATACAAAGCCAGCAGCATCAGAAGTAGAAATGAGATAAGCCTCAGACAAATCTCCAAAATGATAATTCAGGATTGAAAAGTAACCTAACACCGTTACATGATCAGCAAAGCCCTTTTAAAACTGACTCAGGTGACCCAATCCAGGCCTCACTTTTCTCTTCAGACCCATTTTATACCAGCTCATGGCCCAAGTGTGCTGTGTGGTGGATGTCACAGATCATATTTCACATGCCAAAAAAAGGGCGAGAAAATGATCAGCATCATGTTCTGCATTGTCCAGGCTTGTGCTGGCCCAGGGGACTGCCCCTGTCATGACCTGGGGCAAGGGGCCCAGGTTTCAGCTTTTGTCCTTACCCCTTTTCCCAGCTTCTGATCTCCACCCTCATCCCAACTCCCTGGGGGATGCAGGGGGAAGGGGAGGAGGTTGGAAGGAGGGAAAAGGGGTTTGGATTCATTGCCACGATCAGTCCTAATTTATAGTATTCCTTTTTCTTCTCGATCAGCTAAGTTTGAGTATACCATGTGTACTCCCAAAACTCTGAGCTCCTTAAGCCTATTACATAAATCTGGAAGGCAAATACAGAGACTCCTCTGTTGAAAGTAAGAAAGAACTCTGAGATTAAGTGCTGAATATGCTGATCAAAAATTGTTCAAATTTTGAGGCAATATTGTACATGGAAGTATCAAAATCAAATCAAGGGAAATATAGGGAAAGAAAAATATTGTAGCATCTATGCAATCATACAAGGAACAGAGGTCTCAATGCAGTGATTTTGAGAGCTCTCAGGGTAGTGATGGGCACACGAGTATGAGATTTTTCGGTCTGCTCCCTGAACCCAAGCTGTACCATGACTTCAGCCCTTTCAGTTCTGAAGGGGAATATTATCTGTGCTTCTTAGGTCCAATTCAAAACTGACATTGCTTAATTCCCAGACCATTAAGTAATCCATACCTGAACTGAAAGGTTGGAAAGAACATCATTAGTTAACATACTTTAGACAAGTACTGGCTAATGATAAAAACTGAATTTAGTGATACCTCTTTGAATCTGAGTATAGTGGGAGAAGGAAAATGGAGACCTTCTTTTCGCCAAATATCTGCACTTACTCACAATAGATCTGGTGATGAATTTTCTGTCACTATCAACCTGAAATAGATTTAAGCAGCTGAAAGGCTTCATATTCCATTACCAAGTCTTCCAGTCCGTTCTGAAACAGGTTCTGCCATGTACTAAATTGAAAGTACTGTCTGATTTGCTGAGACATCAAAACTTCACAATTCCAAAAAGGTCTTGAGAGTGACAGCTGTGATGAGCTGTTTGCTGCAGTGATGCATTGCTGCAGAGAGGGGAGTCAGAAGCAAAAAGGTGGTCACTGAGCCAAGAGCTAAAGGAATGCTTAATACAAGAAAGACTTGCTTTTAAACTTCAGTTTAGTAACACCATCGGCGCTAGTGAATATTTAACTAGACATGCCTATGAGGCAACTGGTGATTTCCTTTTATGCTGAAGTAGTATAGGTGTAGGAGTGTGTTGCCCTAAGTTGTTACACTTCATTTCAGCTCAAAAGCATGATTTTCTGACCATTTACTGAAAGAACAAATGTGTCTGAATTGCTGAACCCAAGATATGTGTTCAAAGTTATTTATTGCTTTCCGCAGAATCAGGAGAGGACGTTTAGAAAGTGAGCCTGTGAATAGATATGAACACGATGAACCTGCTTGTATTTCTAAGGCATGTAATGGAAGTACAATAACATTAGACAAAATATACAACAGTACTAGGCAGGATGAATTCTCTGTAGCAGAAAACAATCTTTCTGTGACCTGGAAGTAGCAATGTATTTAAATCTGAGCCACTTAGGCACATCCTACCACCAGTCATCTTCCTTTCTTCTGTGAAACCATGCCGTTTATCTTCAGGAGCTCACTAGTCTGACAGGTTTGCTAACTCTAGTACTTCTTTTCAGTTTCTCTGTTTTTGTGGTGCCATTGCTCTAGACACAGGAGGCATGTGTTGGGTGTGGGCAATTTGCCATTGGGCAGACCACGTTTTTGTCTTCCTCGAAACAGACCATAACCATTTTGGTGTCCATTTCACAGATTAAATAGGTCTTTCAGACCCATGGAAGTGCCTTAACACTGTCTTGCCAGGCTGTGCCTGTTTAAAACTCAAGTACTGAACAGAGGGAGAGAGAAATTATGCAGTTTACACAAAGTGACACACAGTGACTCGATCCAGTTGCCGCTGGTGGATCCTGACTCCCCACCCTTCACTGCTTGCTCATTTATGACCAGTGGGTCCATGATCCTTGCTGACTTTGGTGTGTTTAGGATCGCATTATCAGAAAGGAAATAAAAGGAGGCATTTCTATCTCCATAAAGAGTATTATATACCAGTTTTGTATAGAGTTTTATAATTCAGTATCTCTCTCCAAAGGAAGCATGAAGTGATATTCTTTAATTCATTCTTACCACAAGCAATACCTTCCTCTAGCCTATAAATTGCAGTTTGTCTTCCCCCAACCTTCCAGTTGTCTCTTTTTAATTATTTTTTTTTGAGAAGTCCTCATAATTTGAATAAAACACTTTGCTGGATAAATAATTACCCTTTACACTGCAAACTAGCAATCATTTTCCTGTTTTCATACAACTTCATGAAATCAAAAAATAGGCACACACTCTTATGAACGTGCCTCTGGAGGGAGACACAGCCCAAAAAGTAGTTTATGCCTGACAAGAATAGAATTAGTGTCTTCTCAAAAATCTGAGGCTATCTAATTTAAAGCATGCATCAAAATATACACAGTAGTCTAGTCTGGCAAGATGTGGCTGGGCCTGGATTCTGCAGAACTGCTTTAACCCTTCTTGTGTCTTACACTTTGTAAAACAATTCTGCTGCCTTGAGTTGTTTAAATGCTGCATTTAAAGTAATAAGGAAAAAGAACTACTTGCTTTCTGAGCTCAATGCCAGTGCTAACCAGTATGAGCAACTACAGTTGCTGAAAATCATAAATTCTTTCTCTCCCTGAGATTGCTGAAATATGTTTTGAAGTCTGTGGAAATATTAAACAGCTCAGGGCTAATAATTTGTATTTGGATGTTAATATGCCACCCTGAAGTTACAAAAGCTTGAAATGCTGTGTTACAAAAGCTCATGTTACACAGATTAGAAAAATAAATGATGCCAACCATAGAGCTGATTTACTGCATCCAGTAGAACCTCAGTGCAGTTTGAGAATTGCAATAAACCATACCTAGCTAAAACTCCAGGCAAAAAGAGTCTGTAAATGGTGCTTTTACAGTGTGAAGTTTTGCTGCCAAATGCAAGGTCTGACTCTACTTTCATTAAAATCAATAAAAACTCCTTCCTATACACCTACAGATATAAGATAGTGGTTGTACTACCTTACATGCATACAAACACCTTCTCCCTGTGTTAAAGAAGAAAAAAAAAATACAATGGCAAGATTTATCTGGTGTGCATTTGGTGCAATATTTATCTACTATACATTTGGTGCAATAAGAACATATCCATAATCCCTCTTTTTGTATTTTTTTAGTTCTTAGGCTAGAAGCAGCATTGGAATACGGTAGAATAGAATAGAAGTAACCAGGTTGGAAAAGACCTTCGAGATCATCAAGTCCAACCTATCACCCAACACCATCTAATCAACTAAACCATGGCACCAAGTGTCCATCCAGTCTCATCTTAAACACCTCCAGGGATGGTGACTCCACCACCTCCCTGGGCAGCACATTCCAATGGCCAATCTCTCTTTCTGTGAAGAACTTTTTCCTAACACCCAGCCTAAAATAGAATATGGCACAAGTAAGGTGCATTACAGAACACAATTAGAGAACATATATGTACCTATTGACCGTAAGCCAGCACTGTGCTCTTGTGTCCAAAAGGCCAATGCTATTCTGGGGGATATTAGAAGGGGTGGGGTCAGGAGGTCAAGAGAGGTTCTCCTGCCCCTCTACTCTCCCTCCCAACCCTCTGCCCCCAGCTTTGTTGCCCTTTTCTGGTCATGTTCCAGCAACTCAACATCTTTCCTAAACTGAGGGGCCCAGAACTGGACACAGGACTCAAGGTGTGGCCTAACCAATGCTGAGTACAGGGCAGAATGACCTCCCTGCTCCTGCTGGCCACACTATTCCTCATGCAGACCAGGATGCCATTGGTCTTCTTGGCCAGCTGGGCACACTGCTGTTGTGATCATTGCCTGTCTGAACACAGGCTGGGAACTGATACTATGTAGGAGAATTTCTTCACGGATAATATGAGATATCAGCATCAACCCAGGATACGAACATTAGTTATTGTGATGACTGGCTCGTGCCAGGTGACTGTGGCAATTCTCTTAGTTCCCATTCCTTGGGTTCTTCAAAAATGGCAAATTAAAGTTGTTTCCAGGAATTTCCACCTCCCATATATTGCTATGTCTTTGTTTGCAGCCAGGCAGCCTGACAGACACTGTGGGAGCAGCACACAGACGTGCTTAGCCGTGTGCTTCAGCCACAGGCAGAGGTTAGGAAAGGCTAAACCTTCAATAAGAAAGAAGCAGGCTAATGGGACAGGAGGCCTATTCCAAGTCCTTTATTTGTTCTGAGAAAGTCATTATATGTTCCACTAACCTCTTACCTGTGCTGTTTTCATCTTTTTGTTCTCTAGGGCACCTCTGTATGAAAGCACAAATGCAGGGACATTGGATGAGAACACCTTTCCTTTCTGGGTGAATGAGTTGAGTTCTCAGGAATGCTTTGTCTTTATTGCTTATAATGGGAACATTTTATCTTTCTAAGTTAGGAAAGTCCTGGCTTTTCCATCATCTTGATTTGAAAAAGTAAAGCTACTTAAAAAACCTAAGTTGATTTTAAGGCTCTGCAAATGCTGGAAGTTCAAAGTATTGTCTGTAGGCGCCCAGGTGCTGGCAGGGGAGGCTGCAGGACAGCTGCTCTGAATATGTTCCAACAAACCCATCACAGGACATGCTTGGGTCCTGCAACTGCAATGGTGGTGCCTTGGGAAAGCCTGTGTAAGGGAAGGCAATATGCTGCCTGGGGAGAGAGTAAAAGTGTGAGAAACAGACCTGTGGGCCCCACATGGAAGAGCTGCAGGTGTCTCAGCAGAGATCCACTGTAGTCCCTGGGAGACTACAGGCATTTCTCTGCAACCTTTAGAGATGACCATAATGGTGCAGATGTCCACACTGCAGCCTATGGACAGAAGAGGTGGATGTGCACTGAAGGAAGCTAAAGGCCACAAAGAACATATGCAAAAGCAGGTTTATTCTGAAGGACTACAACCTGAGACCTGGACAGACTGGAGAGCTGGGCAAAGAACCTACTGAGGTTCAACAAGGATAAGTGCAGAGTCCTTCATCTGGGAAGGAATAATAAATTGCACCAGTACAGGTTGTGAGGTGATCTGCTGGAGAGCAGCCCTGTGGAGAAGGACTTGGGAGTCCTGGCGGAAAACAAGTTATCCATGGGACAGCACTGTGCCCTTGTGGCCAGTAGGGCCAATGGGATCCTGGGGTGGATTCAGAGGAGTGTGTCCAGCAGATGGAGGGAGGTTCTCCTCTGCCTCTACTCTGCCCTGGTGAGACCTCACCTGGAATATTGCATCCAGTTTTGGGCTTCCCAGTTCAAGAGGGACAAGGATCTACTGGATAGAGACCAATGGAGGGCTACCAGGATGATTAAGGGACTGGAGCATGTGCCCTATGGGGAGAGGCTGACAGCCATGGGGCTTTACAGTCTGGAGAAGAGAAGACTGTGATGGGATTTAACAAATGCTTATAAATATCTGAGGGCTGGGTGTCAGGGGGAAGGGGATAGGCTCTTCACCATTACACCCTGTGATAGGAAATGGGGTAATGTATATAAACTCCAGCACAGGAGGTTCTACCTCAACATGAGGAGGAACTTCTTCACTGTGAGGGTCAGAGCACTGGAACAGGCTGCCTAGAGAGGCTGTGGAATCTCCTTCCCTGGAGATTTTCAAGACCCATCTGGATGTGTTCCTGTGTGACCTGTGCTGGATTCTATGGTCCTGGTCTGGCAGGGGGGTTGGACTTGGAGGTCTTCAAAGGTCCCTTCCAAATGCTAACATCCCATGATCCTGTGAACCTGTGGATTGTTTACAGGTTTGTACTAGTAAGTTGAGTCCAAATTGCCTGCTATTCTGCTTAGAAAGTACAGACATTTCCTTCCAGTGCTCTGTCTAGCTTTTTTCAATGACAGTTAACATGGAGCTCCCTGCAAGACCAGAAGCCCATAGAAAGTGATGTCATTTTTTTCTACTTCAAGGTGTTTTCCAGGCAAGGAGTACAGGTTCAGTTTTTGAAAGCCACTGCTTTTCAAGAAAGTCATATCCACAAGAGAAAGAAGCAGGTAAATGCAAGCTACAGTCAACTAGGAAAATTTTCCTAGTGCAACAAACTCTAAGCACACCTCCTGCAGGGCATCACCCTTGAACATGCAATGTGGGGCACACACCACAGCAGGTTGGCCTTGCTCAAAAAGAGGCCACTGGCTAAGAGCCTGCCTTGTTGAAAAAAATCTGTCTTGGTAAACATCCTCAATGAAGCTCTCTCAGCCTAATTTACATGGATTTCGTATGATCTTCCCCTAATATGGATAAATGAGAAACAATTAACTGTGTGATGGAGCCAGAAGATTAAAATCAACCACGAAAGAAGGTTAGCATAGTGATACTTGTACAAACCAGCATGGATACAGACTGTTAAACAGTAGGATATCTTTCTGCACATTGGCTTCTCATCAAGAACAAGGTGTTTTGGAGGAGGCCCAGTATACACTCCTCAGCTGCTGAATGGCCACGTGAGGCTGTGCAGCTGTATAATTCATCCTGGCGTGCTCTGATCTGTGACACACAGACACACACACTCTCCCCACACTTCATGGTGTAATATCTGTAGGAGATTTTTGTTTTTACATGGAATTATTAGAACTTATTTAAACAGGGAGCTAAATGCACTGGAGATTCCATAGGTGTGTATATATATCATATTAAACTGATATCCTACTCACAGTGCAGGCAAAATATGTATCTGAGGATAAAGGGAAGAAGGGCAGCAAAGAGGGGAATCTGGGAAAGAAACCTACATGAATCACATCAATGCAACAGGTGTACAAATAAATGTGCAGGAAATTCCCTACTCTAAAGCCCTTATTTGAAGCTAAAAAAAAAAAATTCTCCCACAAGGCTGCAGCTGTGAGAAATTCAACAAACCTTTAAGAATCATTGGAGTTTTGGTTTGGTTTTCTTATTCCTTTGATTGTCCTTGGAAATACTTGCTACTGTAAGAGCCACAGTGAACCATCTTGCTTTAATGTTAGATAACATTTAGTGTGTCTATACACATTACTGCAATAACTTCTGAAATTATGTTATTGTTTCTAAATCTTTATTTGCATTTCAAATTCAGTACCTCTATTCTGCATTTTCTCTTCCTACTCTGACTTTATCCTACCAGCTGACAGATGAAATCCTCATACCTGTTCCCCATGCAGGAACAGAAGACTGGCAGCTACTGTGAAAGGAATTCACTATCTACAGAGAATGAAGATTTCAAAAGGATGAATGAGAATTTGTCCCTCAAATTGCATTTTTCTATTAAATACAGAATTCCATAAAAATAGAATGACCCTGAATAGAAGACAACTTCTGATTTTCATGTGCATGTGTTTTAGTGAATGAAGATTACATTTTACCTCTTCTCTTCATCCCCTGCCCCACTCCTCACTCATCTACTTCCTACACATTGCATCCTTCAATCAAGTTTTTCATCTCACATTCCTTGACCTTTCCTCCCCCCTATTGCACATCTCCACTCATTCCACTTTTATATAACATGTATCCTGCCTCATAGCTATCTTGTATCTTAAACTGCAGAATGTTAGCCCCCCTGCTCCTGCTAATTTTCAGATTGTGTTGTGGAGGAGGTGCTGGAACTGTTGCCTCCCACTGCTGCCTAAGGTGAAAGCTTTGTCAGCTGGCTCTCTTGAGCATGAATCACCATCTCTCAAATCATAACTTCCTGACTCTTCCAGCAAAGTGCAATTTTTTTAGCCATGTTTGAAATACATCAGGCAGGAAAGGGGAACAAACTTAACCCAGTTAAACTGGAGCAAAGATTGAGATCCAGTCTTACAACCTTTTAATACAAAAATCTGCTCTGCTGTTCTGCTTCTCTCATTAATCATAATTAATTCATAACTGAACATCAGTAGAGGTGAAAGAGTCTCAGACTGTTGCTCTGTTGAACAGGGTTTTTGAACTAGGACATGGGAGACCAGCATGCTGGGAAGCATGGTATTTGGTAAGTACAGTTAGATGCCTGGAGTTATCAGTACTTGAACCTGATTCATTTGGATCACTGTTAAAGACCAAGGTCACTTAATACCTAAAGAGGAATGGGCATAGCCTTTAGCTGTTCCCATGACAGGTATCATAGTAATCTTCTTTTAGCTTTAGACAAACCATGCATGGCTGAATATCAACCAGAGCATGGCTATGCCTACGTGGCAGGAGTCTGTTGTGTGCAGACCATATTGTCTTGTACCTGCAGTGTTCACAATAAGAAAAAGCATGTTTTGATCCCCCAGCTTAAATGGGGGGCATGCTGCATGCTTTACATGTATAGCTTGCCAGGCTTTTGGTGTGCTGTGAGGACAGCCTGTCCTACTCTACGAAAGTTTCAGATGGTTGCAGAACTCACTGTCAATGCTGGTGTGATTTAGAAAGTTTTGGGTGTAGATAGTAGCTGAGCTGTTCCATATTCCAAATTTTAGGTTCAATCAAGTTAAGCAGAGAAGAACAGAATAGACTAGAACAGAATAGACTAGACTAGACTAGACTAGAATAGCATGGAACGGAATGGAATGGAATGGAATGGAATGGAATGGAATGGAATTAACCAGGTTGGAAAAGACCTTCAAGATCGTCAAGTCCAACCTATCACCCAACACCAGCTAATCAACTAAACCATGGCAACAAGTACCCCATCCAGTCTCTTCCTAAACACCTCCAGTGATGGTGATTCCACCACCTGCCTGGGCAGCACATTCCAATGGCCAATCTCTTTCTGTCAAGAACTTCTTCCTAACATCCAGCCTAAACCTCCCCTGGTGCAGCTTGAGACTGTGTCCTCTTGTTCTGGTGCTGGTTGCCTGGGAGAAGAGACCAATCCCTACCTGGCTACAGCCTCCCTTCAGGTAGTTGTGGAACCACATCTCTTAAGAGCCTAGATTTGCTGCTTGAGTTCCAGTCCCTCTGAAAATGGTTTTCCAGTAATTCTATTGTCCTTCTTTTATATCAGACACTTTTATTTGAGTACAGCAAGAAGTCATTCTTTCTTAGTCACAAAGGTAAGCCTTAAATTTCAGCAGACTGGGCAAAAGAGATTGGCTGGAGGCTGAGCTTCAGCCATTTTACAGGCCTAACGTTTACAGACTTCTAAGTATTGCAGAAACTACATTCATCTTTCTATTATCAATCTGAATAGACACAGATCTGTAATAAGAATACTTAGTGTTGTTACAAGCTCTTAAATAATATAGCAGCTCTCCTTAACAAATAGCTTCACTGTAGTCTAATAGCTATTAACATAGCTAAAATTAATTAGGAGGTAGCTTATTCATCCACTCAAAAAAAAAGAGAGCAGTTAAGATGAGAAAGTTGAATGGAATTTATGATTTACCTATTTTGTTGGGGGATAAACAGATACATCATCACAATCAATGTGTCTGTTAGTAATTAAAAACAATGTTTCACCTGGTAATTTCTGATGTAGTTTTACATTTGGGTGGCTCACAATAGTCCAGGGAGGCTTTCAAACCAGTGAATTCATTTTTCCTTCCCAGGCATTTCTTTCATCCTCCTTCATGTTTGTGATTCCTGTCATCATCATCATTACCATTATCTATTTCCCTGTGTGGGAAATTATCTGTTTCCCTGCACTACTTTGTATAGTCCAAGGACTTCTATTTAAAAAGCACTTTCTTACATAATGCTCTATCCCACGTTATTCTACATAGCAATTTTTGCTCAACAATACCAAAAGCTACACAGTGTGAAAGAAGGGAAACATGGAATTAAGTGGAAGCAGTAGGATAGAGGTTTGAAGGGAGAAAAGGAAAAAAAAAAGACAAATTTTAAGAAATACTAAGGAGTAAAGGCTTACTTTCAGATGCATTCCTACACAGCTGACAAAAAACCCCAAATCCCTGATGTGGGAGTAGGTCTTTACCAAGTGTAATATATAACTGACATCAAACAAATTATGACAAATTACATAAGCTGACAATTTGCTCCCTGTAAATTTGTGCAATTTACATTATCTCTTGTACCAAAAAGCCCTCAGTTTTACTTATTCTAGGTTGGATCTGAAGGTCTGTGTCTGTGGAAGGAGACAGGACTGGAGATTATCAGCCCTAAGCAGTGTGGTTTATTAAATAACATTAGTCCTACTTAGACTCCAGATTTTCTTGGGAGATGATGTCAGAAGCATAAAAGCAAGAAATGGATTAGAGCAAAATCTTCAGAGAAAAAGGGAGTGCTATTGAAATCTCAAAGAAACATCAGGGAAGGAAGAAACATGACAGTTAGACACAATATTCCAATCATAGATTGTTTCTGATAGAGTTTGAAGGCAAATGGATTTTACCTGGGTTTGACTGTTTGACAGTTCAGCCTATGGAACAAATGATTATAGAGGATGGATGCAAAGCATGTGAAAATTACTGAATCCATTTCTACTGATTTTAATTGGCGTGGATCAGCTTTTAAAAGCTCAGCAGTACTTCCCAACTGACAAGCAAATGGTACATTAGCCTTCACCTACCACAATCTATCTTCCTATTTAGCCTTCTCTCTTTACTGTTATTTTGCAATAGAAGGTATCTGGTGTTCTGCTGTGGTTCAGGCCCAGTCAACAGGTCACACAATTGCCTTCATGACCCCTAGCTTCCAGTGGGATGGGAGGGAGAATTGGGGGGAAAAGATGTATTTTCTCTTCTCCAGGAGTTCTTCTTTTCTTCTTACAGCAGGTAAAAATTAAAGCATGGTTTTGCTGGTGGTGGAAAGAGGGTTCCTGGACTGCTTTCAGGCAGAACAGAACAGAACAGAACAGCACAGCATAGCATAGCATAGCATAGCATAGCACTGAATTGAATTCAATTGACCAGGTTGGAAAACAACTTCACAATCATAAAGTCCAACCTATCACCCAGCACCGTCTTATCAACTAAACCATGGCACCAAGTGCCTCATCCAGTCTTCTCTTAAACACCTCCAGTGATGGTGACTCCACCACCACCCTGCGCAGCCCATTCCAATGGCCAATCTCTCTTTCTATGAAGATCTTCTTCCTAACATCCAGCCTAAACCTCCCCTGGTGCAGCTTGTGACTGTGTCCTCTTGTCCTGTGTCCTTATGTTCATGGTTCATGTTCATGGTTCATATTCATGGTGATGGTTTTTCCTCTCAGTCCTTTTCTCTCTGAGCTGCTAAGGCTGAATGTCTTTTATTCAGTTACAATACAATACAATACAATACAATACAACAGGTTGGAAGAGACCTTCAAGATCATCACGCCCAACCCATCAACCAATCCAACCCACCCAAAACACAACACAGTACCATACAGTACAATACAGTACAAAAGAGTACAATACAGTACAAAAGAGTACAATACAACCCACCTAAACAACCAAAAAACTAAACCCTGGCACCAAGCACCCCATCAAGCCTCTTCTTGAACACCTCCAATGAAGGTGACTCCACCACTTCCACAGGCAGCTGATTCCAGTGGGCAACCACTCTCTCTGTATAGAACTTCTTCCTAACTTCCAGTCTAAACCTGCCCTGGCGCAGCCTGAGACTGTGTCCTCTTGTTCTGGTACTGGCTGCCTGGGAGAAGAGACCAACCTCCGCCTGGCTACAACCTCCCTTCAGGTAGTTGTAGAGAGCCCTGGCCCACACCCCAGTCACATTAATGCATATGCAACTGCCAGATGTGCTGTCAGTAGGCAGAGCTGAGCCATCAGGCAGGTCCTTCACAACAATCTTATCTTTTGTTGGACATTCTGGAGGGTCTTCTCACTATCCCCTTCCTGGGTAGCTGTTTGGGTGAGGAGCAAAGACATGATTTAGTCTCTTACAACATTTTACAGCATATATGTGAAGGAAGCTAAAGCTAAGGCAAAGGCACTCCAGTAGTATGAGTAACTTTCTTTAACTCCCATTTTTTTTAGTTTGTCAATAGTTTTCTCCAGTGAAAAAATGAGTGGAGAGTCCCAGGTCTCTCTGGAGCAAAGATGAGTTTGAGATTCACCAGAGTAATATCCCTGAGACTGCAGGCTGTCCAAAAACCCCACGGATATATCATCTCCTGAGAAATACAGTCACCTCTGCCTGCCAAGGTTCTGTCTGCTTTTCTGGCCCTTAGAATGTTTATTTTTATACTTATTTAAATCTCCCATGCTTCCCATTGAAACATTTCTTTCAATAAAACTTTTCAATTCTCCTAAGTTTTCCAAGTTCTCCTAACTTTGACTTATATTGTAATGGGAGTACTGGCCTAAAACTGAACTCCAGCAGTCTGAAAGGTGACCAGGATAAATATGTAGCTTAATGGTGAATAACTGACTTTGATGCAGTTTCATCAATCAGACAGAGATAAACTTCTTTCTCTTCTTGCAGTAACCCTTTTTAAGACAAATGTATTGATTTCCCCCCCCTATCACACAGACATATTAACTAGCAAGACACTCAATGCATTTTTCTGTCTGCACAGGCATTTTGAGCAGCAATTGATTTTTTTTTGGCTCTATGGGAAAACAGTCACTCTTGAGTGATAAACTCCCCCCCAAAAACTGTGCTTCCTTTTGCACTGCTGCCAGAGGCACAGAATTAGCATTCACAAAACTTATGAAAGGTAACAAAAGGAATATATTCCCCACCCCCAGTGAAGTTTTAAATTTAGGACCAGAGGAATTCATGGTAGGAGATAAGATTCATTAGCAGAATTAAAGAGAGAAGTATATTTGATTACTCTTATCTTCCATTAATCTGTACAGTAATTGGGCAATGAAGCCAACTCAGGTCCCTTAGTGACTGATCATTAAAGACCCCGTGGTACTCTTCACAAGAGTAGAGTTATCCTCCCTGTCCTTGCCAAATTCAATCACAAGTGATAATTTTTTTTATACCCATCTCTATTTTCCCCACACTTTTTATCTGGGTAAGACTTTGCTTTTAATTTCCTGCACAAAAATTGTTGTATAATGTTTCTATGTGCTATTCAAGAGCTGCAGTTTTCCACCCTGAAGATTACAGTATCAGATCAAATGATTTTTTTGCATTATAGATATGACAAAGTGTTATCATGGGCCTTTGAAAGTCTGTGGTACTTAGCTCTATCAGAGTAGGCCTATTTAGTGGATTGGGTTCTCAGCTGCAAAGTGGGACAACTATAGGACAAGTGCTTTTTCCTGCTTTGATGACTGTAATTTCTAAATGTTGCCACTAATAGCAGAATTGAACCTGCAGAATCAGCATCACTTGAGAAGGTGCTGAAGCATCAAGGAAAAATAAAAGAAAATAAAAACAATTGCTGCACTGGAATTGCTGAGCTGCCAAAGGATCTGGATTTTCTTACTTTTATATATATATATATACACACACCTATACATGTCAAAAAAGGCATGATGGATGTCTACAAGTTTCATACACAATGACAGTGATGTCTTTAGAAGAAAACTTGACCATGCTGGATAATAAAAATCCTATCAGTGCAGTAGTAGCTTCTAATGCATGCCACGTGGGCTTCATGAAAGAAGGATTGGAAACTGGATGTAGGAATCCTGTCTACAAATCCTGGATGCAAATCACCTTGTGATTGTGTCATGAACTGAGATGTGTCCCAGCAAAGGATGAAGACTCACCAGACTGCAGCTGCCCTGACAACAATGGGCAGATGCCACTGCTATCAATACTCTCCGGAATATGCATAAGACAAGATTATCTCCACCCATCAAGTACCCTGGAAAGGGAGGATGGTGAGAGGACAATGGATTCACAACCTGGCCCATGAGGTGTGTTATGTGTGTGGGCAGGTAAATGGAGAAGGGGGAGGCAGAGGGCTCCCCACCCCCCCTTCCTCCTGATCCCTGTACAAACACAAGGAATACACAGGAAGGTCTCCTGGGGGACAATAGCTGGACACATGCCTAAGGACTGAAAACTGTATAAAAAGACTTGAGTGATACTGGCAGAAAGAAGATGACACCACACGCTGGAAACTCTCTCTCCACCTCTGACCAAGGGTAATATAATCCCTTCCCTGCTCTCTCCCTCTTCTCCCCTGTTTCTACTTTCCTCTCTCTTTCTCCCTCCTTCTGTTCCATCCACTTTTATTCTGTTAATAAATAGCCTGGAGGGCTGTTGATATTTGGGGTTCATTTGTGCTTCTAATTTCATAGCACAGGAATATTCAAAAGAACTGAGGCTCTTTCCCTCTTTGGACCGAGACACTGTAGTCCTGACTCACAATGCAGCCTGGTTGTTGAGAAAACCTTCACTTCAGTACTGCCTTGTAAATCATCCAGTCCAAAACGCAGTAGAGTCTGGACACCTGATAACAAGGCTGTAACTGACTAAAACTGACTAAACAAACGTGGGTTTGGTTTTGTTTGGGGTTTTGTTTGTTTGCTTTGTTGTGTTTTGTCTGGCTACCTGCCCACTGACAGAAGGCAGAGGTTTGAAGTTCTGTTTGTAAATGAGATAAACTCACCTACTCTCTGAAGCATTACAGAACGCTGTGGTGTGTGTGGTAACACTGTTTCTTACCTGTTGCAAGGCAAAGGGAGGCACGTACTCTTGCTAAAAGTGTATTATAGCATGAAAAATTAGTCTGCTGACTGTCTCAAATCACCTCCACGTCCTCCTTGTGTTTTAGCATAGCTTCTAGGAGGATCTGTTCCATGACCTTCCAGGGCACAGAGGTAAGGCTGATAGGTTAGTAATTTTCTGGTGTTCTTTTCTACCCATTACAAAAAGAAATGGTTGCAATGTTTCCATTCTTCCAGTCAGCAGGGGCTGTCAAGACTATCCAAACATCCTGGAGAGTGGCTTTGCAATTACATCAGCCAATTCATTCAGGACCCTGGGATGCATCTCATCAGGTCCCATAGATTTATTTATGTTGAGGTTGCTCAGGTGGTCTCTAACCTGAGCTTCCTTTGCAGTGAGAGAGACTTTACACTCCTGGTCTTCACTGAGTGGTCCATCCACTCAGGAGAGGTGAGGAGAGAGGTTGGCAGTGAAGACTAAGGGGAAAAAATGTTATTTAGTGTCTCAGCCTTCTCCTTGCCTGTTGGCACTAGCTCTCCATTCTCACTCCTCAGGCTTTCTTTGCTGGTTGATGTACCTGTAGAAGCCCTTCTTGTCATTCTTTGCATCTCATGCCAAGTTCCTCTCTAGCCATGCCTTGGCCTTCCTGACCTCGTCCCTAAAAAGCCAGGTGGTGTTCCTCTACTCATTCCAGGATACCTGTCCCCCATTCCACTCTCTGTGCAGTTCTCTCTTTGCTCTTTATTCTGACCAGCAGGTTCCAACTCAGCCATGTCCTTCGCTTCCTTGCCTGATTTTTTATACATGGGGATTGAGAGCTCTTGCATTCTGTGGAAAGTATCCTTAAAGATCCAACAGCTGTGTTCTGCTCCCCTCTCCCTGAGGACTATTTCCCAGGGGCTCCCTGCTGGCTAACTCCTTGAAGAGCTGGAAGTTTGCTTTTCCGACTAAACTCCTCACCTGTCCCATCTCTTAGGACTGTGAACTCCACCAATACGTGATCACTGCAGTCCAGGCTGCCTCCAGTCTTGACATCACTGATGAGCTCACTTGTATTTGTGCCCATCAAGTCACAGATTGAATCCCATCAGGCACAGCTAGCTGTCTATTACCTGACTTAAGAACTTATCCTGGAGGCACTCCAAGAATCTCCCTGACTGCCTACAGCTCAACATGATGCACAAGTGCTACTGGGATTTCTCTCTTTTTGTGGATTACTGGAGAAGGAGGTAGATCCAAAAGCCAGGCTCATAAGACTGGAATCCCAAAAGATTATTAAAAGCACTCTTAAAACTTGCTTTGCACTGTGTATTTTCCCCTATCTACTTCCTACCCTAACTCATCAGCAATTTTCATATGAGCATCATGGGTTACAATAACAAGCTTTGCCAGATGTGTTTAAAGAAGTGAGAGAGGATAGAGAGGCAGAAAAAAAGGTGGTGGGGGGGGAGGGAGTGGGGCACCTTCTCAGAGCCTCTTCAGACTTCTAGGAAGATTAGAGGGCCATAGTTCCCTTTTTCATTAAATCATATTTTCCCCAGGTCATTGCATAAGTCAAACTCTTGTAGCACAGAGCCACTTTCCAACATAAATTGAGATTTAGTAATAATTTAAAAGGTGAACACTGAAAGTGCATTTCAGAGAATCAGAAAAAAAATAGCTTGGTACCTAAGCACTGCAGAAATCTTTGGAACTTCAATGCCTCATGTGATCAGACCTCAAATCAGAAAAAAAACACCCAAGAAAATAGCATTTTCTGATAACTTTTATTTTGCTGCCTTTGACAGGAAGTGAGCTTAATCAAAGAGTTTTGATTTGAGAAATAGTCATAAGTTCAAGTCTGCACATACCTCAGTGGATTATTCAACTCTAATTAGGATATCATTTAAGCAATTAACAAGACAAATGTTCTGCCTCACATGGAAAATACCTTAATGTTTATACAATGAAGTTTCAACACTAAAGGTTCTTAGAAATCAAATACCTCAATTCCCACTTGGGAAAATTACTTTTCTTTTGTTGGAGTGTGGACACAGTTTTCTAATGTTTTGAAGGCCACAACAGTTTAAACAACTCCTGACCTTATTAGAAAGCAATGAGATCATGGCGGGCCGAGTCTTAAACTAGAACTGCGTGTTTGTTTGCAAATTAAACACAGAATCTCAGTCTCAAATGTTCATCTTCAAGCACTGACTTAAATAAAATGATGTCTACCTCAGTATTCAGCACATGAAATACTGATAAACATTTAATAAGTAATAGTTAAGCCCCTGGGAGATTTTTTCCATAACAAATTATATATATCTATATATATGTGTGTGTGTGTGTGTGTGTGTGTCTGTATATGTGTGTGTATATATACTTGTATATAAAAGGATCACATCATCCATGAATGTATTCTTTGAAATAGACAGCTTCTGATTTAAATATCCAGAGACTTTTTTCTGTTGCATAATCTTCTTGTCGAGGAAGAGTTTCTTTATGGCCATACCTTCTCCCCCACACTTCCAAGACAGCACCCTCTGTATTTTGACATATTTTAGCTGTAGTTCAAACTACTATTTTACTAGAATAAAGCTTTGATACTTGTGTGTGCTGGTTTAAGTTATGTATCATCTAAATGTGTCACCACAGAAATGACTCCTCGTTGGGAGCTGTTTTGTTGTTATTGTTGTGCTTTCCTAAAATTGCACAAGATTATGAAACTTCTTCATTTGCTCTGTTTCTTTGGCCTCTTCAGTAGAATGGGATGGGATGGGATAGGATGGGATGGGATGGGATGGGATGGGATGGGATGGGATGGGATGGGATGCGATAGGATAGGATAGGATAGGATAGGATAGGATAGGATAGGATAGGATAGGATAGGATGGGATGGAATGGAATGGAATGGAATGGAATGGAATGGAATGGAATGGAATGGAATGGAATGGAACGGAATGGAACGGAATAGTTAACCAGGTTGGAAAAGACCTTTGAGATCTTTGAGTCCAACCTATCACCCAACACCATCTAATCAACTAAACCATGGCACCAAGTACCCCATCCAATCTCTTCCTAAACACCTCCAGTATCACAGTATCACAGTATCGCTAAGGTTGGAAGAGACCTCGAAGATCATCGAGTCCAACCTGTCACCACAGACCCCACGACTAGGCCATGGCACCAAGTGCCATATCCAGTCCCCTCTTGAACACCTCCAGCCACCTCCCTGTAACCATATAAGAAGCATTAATACATACAAGACAAGCTTATGCACAGAGCCCTTACTACTTGTGCAGTGCTTTGATATATTGCCTATATCATCAGGAGGGCATTATGTAGTTCACTAATTGTGTTTTCACTTTGGATCATCATATTTATATCATATTCATAATGTCTAGGGAAACCTGCCCCTACAGTCCATTCTCGTTACTACGCTCTCACTATTGGATTAGACAGCATTTTCAATTTAAGGAGAGTTAAATAAACAATGCTGGCAGTGAACTTGTCCAGTTCCTTGCAAAGGAGACCTAGTTATGCCTGTTATTTTCTACCTTTAAAACAAGCTTTTGTGCCTAGGGCTCTGGTTTTATGTGAATTCTCTCAGACAAAAGTGATTAACTCGCCAATTAACTTTCGAAGGCAAATTTTATGAGGGGAGTATTGCTTAAAAGTCACAGACCTACAGAGTCAATGCTTAAGGCAGCACCTACAATAGTTTGTTCATCTGTTTATTTGATATCACTTTTCCCACTTCTATTGCAAAAGGTAAACAAAGGTCTGTTAGACTTTATTAAAGAAGATATAAAGGAAGCAGAAACAATGGAATTAGTTACTGAAAAGTAAATCTGCAATTCAAAACTACTTTAAAAAAATCACCAACTGCTGTTTATATACTTTATAAGGAAAATAAAAGTACTTCCCTATTCCTATGTGCAATTGTAACTTGATAGTTATATATACCAAACCTGATGTGCTGAACACTTGCTTCTTTTAGAACAGAATAGAATAGAATTAACCAGGTTGGAAGAGATCTTTGAGATCATCAAGTCCAACCTATCACCCAACACCAGCTAATCAACAAAACCATGGCACCAAGTGCCTCATCCAGTCTCTTCCTACACACTTCCAGTGATGGTGACTCCACCACCTCCCTGGGCAGCACATTCCAATGGCCAATCTCTCTTTCTGTGAAGAATGTTTTCCTAACATCCAGCCTAAACCTCCCCTGGCGCAGCTTGAGACTGTGTCCTCTTGTTCTGGTGCTGGTTGCCTGGGAGTAGAGACCAACCCCCACCTGGCTACAACCTCCCTTCAGGTAGTTGTAGACAGCAATAAGGTCTGCCCTGAGCCTCCTCTTCTCCAGGCTAATCAACCCCAACTCCCTCAGCCTTTTCTCACAGGGCTGTGCTCCAACCCCCTCCCCAGCTTTGTTGCCCTTCTCTGGACACATTCAAAAGTCTCAATGTCTTTTTTAAATTGGGGGCCCCAGAACTGGACACAGGACTCAAGGAGTGGTCCAACCGGTGCTGAGTACAGTGCACAATGACATCCCTGGTTCCTGCTGGCCACACTATTCCTGATGCAGGCCAGGATGCCATTGGCCTTTTTGGCCACCTGGGCACATTGCTGGCTCATGTTCAGCCAGCTGTCAATCAGTATCCCCAGGTCCCTTTCAGCCTGGCCGTTCTCCAGCCACTCCAACCCCAGCTGCATGGGGTTGTTGTGACCAAAGTGCAGCACCTGGCACTTGGACTTGTTATAAGAATCATCAGAAACCAACTTTCCATTTAAATGGTCAGGTTACTTAATATGAAAAGGATATTAATTGTTGTATTTCATCTGACAAGAATAGGCACAGAATAAAGTGAAGAAAACCCAAACACATACACACACAAAACAAAGCCAAAAAAATGGGGAGGAAAAAAGAAACACAAAATTTGCATACAAACCATAGAAGTGAAACAGACCTTTCTGACTGCAAAACCATTGTGTAAACATTGTTAATAATATCTTAAACATTGTTGTGTTATCAACACTGGTTTAGCTACAAATCCAGAAGAGCATACCATAGAGAAGGCTGTGAATGAAGCTGCCTTAGGCTGGGCCATTTATTTATTTGTTTATGCATTTGAATCCTGTAGTCTCCTGATAAAGATTAAGGCTAGTGCAAACTCCATGCTAACATATTAAAGCAAGTGTCACAACAATAAAGGACAAAAAGCAAGGTTAAAATGCTGGTGGTCTGTTGTCCTTACAACTTGGAGTTTTAACAAAACACCTGACAATTTCATACATCTCAGAACTGCAAAGAAAGCAGCTGGGGAAATCAAACAGTGCACAGAATATCTAGGACCAAGAAAAACCTAAAAATATTTACACTTACAGTTTTCTTTCTGCAGGACAACCCCAGCCCTACCTAATCCTTATTTGGTCATTTTAGTAGCAGGGACAATAGCTTCAGTTGATAGCAGGACTAACATTACTGCTGGAATTATGTCTTCAAGCTTCACCTCCACCACAAGTGTGCTGAGAAAAGGCTGTTACAGAACACTGCGACATAGCTCCTATGAACAACTTTGTAAGGACGTGTAAGAAATAACAGCTTAATATCACCAGTCCATAGTAAGAATGGAATGCTGTGGCAAATCAGAAATACCATTTCTATGCTTCTGACTTTGCCATTAGTCCTTCAGGACTAGGAACATCAAAGCACAAGTATTGTCTAAGTGTGCCGACCTCTTTTCACCTCCTCTCATGTGAATTCATTATCTAAAGCACAAGAGACATCGATCATTTCTGGAGGTTTTGTGGCTCTGTTGCACTGTAAGCATTAAGCAACAATAAAGGTAGTATCAGCTATGTGCACTTTAAACATGCCCCATGCAATTAATTCAGAAAGTCAATAAGGCTATATAAATTAAAAGAAGCTTTTACCATTAATAAAACATGCAAATCTGGTAATCTTCTTAGTGTGGCGAAGGGCAGAATTTAAATTTCGCAGAGAATGGATCAGAGAGATTTGGTTTAAGATTAAACAGATGGGTTTGACTCTTTTCTGCTCATCTAAATTGTTCATTCACAAAATGTAGATGTTCTCAGCCTTTTTGAGTGGCAAGATGGATAGACATTGATACTGTAGAGGCAGTGAAAGCAGTAGTCATCAGGCTTTTCCACTTCATTTGGTTCAGATACCTTTCATCAGCAAAAGGCTGGAGTGATCAGCTTGGCTCTAGTGTGTCCTTTGGACTGAAAAACTAACCATTTGCCATTTTAGATTTCCAAGGAATAACATGTATTTTATTTTGGTTTTCATCTGGCCTACAGACAGGAAAATCATTTAAATGTGCTGTAACTTATTGCATGCTGAGTGTTCCAGACATCTAGATTGAGGGGATGAGCCAAAGAGCAATTTGTCACTTCCTTCCATTTCATTTGACGATTGCCTGACTTTTCTTTCTAGCTCTAGGACCTACATCTGTGAGACAACTTACCAGTGGTTTGAAGGATGGTTGGGAGCAGGGAATCTACTGAGCAGACTGAAACCCTGTTTCCACCATCATGGAGAACTAGTGACCATTTTATTTCTGCTGTGTTATTGTCACAGTGGCATTGCCTGGAACTCCTTTATGAATTGCAGCAATTCTAAGCAATTTCTTTAGCCTAGAAGCATGGTGAACTGCCAATATAGAATACATCACAAATTTTACATAACATGTTGCTAGTCTTTAGTGAACCAACTCTCAAATCAATTATGTCTGCTGGCAAGGAAGCCCTTAACACTCTAAATAATTTAAAGTGCAAACTGTGTGGCATACAATTCCTTTCAGCAGCAGCAAGATTGATTTCACCTTGTAGTATCTCTGCCCTACAGAAATGGCCTTTTTTAGTTAAGTTTTCAAAGTTATCACAATAAACCAGTAAAGTCTGCAGCACATAACACAAGCTACATTTGTTCTTCTCAGATCAGATAGACAGTCATTAGTCAAAGTAAAAAATTACCAGAAAGGTAGCATTAAACACTCTTCCACTCTCCATTATAGACTTGCAGGAGGAGTTTGTAGAGAATATTAGCACTCATTCAGGATGGCATTCAGAGGAGAATATTATATCATTTCAGAGTACCTGCAGAAATTAGTCACAATAAATTAATTCAATTTCATTTTGTTTATGTGCTTTCTCAAAATATCCTGAGCAACTTTCATCTGTCACCAGCTCTGTATGTGTCAGCTGCATAGATATGCCTTTTTTTGAACTAAAGGCAGGATTTTGAGCTCTGTACCTGAACCCAGTGTCCAGTAAGCTCAGGAAGGCTTTTCATGGCTATGGAAACATCATCTCTTCTTGTTTCTCCTTCCCAGATCAACGTATCAAGAAACATGGGAGACATAAATAACAGCATAATTGGTTGGGAAAAGACCTCTAAGATCCTTCAGTTATCAACTATTGACCTAACACTACCATGGCCATTAAACTGCATCCCAAAGTGCCATGTCTACACATTTCTGGAACACCTCCAGTGAGAGGGACTCCACAACCTCCCTGGGCAATTGATTCCAGTTCCTGGCCACTCTTTCCATAAGTATTTTTTTCCTAATGTCCAATCTAAACATCCCCTGGCACAATTTCAGGCCATTTGCTCTTGTCTTGGCAGGCAAACACGTTTATGATGAGCCATCAGTGTACCCTCATGGCCATGAAGGCCAGTGGTACTCTGGGGTTTATTAAGAGTATGACCAGCAGGTTGAGCAAGGCTGTCCTCTCTGTCTCCTTTGCCCTAGCAGGGCCACATCTGGAATATCGTGTCCAGTTTTGGGCTCCCCAGCTTAAGAGAGACAGGAAGCTACTGGCAGGAGTCAAAAGGAGAGCCACAAAAATTATCAAGGGACAGAAGCTTCTCTCTTATGAGGAGAAGCTGAGAGACTTGAGGCTCTTTAGTCTGGAGAAGAAAAGACTGAGGTGTGATCTTATTAGTGCTTATAAATATCTAAACGGTAGGACTCAAGAGGATGAGGCCAGGCTCTTAAGTGGTGGCCAGTGACAGGATGAAGGGCAAAGGGTACAGACTAGAACACAGGATATTTCACTTAAACATAAGGACAAACATCGTTATTTTAAGGGGACACTGGAGGAGGCTGCCCAGGAAGGTTGTGGATTCTCCTTCTCTGGAGACTTTCAAAATCTGTTTGGGTATGTTTCTGTGAAACCTGATCCTGGTGAACCTGCTATAGTAGGGGCATCTGGATGAGCTCTGTATGCCCCTTCCAACCCCTACCATTCTGTGCTTCTATGATTGTGTGCAAACAACTCAAATTAAGAGTGCCTTTGTCAAGGTGGTTTTTCCCATGCCTGTACTTAGCACTCAAGAGTGAGGAAAGAAAAGGCCCCAGAGATACCAGGGGTATGTAGAGCATATCCTTGAGATCAAAGTCAGCTTCCTGTGGCAACCTTGACAACAGGTTGTCCTAGAAGGGAACATGCTCCCTTCAGATAATCTAAGGAGATTGGAGGGAAAATCACATCCTTCTTCAAAACATACTGAAAAAGAGCGCTGCTTGCTATTAAACCTATAAAAGTTGAACTGGGTTTTTCAGTTACAGAACATGTAATTGGTTTCAGCAAAGAAAGTACAATTCAGAAAAAGAGAAAAAGAAAGCAAAAAGAATAGTTTGCCCACTTTGCTTCAGAATGACAGTCAAGGGGCACTTTAATAAAGCACACAACTCTCTGCTTATGGTGCAGCCTGCGAAGGCTGAATGGTGAATGTGTTTTACAAGTGCAACCTGGGAATCCAGAAAGAAATAGATTTCATTAAATTGAGTCTGTACAGCTGCCTATTCCATTATTAGATCAGAAAGGGCTGATGTTATGTATGCATAGATTTATATATTTTTAAAAATTGTTATTTTTTTGCAAACCTTGCAGATGTAAAAAGAAGTCCTTGGGAAAAGTCAGAGATGAATTATAGCAGACAGAATCTCATTCACACTATGTACAGCAATCTTTATTTCTAGACCACTTCACCTGCAGAATATCATAATTAGAATCAAAACTGAAGTATCCCATTGTGGATGGTAATCTTTCCTTGACTTCAATCTTTAAATCAAGACTTTTCCCAGTAACTTAACAGTAGATCAAAAGAATAAACCCCTCAAAGTTTCAAAAGAACACCTCCAAATCAAAAGACATTATTTAGTCACTTTTCCCAGGCCTTCTGTTTCATTTTCCTCTTTGCCTTTTATTTTATCTTACATCTTTCTGATCCCAATCTACAGCATCCACAGTACCCTTATAGGCTTAAAACACAGGAAAAATGAAGTGAAAAACAGCAGAGCTGATTGGGTTGTTGGAAAAGAACTTCAAGATCATCAAGTCCAACCTATCACCCAACACCATCTAATCAACTAAACTGTGGCCTCATCCAATCTTCTCTTAAACACCTCCAGTGATGGTGACTCCACCACCTCCCTGGGCAGCACATTCCAAAGGCCAATCTCTCTTTCTGTCAAGAACTTCTTCCTAACATCTAGCCTAAACTTCCCCTGGCATAGCTTGAGATTGTGTCCTCTTGTTCTGGTGCTGTTTGCCTGGGAGAAGAGACCAATCCCCACCTGGTTACAACCTCCCTTCAGGTAGTTGTAGAGAGCAATAAGATCTTCCCTGAGCCTCCTCTTCTCCAGGTTAGGCAACCCCAGCTCCCTCAGCCTCTCCTCACAGGGCTGTGCTCCAGACCCCTCCCCAGCTTCATTGCCCTTCTCTGGACACGTTCCAGCAAGTCAACATCTCTGCCTACAGCAATACTCTGCTCAGGGGCTTGGAGCACCTCTGCTACAAAGACAGACTGAGGGAGCTGGGGTTGTTCAGCCTGGAAAATACAAGGCTCTGGGGAAACCTAAGTCACCTCCCAGTACCTGAAGGGGGCCTACAAGAAGGCTGGAGAGAGACTGCTTACAAAGGCCTGTAGAGATAGGATGAGGGGCAATGAGAAAAGTAGATTTAGCTTGGATGTTGGTAATAGGTTTTTTACCATGAGGGTATTGGAACACTGGAACAGGTTGCCTGAATATCCCCTGAGATAGTCAATGTGAGGCATGACAGGGCTCTGGGCAACCTGATCTAGTTGAGGATGCCCCTGCTGACTGCAGAGGAGGTTGGGCTAGATGATCTTCAGAGGTCCCTTCCAACCCAGACCATTCTATGATTCTATGCTGCTGTAGCAAACCTGACTGTAAGTTAGATTCAAACATCAATATTTTTTTAGGAGGAGGAGAGTGTTCATATTTGGCTGAGAGGTAGAGAGAGCCTCATAAAATTATTGTTACTGTATTTTGTTTTTCTGAGAGAAGGGAGCAAAACCATAAAATAAGAGAGTTGGGCTTCTTGCCCACTCCTAGGTACACTTTTTAAAATAAAATACTTGTCAGAATCTTTGCCCATGTGAAAGGAGAATTCATGACCTGAAAATGACTGTTTTCAGTGCACTCAGCATCTACATCTGAGAAGGTTATTAACTTCAGTGAATTTTCATTAGAATCAGGATCATTTCAGCCCTGTCCCAGAGGGACTGATAGATGCAGAGCTGTTTCCAGATACTGTCTTTCAAGTGTTTATTAGGTCAAAGATTTTGATCTTGGAAAAGATTGCATTAAATCAATCCCCATTTTAGAAAGGAAAAAAATACCTTTCAAAAGACTTTTTTTCCCCCCTAACTCCATACACACATTAAACAATATTTTTTTCTTATTCTTATTATTGTCTTAATTACCTTAATTATTTTTCTGATTCAAAGCAAATTTTCTTTATGCATAGAAATCATTCAAGAAGTTAAGAACTTTTTTGATTATATTTTGAGTCTTAATTTAAGTATGTAAGTGATAGGGCAAAACCTGTTCAAATTAAAATACCTAATTAAGAGGGGAAAAACCCCAAAACACCTTATTCCAAGTACTTAATTGCTGTAAGACAGAAGATAATATATTTAGCTGGTTTTATTACTGTGTCACATACTACGAAGAGACTCGGTTTGATAATTTATGTGCAAATTTTGTTCATCTTGCTGTGTCTACAATTTTCCTGTGAGGAAACTCAGGTTTAGATAAAGAGGATTTTTTTTTAAATGTACTTAAATTATTCATGGCAATGAGGCTGGGGAGAGGTTTGGAACCCAAGCCCTATGAGGAGAAGCTGAGGGAGCTGGGGTTGCTTAACCTGGAGAAGAGGAGGCTCAGAGGAGACCTTATTGCTGTCTACAACTACCTGAAGGGAGGTTGTAGCCAGGTGGGGGTTGGTCTCTACTCCCAGGCTGCCAGCACCAGAACAAGAGGACACAGTCTCAAGCTGCACCAGGGGAGGTTTAGGCTGGATGTTAGGAAGAAGTTCTTGACAGAAAGAGAGATTGGCCATTGGAACGGGCTGCCCAGGGAGGAGGTGGAGTCACCATCACTGGAGATGTTTAGGAAGAGACTTGATGGGGTGCTTGGTGCCATGGTTTAGTTGATTAGCTGGTGTTGGGTGATAGGTTGGACTTGACGATCTTGAAGGTCTTTTCCAACCTGGTTAATTCTATTCTATTCTATTCTATTCTATTCTATTCTATTCTATTCTATTCTATTCTATTCTATTCTACTCTACTCTACTCTACTCAGATTAGTATCAGTAAAATTATATTTAATGAGGATAAGTTCCCCTTTAAATGGGAACTATTTATATCTTTTGAGTCAATAATCTCCCTCAGGCTAGCACCACCTTTGGTGCTCAGGCTTCCATTTTTTACTTGAATTTCAGAGAGAGGGGATATGAATTACTGTGCAGATGTACAATGATTACTTGTCTCAACCACCTTTCCTACAAACCAAGATGCCTCTCTGGATAAGACATAAATATCATTATTGCAGGAATCAGTGGAAAGATCAGAGATGTGAGAGTATTCACAACCTCTGTACTAGAGCTTGCCTAGGGGCAGTTGATACTACCTTGGCCATGATGAATCTATGTATCTAAGATAAAGGTAGAAAGTAAATCTCAGTATTCAAGAAGAGAGTAAATTACAAAGGTTATTGATATTGTCTGGTGTAGTTTGCATTTGTGGGGCAGCCATTTCCCTTAGCATATCATCTATTTTAGAAGTGAAATGGAGTTTTAAAACAAACAGAAAAATCAACAATCCTTTTGTACAGCTGGTTGGAGAGAAAGGATGAATTCCACTTGGCCACAGCTCCAGCAGACAGTTATATTGGTACTCCTCTCTCTGTCATCATTCTTCTGTCATGCTCTTCTCCCTGAGCAAGATGAGAAGGACTACCAGCAGAAGGGCATCTTTCATTCTTGAGGTCACTTGGTGTAAGTATGCCCTCATGAGTACAAATCAGCTAGAGAATCTGCGTGTCACCTTGTTTAAGCTGAGAGTGTGTGAAAACAAATACCACATATTTAATGCACTAAAAGGAAGAGCGGACTTTACACACTTGGGGATCATTTTATGTTGGTTTGATATCAGTCTTGCTACATAACGATGGGACAATGTCATCTCTTGTAGTAGTGAGTTTTGCTTTCTGCTCAAGCTATATGACCCTTTACACAGTAATGGAACTAATTAATTTCAGACAGACAGAGACAGAATTTCTCAGCTAATATACAGGTTTAGACTAGACTAGACTAGACTAGACTAGAATTGAATTGAATCGAATTGAATCGAATTGAATCGAATTGAATTGAATTGAATTGAATTGAATTGAATTGAATTGACCAGGTTGGAAAAGACCTTCGAGATCATCGAGTCCAAGCTATCACCTAAACCATGGCACCAAGTGCCTCATCCAGTCCCCTCCAGTGATGATGACTCCACCACCTCCCTGGGCAGCCCATTCCAATGGCCAATCACTCTTTCTGTGAAGAACTTCATCCTAACATCTAGCCTAAACATCCCCTGGTACAGCATCATGGATCACATTGGTTAGAAAGTTCATGATAGCTAGGCAGTTTTAAACATTAAGCTGCTAAATGTTCCGTGCCTCCAATCTGAGAAGTAGACTGAAGAGGATATGCTTCCAGTTTTGACATACAGTTGTGTTTACAAGTACATTCAGAGGCATAGAAAGGAAAGAGAAAATTCAAGAGATGGTTCTGGAGCCTTGTTGCTCTTGAAGTAATTTCTTTCATGCACGTGTTCAAGGCTTCTGTCTTATTCTGTGTCATATTTTGACAGAAAAACTGAAAAGAATGGCATAAAAGAAAATAGAGCAGATTTCTTGAGCTATAATTTGAGTGTTGACCAATGGCTTCTGTTCTCATTTTTCATGTACCTTCAGAACTAATACACACATAGACGCAATATAATATAGAAATTTATCCATGTTACAGCTGGATGATTTTGCATCAGTGTGATCCTCCAACCTGTGGCAAAAGCAATTGGAAAACATTAATTAGAATATATTTCAATTTGCAGGATTAATTGCCATCATATATAGGAAACAAACTGTGTGTGTGAGCTGGCAGCCTAAAACATAGTAAGGATATTGTGTTTCATCTAATACAGATGTGTTGCATGTCACGTGCCATGGTTTGCTTGGCTTTATCCATTTTCCTTGCTAACTGGCAATAGAGATAGATTACCTCACGGGTGCTAGCATAACCTATGGAGTCACAAGGGAGGAAAATAAGGGTGCATAGATGCTTTCTTTGGCCCTATTAGTGTATATAACCAGTGATAGAGCCAATAATGGAATATAAGTATTTTGAACCAGTAATTCCACAATGTGATCACCATTATTGCTCAGAAATATCTTACATATTTTCAAGCATGGGTCAATACTTAATATTGTGCTTCAAAGTAATCTTTCTTCTCAATTTACTCTCAAACTAGTGACTAGAAGCCATTTCCTGAGGTTACATTTGTTCTAGTACATGAGAATTATGTGGTTGCATTTTATGTCTATGAGAAAAAGTAGTGTGGAAATACAGGATTTCTCTTGAATAATCTTGTGGTTAAAAACCTAAACAAGACTGTTTGCTTCAAAAGTGTTCATAACCCACTTGCATTTATTATGATTTCTGTGTCATGTGCTTTTCTGAACTGATATGCTCAGAATACACTGATGATTCAGTTCCATTCACTGCTATATTTTAACAAAGCTTAGACAGTATCCTTTGCAGAATTCTTTCTGAATCCAAAACAGTCTGCAGCTGGGTGACACTGTTCTGGGGAGAAAGACAAGAGTTGGTCTGCTTAAAAAATCCATAAAACTGAGCTGATCTGTTGTGATAAACTCTTTTATTCTAGATCTTTTACAGAGGAGACTAGGCTATGCATTTTGTTCCCTTGGGTGTGAGAGAGCAACTAATCTTTTTAGCCCCTCTAGTAAGAAACCTAATCCTTGATCTCTTTGCTAATTCCCTTAGTCATTGCGGATTCCTCAGTATTACAGACATCTCAGAGGGCTGAAATACCATGTTCTGCAGGGTAATGGTTTAGTGCAAGGGCTGAACTCCCTGCTCCCCCAGCACTAAAGGAAGGGGGAAAGTAACACACAAAGATAAAGAGATAAGAATTTAATATAAAATATTACAATCACAATACATAATTACCCTGGCTAATAATCTCATTAATCTAATGGTACAATGCATGACAACCCTAGCTTATTTGCAGAAGAAATACAGATGAAATAAACAACATAAACCAGAAAAGCAGCAGCTAGCTGACTCCCACCCATTCCACCACCATGCCTGCAGGAAAAAGCCCACACCCAAGAACCCAGAAGCAACAACCAGGGCAGGCAGCCTCCCTTGTTGCATTCTGAACTTCAAGCCCTGTAACACTTTGCTCCAGTTAGCACTTTCACTTTTTGAAGCTGGCATGACTGAAGCCTGGTATGAGTAACAGCAGCAGGTGCAACTCAATCCCTACAGAAATACTGCTTTGTAATCACTAAGATATGAAATTTACTGGTTCCTTCATACTCTGCCTCCCCCACTAGATGTAAGAGACTGATAAATTCTTATAAAATTTAAATCTATTTCAGAGGCAATTTCTTTCAGTAGAATTTATTTCTTCTTCTTCTTCTTTTTTTTTATTAGTCCACAGCAGCTTAGTTTAAGATTTAGAAGCTGAAAGTGCACTTCCTGTACAAATAAAAGATGAATATCTGTAATACATCAAATCATAGCCATTAATAAATAAAGTATATGTATTCAAATGTACAAAAAGCCCCTCTAAATGTTATTTATTTTATATACACAAATGATACATGTCCACAGAGCTGTTGTACTGCTGTAGGAGACTGTCACAGAAATGCAAAGTATGCATCGATGTGGTATATTAAAGTAGATCATTGGTACTTACTGAATTTATGCTGGTCTGATTAAAATCAACTGACACACCTTCTCTGTAGGCTTGATTTTATAGCATTATTGCTTTTGACAATGGTAAACATTTTCATAGAAAACTGCTTTGTAAGGAAATATTTCCCAGGCAGCCAGCGCCATGAGAGGATGGCTGGGGGGTTGGAACTAGATGATCCTCGAGGTCCCTTCCAACCCTAACAATTCTATGATTCTATGATTTAGCATTAAAAGGAATTGTGTGAATAGACAGTGACTCCACCACCTCCCTGGGCAGCACATTCCAATGGCCAGTTACTCTTTCTGGGAAGAACTTTCTCCTCATCTTGAGCCTAAACTTCCCGTGGCGCAGCTTGAGACTGTGTCCTCTTGTTCTGGGGCTGGTTGCCTGGGAGAAGAGACCAGCCCCCGCCTGAAAAGCTTGGTGGCCACAAATTTATTCCTCTTAGCTTAAATTATAGGCTGACAGGAGACTGAGAATACCTGAAGAGAAGGAGTGAAAGAAAATATTGTTGAACAAAATGTGTGTTCAAGAGATAAATAACATACAAAGTCGTTTCAAAGATACTCTCGATCTAATTTCCTATGTTTCCATACATCAACACTAGATTACAATTTTAAGATGCATGTTACAATTACTCACAGACCTTATCTGCAACTGAAATTCAAAAACATGACATGAACATAATGTGCTGCCAGAAGACACCAAGATGCAGCTAATCTGCCTTATATCACGCTTCATGTCACTGTTCCCATTCATAAGAGGGACTGAACTTGCTTGAAGATATGCTGTGAGCATAGTCATGCTTTCACTGTGATCCTTGACAAGATCTCACTCACCTCAGTTTAAAGTTGTACGTTAATATTATCTTCTGTAGAAGTAAAATAAGCCAAAATGAAGTCTGCCTGTAGAATAGCTTTCTTTGCAGTTCCTATTAGAATGGTATCAGTATATAAACACACATTATAAATAGCCTCTGCGTGTCATAAAAGTCTTTGTTCTCCATAAAAATACATCATTAAGCAAGCTGTACAAGATTAACTTCTTGGTTAATAAGAACAATACCAAAAGCATTATAGAGAATACTTTCTAGATGCATTTTCACAGAAAAGTGTAAGTGGAAACTGCTCTGCTTCTGGCTGGGGGAGATAATTTTCTTCCTAGTAGCTGGCGAAGTGGTATGTCTTGGATTTAGTGTGAGAATGATGCAGGTAACACACTGATATTTTAGCTCTAGTTAAGTAGTGTTTATTCTAATCCAAGGATTTTTCAGTTTCCCATGCTTTGCTAGCAAGGGAGAGCACAAGAAGCATGTTGATGTGAACCAGCCAAAAGGATATTCCATACCATAAAACATCATGCCCAGAATATATAAACTGGGGGAGCTGGTCAAGTGGCCTATAGCTGGCTGCTCAAGTATCAGTCAGCAGGTGGTGAGTAATTGCACTGAGATTTGCTTGTCTCTTTGGAGCGTTATTTGTCTAGACTTTTATTCCTTCGTCTATACTTCTATTCCTTGTCATTGTTTATATAACTGTTACATATTTTTTCAATTATTAAACTGTTCTTCTCTCAACAGATAAATTTTTCTTTCCAGTTCTCTTCCCATTCCCACCAGGGTAGATAGAAGCAATTGAGTGGCCATATGGTGCTCAGTTTAGTTGATTAGGTGGTGTTGCGTGATAGTTTGGACAGAATGATCTCAAAGGTCTTTTCCAACCTGCTTAATTCTATTCTATTCTATTCTATTCTATTCTATTCTATTCTATTCTATTCTATTCTATTCTATTCTATTCTATTCTACTCTATTCTACTCTATTTTCTATTCTACTCTATTTTCTTTTCTTTTCTATTCTATTCTATTCTATTCTATTCTATTCTATTCTATTCTACTCTATTTTCTATTCTATTCTACTCTATTTTCTATTCTACTCTATTTTCTATTCTACTCTATTTTCTATTCTATTCTATTCTATTCTATTCTATTCTATTCTATTCTATTCTATTCTATTCTATCCTAGAATTCTCCTGAGAGAAGAGACCAATCCCCACCTGGCTACAACCCCCCTTCAGGTAGTTGTAGACATCAATGAGGTCTCCCCTGAGCCTCCTCTTCTCCAGGCTAAACAATCCCAGCCTCCTCAGCCTCTCCTCATAGGGCTTGTGCTCAAGGCCTCTCCCCAGCCTTGTTGCCCTTCTCTGGACACCTTCAAGTGTCTCGATGTCCTTCTTAAACTGAGGGGCCCAGAACTGGACACAGGACTCAAGGTGTGGCCTAACCAGTGCTGAGTACAGGTATACAATGACTTCCCTGCTCCTGCTGGCCACACTATTCTTGATACAGGCCAGGATGCCATTGGCCTTCTTGGCCAGCTGGGCACACTGCTGGCTCATGTTCAGGCAGCTGTCAGTCAGCACCCCCAGGTCCCTCTCTGTTTGGCAGCTCTCCAGCCACTCTGACCCCAGCCTGTAGCTCTGCATGGGGTTGCTGTGGCCAAAGTGCAGCACCTGGCACTTGGATTTGTTGAATGCCATCCTGTTGGACTCTGCCCATCTGTCCGGTCGGTCGAGGTCCCTCTGCAGAGCCCTTCAACCCTCTAACTGACCAACAACTGCTCCCAACTTGGTGTCATCTGCAAATTTGCTGATGACTGACTCAATCCCCTCCAATTCCCTCAATCCAGATCATCAGTGAAGATACTAAAGAGTATGGGGCCCAGCAGTGATCCCTGGAAGACACCACTAGTGACTATCAACAGCCCAATATGATTTGTGTATTTAAATACATCCTAAGAGCTTTATGCAGCCAGTTTTCATAGTAGTATCATAGTATCAGTCAGGGTTGGAAGGATCATCTAGTTCCAACCCCCCTGCCATGGGCAGGGACACCCTACACTAGATCAGGCTGGCCAGAACCAGAGTTTTGTTTCCTCTTGATGGTTTCCTCAGTCCTTTGGCTCCGGTCAGGACTCACATGGCTTTTTGTTGAGAGGTTTTCTTATTGTTTTGTTCATCATAGAAAGCAGACTTTTATTATTTGATTTATGCATGTTCACATCTGTTTAAAAAAAACAACTAATTAAAGTATCATCTGTCTTCCTCTGTTCTCAAATGCAAGCAATACATTTGAAGAATAAAGTGATGGGCTGAAGCTTAAGGAAAGTTCTATGGCACTTTCAGCTTCTTTGGGAACAATAGGGAGGTTTATTCTTTGTCTTTTCTATGTTTTTTCACCTCAATGTTAGTTTTGAGAGAGCAAAAAGAAGAACTCTGCAAGCTGCTAAATGAATGCAGCTGAAGTTGAGGAGCGCAGAGTAAATGGCTTCTGAATCATAGTGAGGCTGTGAAAATGCCATATTAATTAATTTGAATTTTCAGGTTTTGGGGAAAAGAAGAAGAAAAAAAGGAAAATGTATTCCCATGCCATTAGAAAGAAAGGTCAAGAGAGCTTAAAAAATGTGCCAAGAACATTACCTAACTCAACAGGCATGTATTTTTTCTATATATATTCTTATATTTTTAGAACAGAATTAACCAAGTTGGAAAAGACCTTCAAGATCATCAAGTCCAACCTATCAACCAACACCATCTAATCAACTAAACCATGGCACCAAGCACCCCATCCAGTCTCTTCTTAAACACCTCCAGGGATGGTGACTCCACCACCTCCCTGAGCAGCACATTTCAATGGCTAATCACTCTTTCTGTGAAGAACTTCTTCCTAACATCCAGCCTAAACCTCCCCTGGTGCAGCTTGAGACTGTGTCCTCTTGTTCTGGTGCTGGTTGCCTGGGAGAAGAGACCAACCCCCACCTGGCTACAACCTCCCTTCAGGTAGTTGTAGAGAGCAATAAGGTCTCCTCTGAGCCTCTTCTTCTCCAGGCTAAGCAACTTCTGGACACATTCCAGCAACTCAACATCTTTCCTAAACTGAAGATCCCAGAACTGGACACAGGACTCAAGGTGTGGCCTAACCAGTGCTGAATACAGGGCAGGCTGGCTTCCCTGCTCCTGCTGGCCACACTGTTCCTGATGCAGGGCAGGTTGTCATTGGCCTTCTTGGCCACCTGGGCACACTGCTGGCTCATGTTCAGCCTACTATCAACCAGTACCCCCAGTTCCCTTTCTGCATGGCTATTCTCCAGGCACTCTGACCCCAGGCTAAGGCACTGCATGGGGTTGTTGTGGCCAGTGTGTAGAACCCAGCACTTAGATGTTGATTGTGGTAGAATTTCCATAGTCTGTCCTGAGAAAAACATCCTGGTTTCTGACTAAGGATTACAGGCCCAAAGTGCTTGACACAATGGTCATTCCTATACAGCTAAGAGTATTTTAATTGCCAGGGCAGTGGGGTACTTTGGTTTAATATAGAGAAGTATAATTTATCTTGAGTAGTCCCACAACTATTCTTCTAAATTACCTCTGATTTCCTTAGAGTTAATTGTGCAGAATCCTCCAATGGCTGACAAGTGGTTTTAATGAAGCACCTGACCTTTCACTAAGTCATCTCCAACCCTGTTAGCTCTCATGATAATGACAGAGTTCGAATAGGTGTCAGGTTATGTGTTCAGGGGGATGGGCACACACAGTGTCACATGAAAAAAAAGGCATCATATAAAGCATTCCTTAACTGGAAAGTTGCAGAACCATGGTTCTGAAATACCATTTAATTCTTATATTATTCTTCATTTCCTTTGATAGGGATGAAAAACATTTAGCAGTAAGCATTTTTATTGTATCTCTCAATTCCTGTGTGATACTCAACAGGATATATAGTTTCATCTTTTTTTCTGCTTTTATCCCAGTAGACAGCTAAGCATCACACAGCCACTTGCTCACTTCTCCCAGAGTGAGATGGAGCAAGACAATTCAAATCATAAAAGTGCAAAAAAATCTTTAGGCTGAGATAAAGACAGTGGTCAACACTGAGAGGGGAGATCACGCTTGCCCAGTCTGATAGTCTGCCATGATAGCAAGCCTGGCCTGGGCAGATGAATACAGAGCAGTGAGTCTTGTCTACCTTAACTGCATCAAGGCTTCTGCCAGTGTCAGCCATAACACCCTGCCTATATTTTGACTGTATATGGGGCTAAACTTTATCAGTTGCTATATCACCCAATAATCCCTCCTCAGCGGAGAAGAGGAATTAGGAAGAGACTCAGGAAGAGATTCAGGGTTAAGGTTAGGGTTAGGCCTGGGAAAAAGTAACTAAGATTCAATGAAACAGCCAAACTGGCACCAACATCAAGAAAAAGTATAGAAATTTATTCTCAGCCCAGCTAAAGTACAGCAGTATCCAGGAAAATAGTCCTAAAGATCAGAAAAGCCCAAGCAGAAGGCTCCTGCAGAAAGCCTCTCTCTCCTCAACAAACCTTCTCCTTTATGCTGAGTGTGATGTTCACAGTATAGAATAAACCCATGAGCCACTTCAAGTCAGCTGTCCTGACTGACTCCTGGTGGCCTGCAGCCCATATTTGGCCTGTGACTCTGTCCCAACAAAAGCAGGCCACATCCTTATAGCTTTGTGGGTCAAATGAGTGAGTGGACAGTGTAGTGAATTAAGAACTGACTGAATGACAGAGCTCAGAGGGTTGTAATCAGTGGGGCAGAGTCTAGTTGGAGGCATTGTTCACCTGAGGTTGGTATTGGATCAAGTCTTGTTCAACATATTCATCAATGACCTGGAAGAAGGGATGGAGTAACTTTGCTGATCCCAAACTGGGAGGAATAGGTGATACATTACCAGACTGCAGGACCTGGACAGACTAGAGAACTGTGCAAAAAGGAAGTATAACAAGGGCAAGTCCTACACCTAGCGAGAAAAGACCTCTTGCTCCAGTACAAGTTGCAGGTTGACCTACTGGAAAGCAGCTCTGGGGAAAAGACCTGGAAGTCCTGGTGGCCAAGAAGTTAACCATGAGCCAGCAATGCTTCCTTATGGCCTGGAAGGCCAATGATATCTTGTGCTGCATTAAGAAAAGTGTGTCCAGCAGGTTGAGTGGGGCTATCCTCCCCCTCTCATCTGTCCTAGTGGGGCCATATCTGGAGCGTTGTGTCCAGTTCTGGCCTCCCCAGTTCAAGAGAAAGAGTCCAGCAAAGGGCAACAAAGATGGTTAGGGGACTGTAGCATCTTTTATAAGAAAGTCTGAGACCTGGGGCTGTTTAGTCTGGAGAAGAGAAGCGTGAGAAGGGATCATAGCAATGCTTATAAATATCTAAAGGGTGGGAATTAAGATGGTTGGGCCAGACACTTCAGTGGTGCCCAGGGATAGGACAAGGGACAATGGGCACAAACAGGAACACAGGAAGTTCCACCTGAACATAAGTAAAAACCTCTTAACCTTGAGGGTCACAGAGCACTGGAACAGACTTCCTAAAGAGCTTGTGGAGTCTCATTCTCTGGAGATCTTGCCTGGGTGCAAACCTGGGCAACCTGCTCTAGGTAAATCTGTTTTAGCAAGGGAGTTGGACTAAATAACTGCTGAGATCCTTTCTAACCCTTCCCATGATTCTGTGATTCTCTGATTTAGATGTGCATGCAATCACATCAAAGCAAGGAGTTCACTCATCACTTTCCATCAGCAGGCAGGAGTTCATCCAGCCCCATGAAAGCAGAGCCCCGTCACACATAATGATGACTTGGGAAGTCAAATGGCATCATTCTGAATGTCTCCCCACTTCCTTTTTCTCCTCCAGCTTTTACTGCCCTTCTCTGGACACCTTCCAGCAACTCAACATCTTTCCTAAACTGAGGGGCCCAGAACTGGACACAGGACTCAGTACACGGCACTGAAATGCATTACATGATACATCAGAAGACATGGAACTCATTTATAGAGATGCTGAACACTAAATTATGGAAACAAATTACAAGTTCACTAAAATTAATTTTTTTCATCATCAAAAAATGTAAAGAATGCCTTTCTACAGTGGCACTCTAGAATGCATTTTTATTTCAGTATTTCTTAATAATCTCTTAGAACTGATTTATTGTATAAGCATGTACTATGCCATTTACAGAACTGCTATGTTTTCCAATAAATTCAGTTAAGCTCCCTTTGAATAAAATAGAAACTGAAGGAACATGGCACCCTCTAATTATGCAGCACTCTGCTAGCCTGAAACCTGGAATAACCTTAGCAAATCTCGCTGATATTATGTGTTCCACTGGGAGGGAAGAAACATTGTGAAATGGAAGTTTTTTGAAGTCCATCTTACTTTTTATAGTGCTACTCGCACCAGGCATATAAAATATATATTAGCAATAAATTTTAGAATCATGAAAATAGAGCATGCCTACATGTATAAAACCCACTAGGTTAAAAATAATAATAATAATAAAAGACATGATTTATACACAGGCACTGGGTGCCATGGTTTAGTTGATTAGGTGGTGTTGGGTGATAGGTTCGACTGGATGATCTCGAAGGTCTTTTCCAACCTGGTTCATTCCATTCCATTCCATTCCATTCCATTCCATTCCATTCCATTCCATTCCATTCCATTCCATTCCATTCCATTCCATTCCATTCCATTCCATTCCAGCTATTCAGCTTGGAGGAGGCTGAGGGCTGACCTCATTAATGTTTATAAATATGTAAAAGCTGAGTGGCAAGAGGATGGAGCCAGGCTCTGCTCAGTGATGCCCAAGGAGAGGACAAGGGGCAGTGGGTGCAAGCTGAGGCATAGGAAGTTCCATGGAAACAGGAGGAAGAATTATTTCCCTGTGAGCATGACAGAAGACTGGAACACACTGCCCAGGGTGGGATGTGGAGTCTCCCTCTCTGGAGATAATCAAAACACACCTGGATGTGTTCCTGTGTGATCTGTTCTAGGTGATCCTTGCTCTGGCAGGGGGTTGGACTGGATGATCTCTCGAGGTCCCTTCCAACCCTTAACATTCTGTGATTCTATGATTCTGTGATTCTGTGATTCTGTGATTCTATGATTCTATGATTCCATTCTATTCTATTCTATTCTATTCTATTCTATTCTATTCTATTCTATTCTATTCTATTTATTCTACTCTATTCTATTCTACTCTATTCTATTCTGTTGTTACAAGTACGTTGGTGTACACAAACCCACCTACCCACCCATAAATATAAATACAAAATGCAGGTACTAAGCAGACTATTAACTTACATTTTCCTCTCTGAACAGTGGGGCTGCTCATCTCACAAATCATATTTCTGAGGGAAATGAAAGGTGCACTGCTGCCAGCATTTTGTAAGAAATAATGACACACTTTACTACCTGTAAGTGCTGACTGAGTGCTTCTGCTTTTCCTTCCCAAGGTGACTGTAACACAGATTGATGAAAGATTCGTCCAGACTGCAAAGGTTAAAGATGCAGACCCAGAGCTAGAAGGCAGCCCTGACACTGATGGAATACAGTACAATGAGAGTGCCCACATTATTGTCCTAGCCTCTGATAACCAGTGTAATATGAAAACTGACTATGGGAGAAAGGAACAAATTAAATCCATTAATCAAGCATATCTGTGCTAAACAGTTGCTCTAAAGAGATGAATAAATGAAAAATTTACTGTTTATTTCCATGCTTGCTGGCACTGGAGAAGAAAATTAATTGTAAGGCTGTGGCTAAACTATTAGTTAAGGTTTTTCTTGAGAAAACTATTTATTGCTTTGTCAAAGAACAAATGAACCTCATTAGTGAGATTAGTTTCAGCTGATCATTTTGCATTAAGACAGTCTAATAATATAACCTTTACAAATATATTGAAGGAAATAACTTCAAAGAACCAGAGTCCATTTTGTACCTCTTCCTGTGTCAGACTTAAATCAGGAATGTATGATTGTCACTCAGCTAAAATTCAGCTCCACTTTCTTCATATCACTCCATTAAAGCAGTTGTTAAGTTGCCTGCAGTCAGCTGTTTGCCAGGGATGTACAAAGGGGTCGCTCCAGTCAATGAGTCTCACAATTCACTCACAAAATTCCACTCTCAAATAGCATTTTCTGAAACCTAGATAGCCCTTGAATCAAAACCTCTAAACAGGGATTCTTTAAAGATAAATAAATTAAATGATAGCCTGATTGAAACTCAATTAAATGCTTCCAAAAGCTTCTGCTGATAATGGGAAGCAAGATATATGGAAGTTCTCCAACCTACATAGCAAAGTGCACTGGCTGTTTTCCTGTATTGAGCTTTCATCCTGCTTGAAACTATTGTTAAAGTAGTCACTCCGTTTTGAAAAGAAAGGAAGCTAGCTCTCTGTGAACAGCAAGTCTTCATATCACATTATTTATTACCTGTAGAAAGAGATGTTTTGTGTCTACAGCAGAAGTGGATGAAGGTTTTCAGTACAACACTTATGCCAAAGTTTCGAATCTCTATTTCAAAAAGGAAGTTCTTCATGGCGAAAGCCTCTGGCTCACAATGGGCATGCCTGGGGGTAATGTGCTTTGAAGATTTAACTGCATACCTCACACCCAAGTCATATGACCATGTATTCCTGCAGTTTAAACAAGATAACCTGGTTTTACTTTTACCTGGTTTTAAATTCATTTAACTCCATTTTGGTTACGGATGCATCCAATCTTAAGAATATGTTCAGTGTTGAATGCTCACATAGCTTTTCAGTGTTTGCCTTTTATAACCCAGCTATATGGTAAGTGTCCAGAGGTTATCTTTAACTGTATTTCTCTTTTCAATATGTGACAGGATAAAATGTTTGACTTTATGTCCTTAGCAGGATATGGCTGCATTAGTGTCTACTCCCCATAGTAACATTTGACAGATTGAAGTGTGAATGGTGATATCTGCAAGGTAATGTGGCGTGGGCCCATGATTCAGAACTTCCCTTCTTGTTTTTCCACTGCTGGAACACTTAGCCTCAGTAAGAATTCAAGTCAATCTTTGTGGAAACAACACTTTAAAGGTTATCCAGAAGAGCCTTCACTTTTACTGCAGTGAATCCTCTGTGAATAATGGGTAACTGGCCACCATAAAAAGGCAATATTTACTGCAGTCTGTAATCTCTGATGTCTCTGGCCTACAGCTGCACTCAGGATTTTGAATGATAAAAGAAACTTCTACTTTTTGCATGAAAGATGTGTGATATGTTGTACAGATGATAACAAACAGTGAAAGAAGTTTGCAAGTCAAGGTAGGTGAGTAGAGAAGCATGATAATGAAAACAGTAAATATTTGTGGAACAGTGGAAATAATCATTTGGACTACTGATGGTTAGCCACAAATGATAAAAGAACATGTTTGGGTTTCATCCTAAATGATAGGGGGTTGCTGGGGGAGGGATGTCTAAGTAGATGAGCTTGAAAATAGCAGATGCAATTATATCAACAACATTTCATAGAGTTGAATAGCAGCAAATGATGGATTCACAGAACATAAATAGATATTAATAAAATGGAAATAACATGTTATTTACTCAATTTTCCTGTTGGAATTAAGTGGTTATTGAAAAATGGGGAACCTCCAATCATAGGATGCTTCAATTTTGAAGAATTAGCCTTCCACTGACAGTGCCATTGTCTGTAATGTGAAAAATTGGCCAAGAAGGCCAATGGCATCCTGGCCTGCATCAGGAACAGTGTGGCCAGCAGGAGCAGGGAGGTCATTCTGCCCTGTGCTCAGTACTGGTTAGGCCACACCTTGAGTCCTGTGTCCAGCTCTGGGCCCCTCACTTTAGGAAAGATGTTGACTCAGCCTGGAGAAAAGAAGGCTCAGAGGAGCTGTCTACAACTACCTGAAGGGAGGTTGTAGCCAGGTGGGGGTTGGTCTCTTCTCCCAGGAAACCACCAACAGAACAAGAGGACACAATCTCCAGCTGTGCCAGGGGAGGTTCAGGCTGGAGATTAGGAAGAAGTTCTTCCCAGCAAGAGAGATTGGCCATTGGAATGTGCTGCCCAGGGAGGGGTTGGAGTCACCATCACTGGAGGGGTTTAGGAAGAGACCGGATGAGGCACTTGGTGCCATGGTTTAGTTGATGAGATGGTGTTGGGTGATAGGTTGGACTCGATGATCTCCAAGGTCTTTTCCAACCTGGTTAATTCTATTCTAAATTGGAGCTGGTGGTCTGAAATAAGCAAATCTAAAAACTTAGTGTCTTAGTCATTGTTTCACTGGGTGCAATGAAGAATTTTATTCTGCTATCTTTGGATGAAATGCTCACATCAGCTCTCTTCTTTTAAGGCAGATAAAGAGGATTTTTTTAAAAAGATGCATTCAAAACCCATTTATTGACAGTTTTTTTTAATGGACTTGAAAGTGTTGTCAGGCACTGGAACAGGCTGCCCAGGGAGGTGATTGAATCGCCATCTCTGGAGATATTTTAAAGCCATATAATGGTGCTTTTGGACATGGTGTAGTGACAGACCTGGTGGAGTGGGTGAAATGTCTCAACTTGATGATCTTGGAGGTCCTTTCCAGCCTGTATGATTCTATGATTAAAAGTTCTTTAAAAGAATACAGTGTTCCATTACTATGCAGTAAGTAATCAAAAAGACAAATAGAGCTTGTTGCCCCTTCACTTAAAGCATGCTTAATGATTTACTCAGAAAAAAAATGTAAAATAAGGCAACTCAAAATTCAGACATGAAAGCAATGAAAATGTTTGAAATTACACTGCACAATATTAGAATAAAATTCTTAGAAATAGCTACCTCACTTTTGGGAGTAGTCATTTATCACTTTCACAGCACATTCAGTTTTGTCCTTTATGAATATTTGTACCCTCCCTGAAGTAAGTAAGGAACAGAAGTTTTCCCTTGGAGAAAACAATCCAGACCAAAGCAAAGCAAACACTCCAATAAAGAGCTGAACTGTGAATTGTTTACCCTGAAAGTGTAAATGCCTTCCTGGATTATTTTATGAATAGATAGCTCATATATGCATGTATTTGCACAGGCTGTGGGAGTTGTTTGGAAGTCTAAGACTGTTCCACAAGTGCTTAGGCTAAGCAAGGTGTTCCTAAGTTTGCAGAGATAGAGCAGGTGGTGTCCTGGTATGAGTTAGAACAGAACTAATTCTGTTCAGTAATGCCATTTTTCAGCTCAGTCTCTTCTAGGCAACTGCACTTTCAGAAATTATTGGCATGTTTTCACAGTGCCTGCTCCCAATACTGATAAGGCTTCATGTTTATACTTAGTACCAAGGACTGCCTTGCAGACCAGGGTCACTGTTAAATCTAGTGTAATGCATTAGTGGTGCAGAAAGTAAAAGGCTACACCTGCAGGGAGGAATAAATGGGACAGAGCTATTTCATTCCATATGCCCCATATTAAGTGTAAAGCTGGAGGATCACAAGAGTCAACTTTTCTTTTTCAGTGGTCAATGTTCAAAGGGGACTTGTGCATTCTGCTGCCAATTCCAAGCTGTGTCTTCCTTAATCCAGATCCAGAATCCTGATCCTGGATCCAGCACGCATCTGCCACTGAGTCCAATATGGGACTTCCTAGTGCCTGCCACAGTATAACTGGTGACAGTGACTAATTGCTGTCAGGGAGATTGGGTTCAATACTGAGTTTTGTACATATTTGCATGTATTTTGTTAGTATTATTTTCACTGAAGTTGGGTATTTTTTTCCCTTTCAATTCATAAGCCTCCCTTATTCCCTTATTCCCTCCCTTATATACAGGTTGGACTTGATGATCTTTGAGGTCTTTTCCAAACTTGTTGATTCTGTGATTCTATGATTCCCTTTCTCTTCTTTTTTGGGGAAGGGAGAGGGGTTAATAGTGTCTCACTCTTTTAGCCCAGCCCTAACCCTTGACAGGTGTCATTTACTTTGACAAAAGTAAATGTATTGCACACATAAATACCTTGCTCTAAGAATCAATTTCTGTGTAATACAAACAAGCAATGACTGCAGAAATTGGAGAACTGTAACACAGACTTCTTGAAAGCACAGGACATGGAAAATTGCATATATCTGTAAGTATAGGTGGACACTTATTGATCCACCTGGACACAAACAAGACCTAGGGCATAACAAAGGAAGAAAAAGAGAAAAATAAACAAGGCTGTATATATGTCTTAATTTGTTCTGAAGAATAGTGAGCAACAAAGTAATGAGAAAAATGTCTTGTCAGGGAAAACTTGAATCTTGAGGGATAATTAGGAAGAGCAGAAACTTCTGCTCAAATTGCCTATTCTGTAAACCAGCACAGAATCACCTATGGAGCTGTGAAACTTGTGCATATCTAATATCACTGGCTGGTCTTTAAACTGAATTCACTGTGAAAACCACTGTTTGGGCTGGCACTCCACTTCATCATCTGGTATGCATAATTGACCACTTTGGTATCACTTAGTACTACATAAGCAAGTACAATTTTTGATGTCAGTGAAGGAGAATCAAACTATTATTGCTTGTGTTTGGTCTGATAGCCTGCTCTTGAAACTTGCTATTCACTATAAATGCAACAGTGAATCATCTGTACTCATCAACATGAATGGGGTTATTTTCTCTGGCTCATATGAATGGAAGGCAGGAGTCTTTATCTCAACTTTTGATTCATAGATAGAGACAAAAAGATACTGTGAGTTTAATAAGGTAGATAATGAAAACAGAATATCCGTGCTGACTTTCTCTGGATGTTTTACTGCAATCTCTACCTCTTACATATCTAACTTTTCAAATAAATTAAATCCATTCTTCACTTTGAATACTGGTTGGATTTTGGCAGTCAAAAGATGATATGGTGTCCATGTATTCTGAATAACTCCAAGATCTTCTTGCTCCACGTATTATGTTATAATTGCTCGAGGCACTTCCATTAGAAGTAGGGAAGAGTTTGTGTAACAGCAGTCTAGATTAATACTTCTTAATGATGGAAGGCAGCTATGGCTGCCTCATCTCTAATTCACATTAAGTCACTGCACCTTCTCATAGTTTCAAAGCAAAAACCTCCTGGTCTAGATCTGAGATCTATTTAATCTTCAAACAAGCTTTGGAACAGCCTATTTCTCTTCTGTCTTTATCAGCATAAGCTCAGTGGCACTCAGCTCTGTCAACATTAACAGTGTCTCCTGAGTGAATCTCTGAGGAGTAAAATGAAGGGAACTCTGCCTACCTGGGTAGGTGGCAAGAACAACACACTGCTTTGTTAGTGTCATCTGTTTTGGATTAGAGAAAACAGGGTGGAGGGAAACCATTTTTCTGTAGAATATTGTGTAGAATCATGTCAAGGCTCTAAGACCTTTGGTCTGGATCCTGACACTGAAGAACTCTACTGTACATATTCCACTGTTTACTCCCATAATAAAAAATACCCCAACAATGAATTTGATCATATCTCCTTCTAGATTAACTCTGCATGCAGTATGCTACTACAGAGCACCATAAAGCTTGGTCTGGGCTGCAAACATTCCCTCCTGCCTTCAAGCCTTAGAAGCTTTGGCTGTAGGAGTAGAGACAGCAGAAAAAGGTTTTCACAGCCTTGGCATTGAATGCATTCCTTGTGGAAGAGCCTCAATGCTTTTCTCCTGTTAGCCAGATGTTGAATTTCATTTGCTTCTGCAGCATCATTCGAAATTCTGCAGGAGGTAGGGAAAGGCCTGGGAAAGAAGAGACTTTATTTCACTCTGGTCCTCCAACCTTATTGATTCTATTATTACATATATAGTGCTCCCCCTTTATATTATGGAGATATGGAGACTAATTGCAAAAGTCCTTCCTTTGGAAGGATAAGATTGTGGAAATCATAATTTTGCAAGAGCAAATCTCCCATCTGTTTTAAATCTCAAAACTTTACAATCATCATCATCAGAAAAAAAATAATTTACTTTTGCATATTTACCTTATAAATTTGAGGTTACATACTGGAAGAGCTGCAAGACACTTCCACAAGAGATGTAGCAATACCTTGAAAATTTAGGGGTTTAGAACCTCTCTTTCTTTTATTGGATGTTAGGCAGGCATTCCTTTCCTAAGTTCCTAAGAAAAAGGATTTATTTCCACACTAGGCTCCAGAAAGAAGTTGGAGCTAATCAGTAGGGGCAAAGTGGGTGTATTTATCCTGTCATCCTTCCTTTTCTTTAGCTTTGTATTCTCATACATATACATACCTAGATTATTATGAAATCTTGGAGATCTGCAATGCTGAGTTACAAATCATGTGGGTAGAAGTGACATGTTCTCTCTTCTCATCTATAAAATCCAACTTACTATGTTTCATGTTCAGAAGTGTAGGAGGAGAAAGAAGACATCTTCTGTCACTGTGGCTTAAAATGCATATTTTTAACCAAACCTTGTTTGGAACTCAGGTGTGGGTTGTCATTTGAAGTTTCAGTGCATAACTATTCACTATGATCTATTTTCCTACCATATAATGACTAGACTTTCAGTCCTTGCAGACATAATACTGTCTAAAGAGGAGATCAGTATTTAACATTACCTAGAATTCAGTGTCATTACACTGCCCTGTTCCAAAACCACACACACGCATGTTTTGAAGAATAAGGTAGAATTGGGTTATCTTAAAACCATATGAAAAATCAGTAATAATCCAACAAGTGAAATACAGTATTAGCATATGTAAAATCCTTTGCACAGAAAAGGCAGAGAAATTTCCTGGCAAATGTGCACTTAATAGTCCCAGAATATTGCAAACAGTATTTTAAGTATACCCTTTAAATTAAACTTCCTACATAATAAGGCTACTTTATCTCAGAGTTTCTCATGTGGCTTTGTCCTGTTCCTTCTTCTAAACCTGAGATTAAAGCATTTAGCTGCTGGTTACATTCAAACTCTAAAAGCTTCCCACATTATAACAGTAAGTCTGTCTCTGTCAAAAAAAAAGTTCTGGTTGGCCTCAGTGATCTCTCAAACTGCACCTGAAAGTGCCATACTCCAAGATGTTCTTGGAATGTCTTAATGACAGTTTCCTTCTCCAAGTGGTTGAGGAGAGAATGGGAAAAGGTTCTATGCTGGAAATTGCTCTCTTCAGCAAGGAGGGGCTGGTGGTGAACATGAAACTCAAAGGCTGACTTGGCTGCAGTGGCTACAAAATGGTGGAGTACAGGATCTTAGGTCAACGAGGAGAGTGAGCAGCAAGCTCGCTATTTTGCACATTCAAAGAACAGACTTTGGCCTCTTCAGGGACATGCGAGACTCAAAGAACAGACTTTGGCCTCTTCAGGGACATGCGAGGAGGAGTACAATGGGATAAAGCCCTGGAGGGCAGAGAAGCCAAAGAAATCTGGTTAATACTAAAGCAATGTGTTGCAGCCAAGAGGAAGGTAGGCAAAAAACACCAAATGGTCTGCCTGAATGAAAAAGTTACTCCTGGATGGTATTTGACACAAAAAGGAGGCCCACAGAGGGTGGGCATATATCATGAGAGGAACACAGATTTGTCTGGAAAGCTAAAGCCTAGAAAGAATTAAAGCTGTCTAGGGACATCAAGGGCAAAAAGAAAAGCTTCTATAGGGATAGCAGTGATTAAATTAGAAAAGAAAAAAAAAGACTAGGGAAGATGTGGGCCCTCTCTGGAAGGAAACATCTGACTTGACCATCTGGTATAAAGAGAAGGCTGAAGTACTCAATGACTTTGCCTCAGTCTTCCCAGCAAAGGCTCTAACCAATTGCCCAAGTTACAGAAGGTAAAAGCAGGAACTGGGAAAATTAAAACCTGCCCACTGTAAGTGAAGACCTAAAGAATCTGAACATGCATGAATGCATGGGACATGAGGAAATCCATCCATGGGTCCTGAAGGAACTGATGGATGAAGCTGCTAAGCTGCTTTCCAGCATATTTGAGAAGTTATGGCAATTTGGTGGATTTCCCACTGACTGGAAAAGGGAAACATAACACCCATAAGAAAAAAGGAAAACCTGAGGAGCTACAGGACAGTCAGTCTCACCTCTGTGCCCAGCAAGAGCATGGAACTGATATTCTTGGGAAGGGAGTGCAATTTCTGCTCAAACATCAGTCAGCAGGTGGTGAGCAGTTCCACTGTGCACAACTTGTCCTTTTCTAGGGTGAGGTGTCCCTGCCCATGGCAGGGGAGTTGGAACTAGAAGATCCTTGTGGTCCATTCCAACCCTGACTGATTCTATGATTCCTGGATTTCACTTTCCTCTCCCTTTTTGTTATATTCCTTTTCATTGCTATTATTTATTATTATTAACAACAACAAAAATAACAATGATTTATTGGTTGCTTTTACTATTATTATTATTATTATTATTATTGTTATTATTATTGTTATTATTACTGTTCTTGTTTCATTCCTCCTCCCCATTGCACCAGCGCAGGAAGTAAGAGTGAGAGAGCAGCTGCATGGTGGTTAGTTGCTGGCTGGGGTTGCATCATGACAGAGACTATGGTTAACATTGTTCCTCAATGTTCTGTGTTGTTCAACATGTAGCTACAGTTAGTCATACTTAAAGTGTTCAGTGTATATGCTCACATTTTGATTCTACCATGAGTTGAGCACAACAATCATAGTCTTGAAAGGGGTGAATGGTGAGGAAAGGACCAAGAGGGAAAAACAATGTGATGGATGCTAAAAAGCTACACAATGCCAAGGGAAAACAGAACAAGTTCACAGAAAGTGGAGGACCACAATAAATTATTAAATATACACTTACATACAGACACTCCTGGGTCAGACAGTCCCTGAGCAGCAAGCTGGTGGAGCCTGGGAGAGCATTCTAGGGTGTATTACTGTGTGCCTGATCATTCTTTTTTTCCCCCTGGGCAGCCTGTTTTAGTCACTTTCCAAAACAGAATACAGGACTAACTGGATTGATCCAACGGATACCAATCTTACAGCTCAAAACCATTCTAATCTATGGCCAGTTTTATTTCATAGGTATACAGTGAGGCTAGTACAGAATGTTTTCCAATCTTGGTTTTTTTGGAATGACTAATAAAATACACCTTGTTCTTCATCTTTTCATCCCTTCTCAAAACCCACCTCAGAATGAAGTAGGTACAGCGACCTAGGCAAAACACAGCAGCCTGCAAGCTCAAATTAATTTTAAGAACAAAGCCTTACAGTTCCACTAAAGTTCTCAAAACTAAACCAAAAACCATAATCCACGTCACAAAACAATGGAGTTTTCTCCCTGACTCCATATTTGGAAGGAGAAATGAAAAACAGCTCTTGGCAGAACAGCTGGTATAATTCTATGGCTATTTCTCTTAACAATACTGAAAATTCAAACAATGTTTTAGACAACTAAGATTTGAGCAATAATCCACATAAAGGTGCTCCAAATAGCCATGGAGTATCACATCCTAAGCCTGGAATGACAGCTGCTGTAGCTAAATGAGCATGTAATTGACAAGCATATAATTACACAGATGACAAATTGTCACTTCCTACAGAATCAACATCATTGAGATAATAATTACTATACTATCTCATTCCACATTTAATTCCAAACATTTAAGTTTCAAGATTTAAATTTATCATTCCAATATATTGTTTAGTGAGTCACCAGCAGCCTACATTCAGGATCAGATCCTAGCAGATTCCTATTAAAGTGAGTTTCAAAGGCCTTCCTAGCCCAGTACACAAGTCACTTGGGAGTTCACAACCGAGGATTTCTGGACAAGCATTCAGGGACAGAGCACTCAAACTATGTTGGATACTCTGGAATCTTCCACTTTTCTACAGTTCATTGCCTTTCTGAGAGAGATTAAATATTAAATATCATCTTTGCAAACATCTATGTGTTTAAAATAGTTATATGTAATAGCACTGAATTGCTTTTTTTATTTCATCAGTGTTTTTGACCATCTTAGAACCAGTCTAATGCCACAGCATCCCATGGCAATCCTACTCTTTATCTACCTGTCACATGAATAAGCATCTAACTTTCTTCCATTTAACAATCATTTCCCTCCTTCTTTTCTGAGATACATAATTAATTAATTTTCTTTATCACAGTCCTGATTTTAGAGTCTTCTGTTAGGGAGCTGGGATTGTTTAGCCTGGAGAAGAGAAGGATCAGAGGTGACCTCATTGCTCTCTACAACTACCTGAAAGGTGGTTGTAGACAGGAGGGGGTTCGTCTCTTCTCCCAGGCAACCAGCACCAGAACAAGAGGACACAGTCTCAAGCTGTGCCAGGGGAGGTTTAGACTCGAGGTGAGGAGGAAGTTCTTCACCGAGCGAGTCATTCGTCATTGGAATGGGCTGCCCAGGGAGGTGGTGGAGTCGCCGTCCCTGGAGGTGTTCAAGGGGAGATTGGACGTGGCGCTTGGTGCCATGGTCTAGTTGTGAGGTCTGTTGGGACAGGTTGGACTTGATGATCCTTGGGGTCTCTTCCAACCTTGGTTATACTGTGATACTGTGATACTGTGTGATATGAGGAGGCTCAGGGGAGACTTTATTGCTGTCTACAACTACCTGAAGGGAGGCTGTAGCCAGGAGGGGGTTGGTCTCTTCTCCCAGGCAAGCAGCACCAGAACAAGAGGACACAGTCTCAAGCTGCACCAGGGGAAGTTTAGGCTCGAGGTGAGGAGAAAGTTCTTCACTGAGAGAGTTGTTGGCCATTGGAATGTGCTGCCCAGGGAGGTGGTGGAGTCACCATCCCTGGAGGTGTTCAGGAGGGGATAGGATGTGGCACTTGGTGCCATGGTTTAGCAGTCATGAGGTCTTGGATGACAGGTTGGATTTGATGATCTTTGAGGTCTTTTCCAACCATACTGATTCTACGATTTCTATGATACCCCACTTCATTGCTCTCTTTTTCACTCTGAAGAATCCTTGTCTATAAGATTATTCTTCATACAGAAGCCATTCTATAACTCTGTTGATTTCCCTTCTATATTTTCTAGTTCTATTAATTGATTCTTAGATAAACAATCTTGACAGCAAAAAATAATCTTATGGGTAAGGTATTAGACTAGGGTCCTGGAAACAGGGATTGTATCCCTGTTTGTGTCACAAGTCTTATGCATTACTCAGTCTTCTTGTCTGCTTAACTTTGACTAGCAATTCACTGCTAAATGAAAATATTCTTCAGAAAGAACATTTCTGCTTCTAGCATGTAGAATATAGCCACTACAAGGTAATTTGATTTGAAATTCAGCCTGAATAGCACCATGGAATGAGGTTAACTTGTGTCTTTTTAAAATTAATTGAGACTCTCCTGTCTTTACATCAGACCCCTAATAATTCTCAAGGTGTTTCTGGGTACCTCATTTCTCCAGTGTTTATCTCAAAAAAAAGCTTTAGCAGAAATAGCAGTTTAAAATAGCTTTGTACTTAGCCCAGAAAATTGGTCATTTAAAATCGCTGGCACATTTATGGCTATTAATTTGACTCCTTTGTTTAACATGCAGTTGAAGTCACTGTGCCAGACATTGTGGAAGAGTGCTGACAATATTGCACCTTCAGAAGGAGCTGCATGTCAGTGTTCTTGTATTTATCTTTTTTTTTCCCCCTAAACAGAAGCTTTTCAGAAGCTGAGTTTCCAAACTGTAAATAATTTCAAACTATGTGTAAACTTTGAACAAAAACTCAATTATCTGGATGATTAAGTAAGTTCAAATAACCTTCTCTTCCACTTCGGTCATATATACCTGAGTATTACAAAAGTGTGGCAACCAAACAAACAGTTCTCAATTTCCATGCTGCAGGTGAGCTGCTGCTATGTGTGAGATGAACCCAGTGTGATTAGCAAGTCAGCTCTATGAGCAGAAGCAGCACAATACCCATGCATCAAAAGGTGCCGCTACTTAGAGCATCAGATCATGTGGGCAAGAAAGAAAAGGAAATGTTCACAGTAGCATCTTCACGAATAACAGCCCTGCTCCCATACTCACTTCAGCCTCACATCAGAGCACCCTGGTTTCACCATTCTATTCTCCTGCCTTGCATTTAATTTGATTTTCCGCTCAGGGAATGACTGCACTTAATCGATCCCTGCAAGCCTATCTCAGTGGAAGAAGTGAACCCTCCAAAATTCATCAGGGACAAGCTAATAAACTATTAGACCCAAACACCTCCCAGACATGGCCCAGTAAAGTTTTATTTCATTTTGAAATGAATGATAGTGAAGCAAGGACTATTTGATGGAAGGCATAAATATATAAAATACTATGGAGGGCTGGTTAGAAAGCTATAGGAAGGAAGAAAGAATATAGCCTTCTATAAGCTAAAGGCTTCTGATGCAGCCCACATTGCAACTGAACTGCAGTACGCCGAGAATATTGCTATCAATTCTTTTTATGTATTGAAACACAACATAGCCTGTATGAATGAATAACTACTTGCAAGATTCCAATATTTTCCTTGGCTTAGTCTAAGATAACTCAGACAGGGAAGTTTGCAGAATAACATGTTATCAAGTCTTGCAGATGTTATTTACTCTTTCCAGGTATATTATTGACACTGTAAGTACCAGTAGAATAGAACAGAATAGAATAGGATTAACCAGGTAGGAAAAGAACTTGGAGATCATCAAGTCCAACCTATCATCCAACACCATCTAATCAACTAAACCATGGCACCAAGTGCCTCATCCAGTCTTTTCCTAAAGAGATGTCACAGTGACGGTGACTCCACCACCTCCCTGGGCAGCACATTCCAATGGCAAATCTCTCTTTCTGTGAAGAACTTCTTCCTAACATCCAGCCTAAACCTCCTCTGGCACAGCTTGAGACTGTGTCCTCTTGTTCTGGTGCTGGTTGCCTGGGAGAAGAGACCAAGTCCCACCTGGCTACAACCTCCTTTCAGTAACAGTCATATTTGTTATTGCATTGGGTTCTTTTCTCTGGCTTTTGTTTTTGAAAATAAATATGTTTAGGCATGGAAAAGGTACTTTTTGGAAGGAATCTTCCTGACTTAATATGCATGGTCTCTATATGATGAAATTATGTTTAACAATTATGTCAGGTTTACAAATTCTGCTCAAAATGACTACTATTCGAATTAAACTTTGCTTTTGTCCACACTATTGCTCCATGTGTTCAGATATCAGAAAATTAACCTCTGTGTACATAAAGATGACTGCACAAACACCGAGGTCTTCAGCTAGCTAAAGTTTCTCCCTGCAAGATTCTGCACAGAGAGCTGTGCACCACATGTTTGAGCAACATCCTTCAATATAAAACTTACTCAAGATGCCTTTGTTCCTTCATAATCGTATTTTATTGTTTAATTGATCACTACAAACAGACCTGCTCTGTTTCCAAACCAAATTCACAGACATGAGTACTCCTGAAAATCCTTCAAGAAAACAGACAATAATCATGCAGCAAAATCCTAAACCAGAAAAAGCTCTCACCCTTGTTAAGGCACACTTGTGTCACACAGGATTTCTTTCTTCACTGGTTTCCAGGCACTAATAAGCAGTCAAGTTCATCTCCCTCTCCTTTAATCCTTGAGTCTTTACAGCCTACAAAACACAGCTTGCTTTGCAATAAACAGAAGACTGTGGGCTTAGCTGCATTCAGAATCTGCTTTACAGGGGATCTTGAACTCAGATACCATCTCTATTCCTTTATAGATCCTTTCAAAGGTTTCTTGCCTTTTTTTTCCCCATGAATTAATACAGCTGGCGAGTGGAAACACTGAATTAGTGTGACCAGTCTAGTTCTAGTTTTAATGTTCATAATCAAGAGTAACAAAATCAAATGATACTCATGTAGAAATAACTAAACTTTTTACCAGCTTGATGAATAAATATAAATTTCCTGAAAGATCTACTTACTTACCACATCACTTTTGCTGAAATTTCTATGATAAAAGGGAGAAGTGGCATATATCCCAGGATGGCAGGAACCATCGTTTGTGTCACACTTCAATATTTTAAAAAGATATTCTGTTCATGATGTACAAAATATTGACATATTTGTGAATTCATCCTATGCTAGGATTTGGCTTCATACAATTATTTGGACATGGGGAAATGAGTTGATAAAATTGTATGGTGGAGCCCTATCCACTGAGGTTACAAGAAAAACTTGATGCAATTTTGAATTAGGGTCTATGAGATCAGATCTCAGTACTTAGCCTGGAGAGGAGGAGGCTCAGGGAAGACCTTATTGCTCCCTACAACTACCTGAAGGGAGGTTGTAGACAGGCAGGGGTTGGTCTCTTCTCCCAGGCAACCAGCACCAGAACAAGAGGACACAGTCTCAAGCTGTGCCTGGGGAGGTTTAGGCTGGATGTTAGGAAGAAATTCTTTATAGACAGAGAGACTGGCCATTGGAATGGGCTGCTGGGGGAGGTGGTGGAGTCATCATCACTGAAGGTGTTTAGGAGGAGACTGGATGGAGTGCTTGGTTGCATGGTTTAGTTGATTAGATGGTGTTGGATGATAGGTTGGACTTGATGATCTCAAAGGTCTTTTCCAAACTTGTTTATTCTAGTCTAGTCTAGTCTAGTCTAGTCTAGTCTAGTCTATTCTACTTACCAGATGAAACTCAGTCAGGCATCTTTCTCCCTATTTATGTAAAGACAGTAAAATAAATGTATATACATTTTCACATTTGAAATATTAATAGACTAGGGTATTGCTATTGTCTTGTCTCTGCAATTTTCAGGTAAATTGTTTACCTATTCAGGTCTTGTATATGTTTGTTTTTACATATAAATTCTTGTTTGACATCTTGTAGTTTAGCTCCTCAGTTTGCAGCTCTTCACTTGCACAGTGTGAGGACTTTGTGCCTTTAATTGGGTCAGCCTCTGAGTCAATATTTGCTTGTGTTAGCTCTATGGAAATAAGGCACTGCAATGTTTTACTTTTATCTGTAGAAATTATTTTTTCTGTAATGGTGTTGGTCCTTTCGAGGTTCTTCAAAGGAGTTTTGTACTTTTTCTTACTCTGCACAGTACTGAAATATCTATGGAAGATGTAATAATGAGATAAGTTGGCTATTACACTTTTTTTCACCTTGAAAGATACATTGCCTGAGAGTATGTTTCTAACTAAGAATTCAGTGTGAATAAATATAGACTGTGCTACTCCCCAGGGTATTCTGTGCTGCTAAAATTTTACTGGATGTCTGTGTATAATGAACTGAATTCATCCTAAATGTTGCATGTCTTAATTTTCAACACATCTTTCTAAGAAAGAGAATTTAGTGCAAAACTGGATACAGTGGAGGCAAAAAATGGCCTTATGGCTATACCTGGAGAACACTTATCTACTGTCACTGACATTAACCATATATTAACTGGCATCGTGTTCTAATAGGTTGGACGCGATGATCTCGAAGGTCTCTTCCAACCTGGTTTATTCTATATTCTATATTCTCTGTTCTCTATTCTCTATTCTGCTCAGCCACTGCCTACCAAGAAGCACTGAATCAAAAGAAGTCCCATTGGCACTGACCTGATTCTGTGGGAGGTTCTCCAAGTTGCTAACAGAGAAAACATTTAATTCCTGAAAGCTGTGTAATGTTTGTAAACAGGCTAGGTGATACTTCCTGCCTATTCAGTGCACTTGGAGTACTATGCCTAGTACTGGGCTGATCAGTACGAGAGAGAGATGGAAAGATGGTGACAATCCAGGGAAGGTCCACAAAGAAAGTTAAGGGACTGCAGCATCTCTCCTGTGAGGATAGGTTGAGAGAGAACTGGAACTCTCAGCCTAGAGAAAGCTCAAGGGGAATCTCATTTGTGGCACTGCTGCTATTGACCAAGTTCCATCTTGCAAGGACTTTGTTTTGAGTGATGAATGCAGCCCATTATCCCTGAAATTGCTACACAGCCCGTAAGGGCAATTAATTTTTTCTGAGAAATTAAAAGGTAGTTAATTAATCTGAGTTAAAGTTAATTAAAATTTTACTCCTTCAGAAGAAGTGTTGGTCCTTTTAGCATATGTCAGTCTCTTTCAAGTACTGAACTAAAAAAGAAAATATTACACACCCTTGAAGTTTATCTTTTAAAAACTGTTGAATTGCTGTACACAATCCTCACTTAAAAATTAAAAGCTGTGTTTATTATCTGTTATAATTAGTTAATTTTATACAACCACAGTAAGATTAAATACTGGTAGGGTTTAGCAACATCACAGCCAACAAAATTTTGCATGCAGAAGTTCTGAAGTTTGTTATCTATCAAGTCTGAAGGAGTTAGAAATATAATGTAGGGAGTATTCAGCTGCACTCTCATAGAATCTAAATATTACATGGGCCACATACTACCTGGGCAACATTTCCTGAAATACTCCCTTTCACACCAGTCCCTTGCTGGAGAAGCAGCACTATGTCCACAGAGATTGTAGAAATTGTGACTCACAACAAAGTGTTCCATTTCACTCTCATTTGACATGCTGATAGAATAGAATAGAATAGAATAGAATAGAATAGAATAGAATAGAATAGAATAGAATAGAATAGAATAGAATAGAATAGAGGAGACTAGCATAGAGTAGAATAGGAATGGAATGGAATGGAATGGAATGGAATGGATGGAATGGATGGAATGGAATGGAATGGAATGGAATGGAATGGAATGGAATGGAATGGACCAGGTAGGAATATGTCCCTTCCAACCTAAACCATTCTATAATGGGTTGTCCAGGGAGGTGGTTGAGGCCCTGTCCCTGGGGGTGTTTAAGACCAGGCTGGATGAGGCTCTGGCCAGCCTGATCTAGTGTAGAGTGTCCCTGCCCATGGCAGGGGGGTTGGAACTAGATGATCCTTGTGGTCCCTTCCAACCCTAACTGAAACTATGAAACTATGAAACTATGAAATGCATGCATCTTTCTCTTCACAAGGGGAAAGTTTTCCTGTGTGCATCACCACGGAATGAATCTTTATTCTCTCCTGTAATAAAGCAGAAAAATTAAAATGAAAAGAAAATAATTGTTTGTGATGCGTATTAGGGCTATGTAAACTTAAACTCTAAAGGAATATGAGTTATTCAGGAATATGAGTTATTTTCTACTTGCTATATTTAGCAATAAGTTTACAGATACATAACAATGACTTAATGGAAGATGAGCTGATTGAGTGAGAGGCTTTGAAGCAGCTCACAGAATGCACACGAAGTTGCACATGCATAATTTATGTTGCTCTACATAGTGAAATTTGGTCCTTTTAGACTTTTGATGGGTGTAGCAGGTGTAGTTAAAAGGGAGAACCAGAAGACAGGTATTAGAAATTATACAACAAACGTGCATTTGCATGTCAGCTTGAGAATACAGATGGAAATGAAGGTGCATTTAATCAGGCACTTTATATTAGCATTATTGATTACCTGAAGGGTTCTGACTGTCACAGGTAAATGTCAGATGCTCTAATTAGATTACTGTACAACCTTTAAACGAATTAATTGCACGGGGGATCGCACATAAAACAAATGTAGCCTTTGTTTTTCATACCTCTTTTTTTTTTCCTCAGCAGATTTTTTACATCTGCTGGATGATGACACCATGAAATACTGCTTCTGAATGCAGATTTGTTTGGAGATGTTCAATAATTTTATGTATGCAGACAGTGTGATTCCTATCTCTGCTTTACCAACGGGTCTATAAAGCCTCACAGAATGATTAATTACATCTCACATCAATTTTGGCCTCTAGATGTCATGTAAAGAACATCACACCAAAGAGGAAGCAGAAAAATGTTGATTATGCCCATCAGAGAAAGAAAACAAGAAAATAACTGGTAGGTGGTGGAATTTTAAATAGTGTTTACTGCTAAAATTAAGTAGAAAGTAGGAAGAAATAAGTTTAATGGAAGAAATATTACTGACTGAAGAAATACTTCTATAAATCAGAGAGATTTGAGAAAATCTTGAACACTGTTCAAGAACCCATAGATGTCATAAAACTGATGTTCAAGGTTAAAACTGGTACAGAAGATATTATAGTTGTCAAGGAGACAATAAAAAATTAATTATATGCCTGTCCTGGTTTGAGCTGGGATAGAGTTAATTGTCTGCCTCGTAGCTGGCACAGAGCTGTGTTTTGAATTTGGTGTGAGAATAATGATGTTTTAGTTCTTGCTAAGTAGCATTTATGCTGAGTTAAGGACTTCTCAGTTTCCCATGCTCTGCCAGTGAGGAGGTACACAAGAAGCTAGGAGGGAGCATGGACAGGACAGCTGACTTGAACTAGCCAAAGGGATATTCCCTACCATAAGATGTCATGCTGTAATGGCTTAAAGCACTTTCATTTTGAAACTGGCATGAGGCAGCATGGTATGATTAGCAGTAGATTAAAACTCAAACTCTGACACATGCCCAGAATATGAAATGGGGGATCAGGCTGGCTGCAGGGAAGCAATTGCTGCTCAGGTATTGGTCATCAAGTGGTCACCAATTGTATTGTGCATCCCCTGGTTGGATTTTATTTCTCTTTTTGAAATGTATTTAATTTCATTTATTAAGCTGTTGTTATCTCAACCCACAGGTTTTACCTTCTTTACCAGAGAAGGGCAACAAAGCTGGGGAGGGGTCTTGAGCACAAGCCCTATGAGGAGAGGCTGACGGAGCTGGGGTTGCTAGCCTGGAGAAGAGGAGGCTCAGGGGAGACCTCATTGCTCTCTACAACTACCTGAAGGGAGGCTGTAGACAGGAGGGGGTTGGTCCCCTCTCCCAGGCAACCAGCATCAGAACAAGAGGACACAGTCTCAAGCTGTGCCAGGGGAGGTTTAGACTGCATGTTAGCAAGAAATTCTTCATAGAAAGAGTGATTGCCCATTGGATTGGGCTGCCTGGGGAGGTGGTGGAGTCACCATCATTGGAGGTGTTTAGGAGGAGACTTGATGGGGTGCTTGGTTGCATGGTTTAGTTGATTAGGTGGTGTTGGATGATGGGTTAGAGGTGATGATCTTGAAGGTCTCTTCCAACCTGGTTTGGTCTATCCTATCCTTTCCTATCCTATCCTATCCTATCCTATCCTATCCTATCCTATCCTATCCTATCCTATCCTATCCTATCCTATCCTTTCCTACCAGCTCTCCTCCCAAACCCATGAGGGAGGCAGGACAAGTAAGAGAGTGGGTGTGTGGCGCTTTGTGCTGTCTGGGGTTAAACCACAACAAGACCTGACCTTTTGCATCAAACCTTGCTTGCAGTTCCAATCATCTCTAAAAATACTTTTGATAACACTCATAAACCAAATTCTCCAAATATTTTATTTGCAGTTTTAAAATGCACAGTGCAAGCACCGTAAAAGCACTTTGCTGATGGATCCAAGGATCTTAAAATGCACTAGTTTTACAAGTACCACATAAAAAAAATAAACAAAATTATATTCATTTTTGCAGGTCAGTGAATAGAAAGGAAAAGTTATTGGAATGCATGTCCAGACCCTCTTCCAAATTGATAGTAAGGCCAGAAGAGGAACCTCAAAATGTTTTTCCCACTGAATTAAACATTTATTATCAGCTGTAAATAAAAAATGTGACATAAAATCAATTCAGATTCAATAAGGGATCCTGCATGTAGGTTTCCTGAAAGATCATGCTTTTTTATGAAGCAAAATGCTTTGGAAAACTGCAGTTCCCTGCACCTAGATGCCACCAGTGGCCATGTTCTCATTTTCATGTATGCACTGTGTATCCCAACAAAACAGAAAAATAGAATTGTATCATAGAATGGTTGGGGTTGGAAAAGACTTTAAAGGTCACCTAGCTCCACCCCCCTGCCATGGGCAAGGACATCTTCCACTAGATGACATTACTTGAAGTCCCACCCAACCTGGCCTTGAGCACTTCAACAACTTCTCTGGGCAAATTCATCACCCTCAGTAGATAATTTCTTCCTTACATCTAATCTAAATCTACCCTCTTACAGTTTGAAACCAATACCCCTTGTCCTGTCACTACACTCCTCATCTTGTGTGCAAAATCCCTTTGAGTACTGGAAGACTCTTATAAAGTCTCGTCAGAGCCCTCTGTTTTCCAGGATGAACAATGACAACTCTTTCACAGCCTGTTTTCACAGCAGAGCTGCTCTACCATCTAATCATCTACTCTGAACCCACTATGTCCATCTTATGCTTGGGGCCACTGAGCTCGATGCAGTATGCCAGGTAGGGCCTCAGAAACACAGAGTAGAGATTTACCGCCTTTGGTCATGCTTCTCCTGAGGGAGCTCAGGACATGGTTGGCTTTCTGGCTGCCAGCTCATATTCAGATTTTCATGTATCACATAGTCCTCTCAATCTCAAGATAGCCATGTTAAACAGAGACCCAAAGAAAGCATGCATCCTAAAGTTTGAGTCCTGAGCAGTACATGCAACGTAAGATAGTAGAGTTAATGCTGGTCTCATCCTCAAGGCCATGAACCTGATATTTACAAACTATGCTATGCTAGGATTCCCTGTTGCTTTTCCAACTTTTGTCTCTATCAGATATAAAACTCTCAACTGTTCAGCAACTTGTGCCTTTCCCTTTCTTATATGCTTCTGAGGTTATCACCAGGACTATCAACCTTTCAACGTTGTATCTCACAGATTCTGTTCCCCAGTGATCATCATTTCTGAGCATAGAAGCACAGATTAAGCTAGGATGCAGTTTACACCAGTTGTTCACCTCTTGATAAATCTCAAAATGGCACCACAAGTTACTATGAAATGTTCCTTTGAGTATGATAGCACCTTCATACTGTTCTAAGTGGCTAGATTCAATTTTTTCTTTCCTCCCACTAAACCATTTTTTTTTCTCTTTTGTGAGAATAAATGCATTAATCAAAAGCACCTGGAACACACTGACCATGCTGATCACACCAAATAGATCTAATCCTTTAGTTATGCCTTTTCCAGGACTTAAAGAATAATGAGATTAGTCTCCACTTCCAACCAACACATTCTGCTTGAAATCTTTAAGTGCCTCAATGCATAAATACACTCAGCCCTGATAGGAAAGTATTAATCTTTGCTATTTTTGCACATTTGTAGCTCTATTCCACTGCTATTAGTAGTAAAGAGCAGAAAAGAAGCATTTCAATATTCAGTGGCTCTTACCTATTGTAACTTACAAAACCGAACTCTGTTCTTCACCTTGCCTTTTTTTGCTCTGTTATTCTCTGCTTTGGAGGAACATTAAATGTTGAGAAAAAAAACACCTTTAAGAAAATTACTGGTAGCCTTAACTTGCAGCTGTGCCCCAGGTAGGTCAGCTGCCTTCCACCAGTGCAGGACACTTCCCATTACTTTCCATTAGAGTGCAGTTTCAAGCATTTTTATGTCTTTTTACAAGACAGACAAACAAACAAAAAAATGTGAATGAACATTTCTGCACTACAACAGACACAGAATTTCATAATTTCTTTGTGCATAATGGTGTACAGTAAAAATCTATCCACGTCCATTGGCAAACACTGTATGAATTGGCTGGAACAAAGCATAAATGAAATTCTATGTGGCAAAATGAAATTCTGTGCACAATTTCAGGCCATTTCCTCCTCTTCTATCACCTGACAGTAGAGAGAAAAGACCAACCCCCACCTCACTACAACCTCCTTCCAGCTAGTTGTAGAGAGTAATGAGGTCTCCCCTCAGCCTCCTTTTCTGCTCTTGTTGATAGGACAAGAAGAAATGGCCTCAGGTTGTGCCAGGGGAGGTTTGGGTTGGACATGAGGAAAAATTTCTTCTCAAAAGCATTGTAGAGCCTTGGAACAGGCTGCCCAGGGCAGTGGTGGAGTCTCCATCCCTGGAGGGATTTAAAAGCTGTGTAGATGTGGTGCTGAGGGCCATGATTTAGCGGTGACCTGTCAGTGCTGAGTTAACTGCTGGACTTGATGATCTTAAAGGTCTTTTCCAACCCAAACAATTCTCTGATTCTGTGGAAATGGTAACACTTCTGCAAAAGTTTAGGTTAGATGGCAACAGCTCCACATCTTTTGCAGGCAAAGCTGTCTGCTCAGGTTAACAGGTTCCTCTGTTCCAGGGAGTCTCAGATTTCTGCTGAACTGGCCTTTGGCACACCAGGTCTTTGTAGGCTGAGTCCAGAAGCTTTGGAGTATGAGTTCGTGAGCGCAAAGGGGTTTCTACAGGCATAAAAAATATGGGGGGAAACAAAAAAAGGATTAAGCAGGAAAATATTTTTGAAGTGGGGCTTTTTTTGTTTTTTCTCTTCTAGAAGATTCTAACCTTGAGAAGGCAGCAATTTCTACAAATTAAACAGCGAAATACAAATGAATTTTTAAAACACCGGTTAATATTTTGTGTCTCAAATTAATTAAATTAAAATATATTTCAGGCATGCAAGGAGCCTATTACTCAATTTAATCACTGGTTAATTTGATCCTTCATTTAATTTGATCAAAACCCCAGGAATCAAATCAGCTGTATAAAAATAGCAAAACTTTCACTCCTTATTTTGATTAATTTTGATCGCCTTAGGCAAGTAATATCATGTAATTCAATCATTGGTTATAGAACATTGCCATTTTAATTAATTATGAAAATAGGGGGGGGGGGGGAAATATGTGTGAGAACAGAGATAAAAGCCCAAGGAAGAAAATATACTTGTGCCAAAAGGACAATTACAACTCAATGCGGTGTTATTAAGATGTTGTTACTAAAATTTTAGTTCTACACTTTGTCATGGTAACCTACTTGCTTACTGCTCAAGTCCAAAGCACTTTACCTGTGACTATACTTGAAGCACAGGAAAATCAAAAGTCATTAAAACAGATGTGCCACCTCTTGAGATTTTCCTGCAAAGAGAATCCACTCATACAGTGATACACAGTATTTTAGCCTTCTGAAGAAATTCAGTCCAGTTTTGAGGCAAATTTCCTTGGACAGGCTGTTGTTGCCACTTTCCCACCTCTTCAGGAAAAATTTGCTGTCAGATCTGGCTCAGTAAGCAAATTAAATTGTATAAACAAAGATAAGGAGAGAAGAGCAGGAATAAACTATTCAACAGGTCTTTTTGTTACTTTCCATCCCTCTCACTCTGTTCTCTTTTCCTTCTCACTACCCACAGCATCTCGCTGGAGAAACGGAAGAGTTAATTCTGGTAAAGCAGATTCCCTGAAGAAGTGTTGAGATTGGTAACACTCAGAATGAAATAAAGGACAGGTGCCATAATTAATTGCTGATCACATAGACTAATGTTATGTACATCTGTGATTATGAAACTTCACTTCAGAAATATGGCAGGAATACCAAAATGAATGATGTACTTATATACAGAATAAACCACGTGGGAAAGGACCTTCAAGATCATCCAGTTCTACCTATTACCCAACACCATCTAATCAACTAAACCATGGCACCAAGTGCCTCATCCAGTCTCTTTTTAAACACTTCCAGTGATGGTGACTCCACCACTTCCCTGGGCAGCACATTCCAATGGCCAATTACTCTTTCTGTGAAGAACTTCTTCCTAACATTCAGCCTAAACCTCCCCTGGTGCAGCTTGAGACTGTCCTCTTGTGCTGGTGCTGGTTGCCTGGGAAAAGAGACCAACCCCCATGTGGCTACAACCTCCCTTCAGGCAGTTGTGGACAGTAATAAGGTCTCCCCTGAGCCTCCTCATATATAACAGAAGACTCTAAAATCAGGACTGTGATAATGAAAATTAATTAATTATGTTTCCCCAGCTCCCTCAGCCTCTCCTCACAGGGCTGTGCTCCAAACCCCTCCCAGCTTTGTTGCCCTTCTCTGGACACATTAGAGCAACTGAATATCTTTCTTAAACTGAGTTTCAGATTCATGGAATCAAAGGAATAACAACCACTGGAATGAAGGAAAAACCACCAAAATAACCTTCTAAAATATACATTTTGGCATCTCATTTCCCATTGGTTTTCTTCTTTCTGTCATTTCTTTATTAGGATTAATAGCAGTGACTAACCAATCTGTGAGCACAAATACTTTTATACTAATTAGGGGAAATTTGAGATAGAATTTCTCACCTCCATATTAGACACCAGCCAAATTATTAGAGTTTAATGTTTTGCAAATTATGATCTGTTAATGTTTGGCCTTGAGGAGGCAGTATGCATCATTTCTACCTGCTCCCAGATTTCAGCTATACACATGGCACTCCTTTATAGACATGACACATTAAGGCTCTGATCAGCACCAACATGCAAAGCATTTTAAAATGACAAATAAACCACTGAAATATGTTTTCACCCCATCATGCATTATTTTTTACTCTTAACTGGGACCTCATTTTCTTTAATAATCTGAGTTGTATCTTCAATGCCCAGTGGGGGTAATGGTAAGCATAACGAGTAAATAAAGCGGTTCCCATTACTGATACTCCTTAAGAAAAGGAAATATTCTGTAAACATATTTTCAGTCTCAATAAACCAGTATAAACCTATGGGATTTCATAGCTATTTTCTTTTAAAATTTTGTTTATTATTATGCCAAGGGCATCCTGGCCTGCATCAGAAATAGTGTGGCCAGCAGGAGCAGGGAAGTCGATGTGCCCCTGTACTCAGCACTGGTTAGGCCACACCTTGAGTCCTGTGTCCAGTTCTGGGCCCCTCAATTTAAGAAGGACATTGAGACTCTTGAACGTTTCCAGAGAAGGGCAGCAAAGCTGGGGAGAGGCCTCAAGCACAAGCCCTACGAGGAGAGGCTGAGGGAGCTGGGGTTGCTTAGCCTGGAGAAGAGGAGGCTCAGGGGAGACCTTATTGCTGTCTACAACTACCTGAAAGGAGGTTGTGGCCAGGTGGGGGTTTGGTCTCTCCTCCCAGGCAACCAGCACCAGAATAAGAGGACACAGTCTCCAGCTGTGCCAGGGGAAGTTTAGGCTGGAGGTAAGGAGAAAGTTCTTCACAGAGAGAGTTGTTGACCATTGGAATGTGCTGCCCAGGGAGGTGGTGGAGTCAGCATCCCTGGAGGTTTCAAGAGGGGATTGGACCTGACACTTGGTGCCATGGTTTAGTAGTCATGAGGTGTTGGGTGATAGGTTGGACTTGATCTTTGAGGTCTTTTCCAACCTTATTGATTCTATGATTCTACATTTTTATGCCATTGCTCAACCCAGTGCAGCAAATTTTTGCGTTTTTGGACGGTCCCTCAGAATTGCTGAACTACATAAATCCCTGGCCAGGCAGCAGTGATTAAACATATGCAGTCTTGGAGCAGATTCTGTGTTGTCACATAATATACATTTTGGGACTGACTGGGAGAAAAAGAAAAACATCACTTTAAATAGAGCTATTGAACTTTAATTTTATGCAATTACCATAACCCTGAAACACTATATTTTCTTATTAACCACCTCAGTTACTCCCTGTCCACTTCAGAGAGATCCTAATTGTTAAAATTATTTTCTTTCCCTATTCCCATCCCAACACTTTGTATTTAAGAACATTTTTTACAGCAGAGAACCCATCACCCTGAGGACTAACTGTGCTAGGGTTTCTGTTGTTTCTGTTTTCTCATAACCTAAACAACTTGCAAATGACACTCTGTTGTTGAACTAAATTGCTGCAAGCTTCCTACAACAGAAGCAATCCTTCTCAGTGACCTTACAAATTAATTTTGTGCATTTGGGCATTTTAAGTGAAAAGCTTTGATGGTGTCAGCCTGCATATCAAATTCCAGCTATTCTGAACTGTTCACCTTTACCTGTATTTGTTCTGCCTCCGGCTCAGAGATACTCTCCAGCCCAACTACACTGTATTTCAGCTGTTAAAATTGGTAACTGTTTGGATATGCTGGACCTAATTTTTACAGGGGGTTTATATTGAAAGGCAAATTCAGGTCCTAAATTTAATCTAAAGAATAAAATTTAATTTTGGGTTTTTTTTGCATTAATGCTCAAAAAATATCAGTGAGATTTTGCAGTACTCTCACTCTGTGGGTTGGGTTTTATTTTCCTTTTTTTTTTTTTTTTGGTGGCACCTACAAAGATAACTAAGACAACAATGATTCAGTCTTTTATTATCTGTTTTTACCCCCCCAGTAAATAACCTTCAATACAAGAACACAGACTGTGATTAAGAACATGTTTGTAAGTATAAGAAACAGTCTGAGAGACAGTAGCAACACTATGAGACAACCTTGCTAGCTTTTGGATTACCAAGGCAAATTAGAATAGAATAGAATAGAATAGAATAGAATAGAATAGAATAGAATAGAGCAGAGTGGAGTGGAATGGAATGGAATGGAATGGAATGGAATGGAATGGAATGGAATGGAATGGAATGGAATGGAATGGAGCAGAGTGGAGTAGAATGGAATGGAATGGAATGGAATGGAATGGAATAGAGCAGAGTGGAGTAGAATGGAATGGAATGGAATGGAATGGAATGGAATAGAGCAGAGTGGAGTGGAATGGAATGGAATGGAATGGAATGGAATGGAATGGAATAGAATAGAGCAGAGTGGAGTGGAATGGAGTGGAATGGAATGGAATGGAATGGAATGGAATGGAATGGAATGGAATAGAGCAGAGTGGGGTGGGATGGGATAGGCTAGGCTAGGCTAGGCTAGGCTAGGATAGGATAGGATAGAATAGGAGTTAACCAGGTTGGAAAAGACTTTTGAGATCATCGAGTCCAACCTATCACCAAAGGCCATCTAATCAACTAAACCATGGCACCAAGCACCTCATCCAGTCTCTGCATATTGCATAATGCATATATATCAAGATTTTCCCCCCTGATTTCTATGTTTTCTTCTGCTGGTATAAAGAAAATGGCATACACTTATCTTCTTTCTCCTCCCTAGAACATGTCTTGCTTTCCACTCTAAGAAACTGTGATATTTCTCATTTTCCATGTTTGAAAAACCAACTGTTGAAATTCATTGTTTGGGGAAAACACAGCATAACTTTCATTGCAAGCATGTGAAAATGCAATAGAATATGGATTCAAATAGAAATTATAAATGCAGTAAATACATTATAAATACATAATGCAAACATATAAGTATATAATATGTATATATTTGTAATATTTCTTTATATAAACCTATATAATTTATATATTTTACATCTACAAAGCATATAATTATACTTTATTACATTTCAAATTTAATTATTATAAGAACAGGATCACTAAATTAAAGCTTAATTACCTTATACTCTTTCTGGCTTCATGACAATACTCATAAAATGTTTAATATTCATGTAACATGCTACCTTACCCTGTAATATCACCATATATATGGAAAGAAATTGTAATCCTCTTTACTGGCTCAGGTTAATTCCAATAAAATATTAAATCCATTTTCTAATCTAAATGAGTTCATTAGGAGAGGCATGGTACTGAGAATACCAAGCTCTCCACAGAGTTCAGCTTCATTACATTTCAGCACTGTGCATTTCCAGAGCTGTTGTACTACATTTATGAGGATTTATCTGTACTGTTCCAAAAACATTCATCCTAATTCTGCTCCTTCTGTGCATGCTAATCATGAATATGTTAAGTGGAAATACTAAGCTAGCAGCCAATCTCATCCCCAGATGGGTTCAAGTTATGATTACAGAAGCAAATTTGCCATAAGCACTTGTAAAGCAGTGCCAGGGAAGAGGAAATGAAGGTTGGGAGAATTCCCCCACACACTTTCTTTCTTGCTTTCCCCCCACCCTACTTTTCCCTTCTCTTAATGCTGCAAGATGGTTGGAGGGCCGGTATTTTCAGCCTAATGTATGCCATTTACTTTGCATGAAGCCTTTAATTTTTATGCATGGAACAATTCTAAACAATATAAAATCAAATTCCTTTTGGTCTGTGTCCTGACATCTTCCTCAAGTTTAAGGGCACCTCTCCATAGAAATCATTACAATAGTTGCCTTTCTCAAACTAAAAATCAATGGATGTGGTTATTTTCATTTCAGCTTCTACAAGCATCACCAAAAGGGGTATCTCTTTCTCTCAGACAGAAATCTTTAAGGAAGAAATCACAAACTAAACTGCAGACAGCTGAACCTATTCTCAAATTGTTTATATTCAAAGTGTCCTGTTCTATATGCATTAGCTGCCAATCAATTAAAAAAGTGACTTTGTAAATTCAAATATTTTCCATAATTGCTTTATGCAACAACTTCTATTTGATCCATGTCATATACTGTCAGCAAAGAACAGAGACCTTGAATAATCATGCATATGTAGATACACTACATGGACAACAGCATGGGTCAGTATGTACTTTTTGACCTGAATATGGCAGCATGGCGCTGCTAGAGCACATCTACCCTTGCAAAGGGAATCACTCTTTTAAACTCCTCACCAGAGTTAAGGCACACAAAAAGAAACGAATTAGCTCTGCCCTTTACCTTTGACGAATGGATGTGTGTGGCTGGCAATCTGAATGACATCTACAGTGAATGATTTGGCCAGCTTTAGGTGACTGGCCACTGGTTGTCACTGTTGCTCCACAAAACAGGAACTGAAGATCCGAACTTTCAAAAGTAGTCCTCACAGCCCAAAGCTGCAGGCTTTTGGTTGATCCCCGTTATGTGGCATAAGGTAAAGACATTTGTTGAATTTTAATACCATTTAAGGCTGTGTTGGTGTGTTACAATGGGAGATTGTCAAAGACAAAGAGATCAGACAATTGGAAGTTGTATTCAGCAGGGCTGAATACACACAGAAGAAAATTAACCTCGAATGCCAACGGAAAATAAACAAACCACATCTTAAGCACAACTTGTTAATTCTGTTCTGAAGTCCAATATGCAATTTAAAGATGTTTGCAGTGACTTAAAAACCAATCACTAAAAAGACTCCTAAATACACTACTCACTCCAAATACTTCTCACTTTACAGTTGCTACTTTGCTATCATCTCTGCATAATATGGAGCTGAACTTCAACTACACAGCCCTCAGTGCTTCTTCAAGTAGTGTCAGTGGGAAATTTGCTTACACTCAAATATCCACAGGTTCCAGCTACTAACACAAACCACCCACTGGTGGTATCCAAAGTGGCAAGCCGTGAGCCAATACAGTTTGCAGGAGCAACTAATTTGTATGCTTTGTATTGTGCCAGGGGAGATTCAGGCTGAACGTTAGGAAATATTTCTTCACAGACAGGGTTATCAAACACTGGAATGGTTTGCCCAAGGCAGTGGTGGAGTCACCCTCTCTGGAGGTGTTTAAGCAGCATGAGGACCTGCTTCTTAGGGATAGGGCTTAGTGTCAACTCTTCAGTGCTGGGTTGAGGGGTGGACTACATGACGTTTGAGGTCTCTTCCTGACAGATGTTTTCTGTGATTCTGTAATTGCCACAGAATCAGACCAAATTAATTATGATTCCAATCTTCCACTTGCTCTCCAAGTTCTTCTGGATTATTTTTCTTCTGAAGTTTTTTCAATGAAAAATATTCACTTATAGTCAGTGGGACAAGCCTGTAGGGATTCTTAGCAGCCTGTCCCACTTTATAACGTTAAGAATGATATTCTCTCTCCAACACAGGGATGTTTCACTACAGTGTGCCTGAGTTTCACAACAATTTCCTTAGAATTTTTACTTTAATCCACAAAAACATACACACCTTCCAAACCCCATCACCCTCCAAAACCCCCAACCAACAAAAGAAAACTAAAAGAAAAAAATATTTAATTAGATCCAGGATGCAAATTCTAGGTTCTCTCTCATGGGCTTCTGTTCAATTAGAAAGGAGCTCCAACAAAATGAAGGGACATGAAGGGTACCTAAACTTTGTCTTGGCTTCTGGCAGATTGACTTACAGATCCCACAAGGGGAAAAAAATCCTCCCATGGTACATGGTACCTCTTTCTGTTTCTCTTCTCTCTAAAATCATGTCACTATTGAGTGTATTTAGATACTCTTATGCATTTCCACTACAATAATTCCTCTACATATTGTTGAATGGTAAGAGAAAGGACCTTTCACCTTTATCTCTAGATGTTAGAGAAGAAAGGTAGAAACAGGGAAAAGAAAAGGGGGGGGGAAAAAGAGAGGTTCTTCTGTTATTTTTGCTTATCCAGCACCTGACAGTCAGCCAGTCATCCCCAGAATATCAAGGCTTTTACTTTTTTACTCCCCCACACCCCCTCCTTTTTTTTTTTTTAGCTGGAAACTACCAGTTTGGTAAAAGGATTTGACCTGAGGAGAATATACATTTCAGTCAGCTCACTGAACGGTATCTGGAGTCCAGCCAGAATGAGTTGAGCAACCAAAATGAAAGTGAATATATCAGTGAAGCAGAGGAGCTAAGGAAGACAGTAAGTAGTGATGGAGTAAGAGACTGCCTAGTATGAAGAGAGGCATATGTTTCAACCTAGCAGAAATGATTTCTTAAATGGGACTCATCATTTAAGCTATCAATTATACAAAACACTTGACTGCAGGCACTAATGAGAATAAACAAGGTATCTTTATGAGTAATCAGTATACTACAATTCAGTTTCCGTGCAAAAAAGTTTGACATATAGTCCCAAACAGCACAAGAGGGAATGAAAGAGAAACAGACTGTATATAGATGTAGGATTGCCCAAAAGGGATGTAAAAGAGGTAGAAAAGGTTCTGCTGGCTGGCAGCCACTTGCATATCTCATCATGAGCTTACTGTTATTTCTGAATGATCTCTTTTTTTGCACATTTAGAATGTTTCCCATTTGAATGCAACAGAAGCACCACTGCAAGCATCTTGGGGAAACATACAAGACTAAAGAAGAGTGTGAAATGGCACAGAGAGTGTCATCTAGGTTTAACTATAAGCAACAGAAGACATTAGCTCTCTTTTAAATTTCTAGATCTAGGCCCTTAACATTGTGCTGCAAATCAGGCATTCCTGAGTTATAATAGTTACAGTACATCAGACACTCAGTCACACTTTTCATCAAATCCATTAGACATATTCATCTAAAACAAGGACACACAGTCAAAACAGGTAGTCATATGCCTGCTTTTGCTCTTTCCAAAACCAGCTGCTCCTCAAGATTCTGCCTTCTTTATTTATTAAGTATACCAAAACATGCATGAAAATAACGGTTTTAGAGTCTTGATTTGATGTCAGGGACACTCTTTGGCACTTGTAATTATTACTCATTCGGGGGCTGGTTTGCTGGTTTTTTCTTCCCTTGCTTGCTGTAAAATATCAGACACACTCAACTATCATTTTGAACACTCACAGGAGATTGTATTTCTCTTACTAATATACACTTCCCTAATTTTTCAAATACTTTTGTATTTTATACACATAATTGACCTAAAAATCTTTAAAAGGAACAAAAAAAAAAAGCTAAAGGCCTTATTGTGAGGTGATTGTTTTTTTCAGGACCTCACCAGATTCCATTGAGAGGTAATAGTACTTTTGATATTGCCTATGAAGTCTGTATTAAGCAGCATTTACCAGTATTTAGCAGAGTAAAAAGAACCCTGAGACAACATACTACCTCTGTGCCTGCTTATGTACCAGCTGAGATTTGTACTCCTATATTAAAGTCATGAAGAATTCCTATCCACGTGGGATTAACTTTGAAAGAAAATCCAGGGGGAGCGAGCCCAGAGGGCCAGAAATGAAAAGAGATTCTTAAGCAGGCAGAGCAGAAATTCAGACTGCACTCACACTATCAGATTTCTTTGCAGTTGAATGTGCCTTAAACTGATGCTGTCCCCACAACACTCACAAGATGTGAAGGCATCTAGAAAGTTTGCATGACACAAGACTTGTATCATTCTGATCAGACTGCGAGCTTAAAAATGGATTATTTAAAATAGTGTATATCTGTAGTTATGATGTACAATAAAGTAATGAATAAGTTCTGAAAGATTAAAAAACCTTGCTAGGTGAGGGAGATACACTTCACTGGCTGAATTAGAGTTAGAGTTAGAGATAGAGTTAGAGTTAGAGTTAGAGTTAGAATTAGAATTAGAATTAGAATTAGAATTAGAATTAGAATTAGAATTAGAATTAACCAGGTTGGAAAAGACCTTTGAGATCATCAAGTCCAACCTACCAACCAACACCATCTAATCAACTAAACCATGGCACCAAGTGCCTCATGCGGTCTCTTCCTAAACACCTCCAGTGATGGTGACTCCACCACCTCCACGGCAGCACATTCCAATGGCCAATCTCTCTTTCCCTGAAGAATTTCTTCCTAACATCCAGCCTAAACCTCCCCTGGTGCAGCTTGAGACTGTGTCCTCTTGTTCTGGTGCTGGTTGCCTGGGAGAAGAGACCAACCCCCACCTGGCTGCAGCCTCCCTTCAGGTAGTTGCATCTTATGTCCAAGAAATAAAGTAATATAAAAATGTGAAGTCATTTCAACATGAAAATGGTATGAAAAAGAGAGAGAAAAGTGAGCGAAATTACACATAGTAGTTGTAAATTACATAACAAAGAAAAAAGATCAGAATCCAATACATTAACTCTTCTTTATGACTCTATCTAGACTTACAAGCAGTATTTTGGCGTGAAATAGTTTGCATGGCCTTATTTAAAAGCAGCATCACCCAGGGAACAGAAGACTTGGTCTGGAAGCTGGTCATGAAGGGAAACCTTTCCTCGGTGCACAGCCTTGCCAAGTCACTGTGCCTTGCAGCACTTTTGGCTCCAGACCCCTTTTTCTCTGCCATGTACAGAAACAGCTCTTCAGACACACAGTGCTTAAGAGCTATTACTAAAAAAAGACCAGACACCAGGCTCAGCTTCTTTTTCTAGGTGCTGCAATGATGTTAAACCCAAAAAGCAAATGAAAAATATTCTTTTTTGCCTCTTGTTTACCAGTACTCTGAGGCTTTGCAATTGGGATTTGAGTCTCAAAAAGAGCAAACTAGTCTAAACAAAACCTTCTAGTTATTGATCTTTGTGATCCTAACTATGCACACAGTTTATTACAGAAATGAATTATATAAACTCATTAGCACATGTTTGTTTTCCTGATGGTGTTTAAAAAGTGTTTAATACTGAAATAACAGAATTAATGTAAAACATTAACCTTCCTGAAGCTCTGATCTCCTATAGAATAATAATAAAAAATGATAATAAAACAACCTGCCCATGATGGATTATTACACAAGCATCACAGTGATGTATCTTGCTATGGAAAAAGGTGCAGACCTGAAAATGCTGGAGAAAAACGTAACCCAACTGTTTCCTCAGATGGAACTTGTGAGTTTTTTGCTAAAAAGCAGAAGCCAGATTTAGTGGCAAGCATCTGAAAATTTGCACAGCTCTGATAAGAAAGGACTTGTCTCATAAATATTCATTAAAAATTACCTTTTCTGGATCATGAATTTTTCAAACAGACACTGGTTTGACCTCTGCAAGGAACAAACCCCAGCCCGTGGTAGGATGTCTCCATTTTCTGAGGAAAAAATATAAATAATAAAAATTGGCTTTTCTGGGTAAGCACCTTTGGACACTACATGAAGTTCTGGGTCAATTAGCTTTGCAATCCAAGCATCCAAGCATTAATATTAAATTCAAATTGCAGTATTTACATTCTGAAGTGTTACCTTCTTGCTTTCTTGAGAAACTGATTGTGAGGCAAGACAATGATTTGCATTTTAAACCATTTGCTGAACTGAGATCTCCATTCCTCACACGCATTTCGGTTCAAACAAGACTGTTGTAATTGGTAGTCTTAAAGTACGTTGTTAACATATCCCAAACTAAGAAGACTGGAATTTGTTTGTAGGTCTTCTCAAGATGCTTTGTCCTGCTAGCTGTCTGGAAAGTGGAGATTCTCTTTGCATAAAACATGCAGCTTGTTCACTGCCATCATCCTCTGGCATGAGAGGTATGGTTGCTGCAACAGCTGATACCCATGTGTGCTGAAAAAAGAAAGGGCATACTGGGTTTACTTTCTCCCTAAGTTCTGTTTTGCATTTCAGTCTAACTTTTGCTAGTTGCTACTAAAGAGTTGTGATACCAGTTTTAAACAACTTTAGGTTTTAAACTACCATTATAATGTTGGCATCTTCAGCTTTTTTGCTGATCACCTTTACCCTAACACCTACCTGATATACAGACAAAAAAATCATGCGGACAGGAGCAACAGGCTTTATATTCCAACCCCATACACAAAGCAGTGTAAGAAGTGCACTCAGAAATGAAGAATTATCCTATACACCAACAATTAAACTCCTTCAGTACAGAAGAGAGAATCATCACTCTTTGGGTGGCTTGCCATATCTCATTATTTTTGGGTTATCTGAACACTGAGAATGAAATGAGAGATGTCCTTGTATTATTTCTCTTAGTCATAGGAATCTGTGTAGGAGATGTGTTAAGCAAAAGATACAGATCATTTTTTATCAGACATTCTATTCAGTTCCTCCAGCCCCCACCCTACCATCCAAGCAGACAGATTTTGTCCATGAAGACCTACATGTAACAGAACTAATTGGGAGGCTGAAAACTTGAGATCTTGTCATGCTTTCATAAAATTCAGCTTAACATGTCATTCTCAACAGAGAGCATTAATTTAAGCAAAATTGCATGATTTATTGCTTATGATGAACATAAAATCATCCTACTGCAGAAGCATAATGGGACATGCTATCAGGGTTTAAGCTGTGCTTTCATACAACTTTAGCAACGAAAACATCACATGGGAATACAAATAATTGTATCTCCACTAGCATGCTAGAGACAGATACCTTGCTGCATCAGTAGACTAAAGCCTACAGAGAGGAATAGAATAGAATAGAATAGAATAGAATAGAATAGAATAGAATAGAATAGAATAGAATAGACCATTCTAGCAAATGTTTGAAAATACCCATCATGGAAGGGGACTTTTAGAAGCTTTAATCTTTCTTACTTAACTCTTTGTTTCCACATGTGTCTTTAATTTCTCTATGACAGAAAAAACCCCACATATATACACTTTGAATGCCGAAGTAGACTGGTTACTTTGGAACTGAAGACAAAAATCAGTCAAGGACTTTTATTACATTTTATATTTCAGTGTTTATATGCATAGAAAGGGGAAGGAAATGAAACAAAGATTCAATATATGGCAAATAATATATTGTCCCCCTTTCAAAGACAAGGTACATATGCACGTATAGGCTATTCATTATGAGCAACAGAATTGCTATTTGCCTATTTCAAATGGAATCCAAATGTAGCAAGAATACTGAGAGCAAAGAGTGCTTAATATTCTAGCCCAGCTCACTGAAAAAAAAAAAGAAAAAGCAGTGAATTGACAGAGCAGTGTTCTGTAGAGCAACATGATTTGTCTGCTTTAAATGGAGAATAATGGATTTAAGTTTAGTGGAGAACTAAAGGGCTCAATTGCTATTCATGAATTCTGAATGTTCTACTACAGAAACTCCTTTTGCATGAAATGTTCATCAGAATCAATGTGTGGAACTACAACAAGTAAACCTTGCCCCCTCATACACCACAGCACTTACCTAGATTTGTGCATTTCACGAAGAGCATTGTCGTGGCATTTATCTAAAACCACCTAGAATGCAGAGCAAACTATTTAAATATGCTTCAGAGGCTTGTTTTAGGGAAATCTGCTCTGCTAGTGCCATTATCTGCGGCCTTTAGATAACTGTTTCACCATTTGCCTAGCCTAAGATGAGCCAATGCTTCAGGAAAATTATTTTCATAAGGTTTGAAGGTAGCCTTTAGGCCAGAAAAATGAGAAAGCTAATTTGCAAAGCCTTTCAAAGGTTCCTGTAAAGTAGTTGCATGTTTGTTAGAAATTGTGGTGATGCTGAAAATGCAGAAGCTCCAGGAATTGGGCTTTGTTGTTTATTGAATTATTCAAAATCCTGGTTCTTATTCATCACGAAATGAAGTGTACACCCTGTACATTTCAGCATTCCACTTGAAAAGCAGACTTTATCTTACAACCCCAAAGCCTCATCAGACTCTGTAGTTTTGGTCTAATAATTTTTATACGATATGGGGTTTGATCAGCTGCTAAAATCTAAGCAGATCATTGTCTTGCATCTATCTTACATTCTATATGCTGGCATGTCTGATGTCTAGGAATTATTCTTAAGCACAGAATGTTCAGATATTGTTGTCCTCTGCAGTTTGCATTCTCATTAGGACTAATCACAGAGAAAATTTCTACTCAGAATGAGAAAAAAAAAGTGCAGTGTATCTTTAGTATAAGAGTTATTTATCTTTACCTTCTAGTTATGTTCAAGTAATAGTCTCCCTTTAAAATTCATACACCCTGGATTTCTTTGTAAATGAATAATCTATATGCTTAGAAAAGCCCTGCCATCAAATATTGTTAGCATATAGATAATGTCAATTCTTCAGACGTTTCTGTTTCCTGCATTAGACTTGGAATTAGCACAGGGGTGGTTTTGTCTGGGTTTTATTTATTTTCCCCTCAAAACACTGTCTTTAAAGAGCTGAAAGTTTCATTTGTTTGCTGAGCATACAGATGACTGTCAGTCCTGAAGGTGACTTCCAGGGGCTTTGTGTTAGCAAGCTACTTCTGTTTGCATATTCCATCCCTCTAAGTAGCACATGCATAATTTTATCATCATTGTGTGCCATCTGGAGTATGTTGATTGAACTGCACTTTAAAAATGAGTTTTATGGAGTATTTTGGTTGTTTCTATCCTTGGTGTGCTCTATATTCCAAGGCCTCTTTCTTACCTAATGTGTGACGTTTGCTTAGGACTTTGCCAGTATTTGTGCAAGTACGAACTTAACTTTGGAAATCAGGCTTTTTTCACCCCATCTTCTGTTCCTTCCCTCTACAGTGCACTAAAATCCAGTAAGGAAGAAATAACAAAGCTTAATCTTTCACAGAGGTGATAGATTAACTCCCCAACCAAGTGACACAAGCTATGAACAAAAGAGGTCATGTTTGCTGCTTTATACTTCCAGATCTGAAGTATCAAAGGAAAATGAAGTATCAAACCAGCTAAAAGGGAAATGTAATAAACTTAGCCAGGGTCATTTGAGAAAGAAACATGAAAACTATATAAGTTGTGTAAAGAAGCCAGAGCCTAAGGACAGAGAAGAGAAAGTGCAGACAAGTGTGACATCTGAGATCTGCATTTCTTTACACTAAAAAGATTTTGTTGTTTCTTTGGTTTGGGGTTTTTTGTTTGTTTGTTTGTGGTATTTCTTGGTTGGGTTTTTTTTGCTTGTTTTGTTTGGGGTTTTTTTGCTTTTATACATAAAAATCCATCAGTGTATTTATTTAGTCCAAACCCATATATTCCTAAAAGGTGAAACTGCACGATGATCTTGAAGGTATTTTCCAACCTGGTCTATTCTATTCTATTCTATTCTATTCTATTCTATTCTATTCTATTCTATTCTATTCTACATCTGCATTGCAGGCCCACTAAATAAGGTTGAGGTGAATTCTTTAATGGACCTAGGTGCCTATAGGAGCTGGATGAAAGTTCCTGTTTTTCTTAGGTGCTCACTGACTCAGTATGCTGTGAATCAAGATTGGAATTATTTGAGGGTGTCTTCCTGGCTGAACTTCTGCAAGGCTGTGTGCAAAGAAGTTCAAATAAAGTTTTACTATTTAGAGAAGTTAAAATGCATCCACTGCATGTGATGAGACAAAAATGTAAGAAGTCATAATGGTTAGACTTAGTTATTTCTGTAGCTAAGAAAAAGTGATTTGGAGAGGGTAAATTTTGTGCATCACACTCCCTAACTGAACAGGCACTTCTGTGTTAACCTACTAAAATTCTCCAATATACATTGGTTAAACATTAGCAAAGACTAGACTCAGACAATCCATTTTATGCAATCTAATGCCACTAGGACTACATCTGAGATTACTTTAGGTAGTAAAATTTATCTGGGTTCATCCAACTGAAACAGTATTGATTAACTGTGTTGCCATAGAGACACATTATTTTGGCATAGCAAACACAAGGATAGCACATCTAGCCTGGAATTGCACTTCTAACTGAGGATTATCATCTGTTACTTCAGGGGGTGATTACAATATGACATGTATCATATATCAATCAGTCCTGATTGATATTTTTTTGATTGGTTGATGGATTGGACGCGATGATCTTGAAGGTCTCTTCCAACCTGGTTTATTGTATTGTATTGTATTGTATTGAAGTCCATCCCTGGAGGTGCTCAAGAGGGGATTGGATGTGGCACTTGGTGCCATAGTTTAGTAGTCATAAGGTGTCGGGTGACAGATTGGACTTGATGATCTTTGAGGTCTGTTCCAACCTTATTGATTCTATGGTTCTATAAGTTATATAAAACTGTTGTAAAATTGCTTCATGTTGTTCTACCCACACAGAAAATCACAAAAATTCTAATCCTTAAGCATGTGCAAGGAAATTAACTCCATGTAAGATAAGACTCCTGATCCCTCTTTTTGTTCCTGATAGCTAATTGCCCATATTTATTTGGACAACTTTCAGACATCTTCAAGTACATTTTATAACTACAAGTCACAATTCTTGCAAACAACATGAAGTTAAATTATATGTTAAATCATATTAATAGCTCAGCCATTCTTCATTTACATGTCTGTGAGACTTTGAGTGGTGTTTGAGCTTGCTAATTTGCTGGAATTCAATTTAACATAATTTCTTTGATATTTAGATCTAAAAGTATTTCCTTTTTTTACCACACAGCATTAAGGTAATCTCTTTACATGGGGGAAAGGCAAACACAGAGAAACTCACAGATGTTTAAACCAGAAGCAAATAATTTGGGAATGTGGTCTGACTTTATGTTCAACAGGAGCAATGCCACTTCGTTCACCCATTCCTGTGTCAAGAACGGTTCATGGCTGAACCACACTGTGTCTTTCAGACAGACACACACTCTTGATTTAAAGCATTGATTTAAAGAGAAGTTATCACCTCTCTTCCTAATCTGTTCCAGCAGTTAATCTGCAATGGTAAACATTTTAAGTCTTACTATTAGTTTCAGTTTAGCTACTGGGTTTCCAACCAGTTTTTGTGTATTCAGCTAGTAAATTTCAGAAAAGCCTAACAGCCTAACAGGTCGAGGCAATCCCAGGCACAAATCCAGGCTGGGCAGTGACTGGCTGGGGAGCAGCCCAGAGGAGAGAGACTTGGGGGTGCTGGTGGATGAGAAGCTCAACATGAGCTCTCAATGTGCACTTGCAGCCCAGAAAGCCAATCAGAGCCTGGGCTGCATCAGGAGAAGTGTGGCCAGCAGGTCAAGGGAGGTGATTCTCCCCCTCTACTCAGCTCTGGTGAGACCCCACCTGGAGTACTGCCTCCAGTTCTGGAGCCCCTATTACAAGAGGGATCTGGAGGTGCTGGAAGGTGTCCAGAGAAGGGCCACGAGGATGGTCAGAGGGCTGGAGCACCTCTCCTATGAGGACAGACTGAAGGAGTTGGGGCTGTTCAGGCTGGAGAAGAGAAGGCTCCGAGGTGACCTCATTGTGGCCTTCCAGTATCTGAAGGGGACCTACAAGAAGGCTGGGGAGGGACTTCTCAGGACCTCAGGTAGTGATAGGACTAGGGGGAATGGAATGAAGCTGGAGGTGGGGAGATTCAGGCTAGATGTGAGGAGGAAGTTCTTCACCATGAGGGTGGTGAAGCCCTCGAATGGGTTGTCCAGGGAGGTGGTTGAGGTCCCATCCCTAGAAGTGTTTAAGACCAGGCTGGATGAGGCTCTGGCCAGCCTGATCTAGTGTAGAGTGTCCCTGCCCATGGCAAGGGGGTTGGAACTAGATGATCCTTGTGGTCCCTTCCAACCCTGACTGAAACTATGAAACACTGGGCACCTCCTTCACTACTGACTCAGAATACATTTCTTATTAGCCTTTTTTTTTTCACAATAAATAATGTAAATATTTTCTTTATTTATGTGCCAAAAGATTAAGCTGGTTTATCTTTTCACTCTCCAGATTGTTGTTTTAGGCTGGAAGCAGACTTTATACATAGACACATTTGAAAGAATGAGATACTGGTAACAAGTAACTCAGTGGAACTGTATTCTGTGTTTGATGTCCAAAATGTCTTCACATTAAAAGGACATTCATTCAAATGAAAAAAGCAGCTTAGAAACTGCACAATATTGAGAGAATCTTCACTGAACTACATGTACCTTTCCACCCTACATTAGATGGCACCTTCTTTTCCCCTTGGGTAAAGCAGGCCATTCATAAACACAAGTGCAAACTCACAAGTGATCAGAATGCTGCCATCTTTGGGGTGTGTGTGCAGTCTTTTATTGCTCTACCATATAGCCGCTCTGGTTAGGAAACTCACGTGTACTGTACTGTATCTCTCAATGTAACTGCAGGAAACTGCAGGCAGACAAAAGGATTTCCAATGTCCTACAATTTTTAAGCAAGATAATTCACAAAAGTACATGTGCTTCCAATGGCTGACCTGCAGTAGCCTTAGCATATCACGACAAGCTTCATCTCTGTTACTTTAGACAACATCCCAGTATCTTCACTGGGAACTAGATGGGGAGAAGCACTCATGGAAAACTATGGTTTAGAATGAGAATACACTCAAGCTGAGCACACAGGTGCTGTTGGTCCTCTTCCTAAAAAGATTCCTCAATGGAGGAATCAAAATAGATATTTTTAGGCTAAAATGAGGAGTATTTCATAGAAATTATTCTAACAAGGCAATTGTGGCTTACTATTCTCTTGGTTTCCTACAGAAGTCTCCCATGTGAACTATTACTGAGTAACACAAATGTAATTAAGGTCCAGGAAACTTGAGTGCTTTATCTGAAACCTTGATGAAAATATGTTGGTTTGGGGTTTTTTGGGTTGTTGGGGTTTTTTGTTGGGTGTTTTTTTTTATGTTTTAGAGATTCTCTCTTTTACTTCACACAGTATTTCTCTCAGAGTGTGCTTGTTACAGCACTGTTTCCCTTTCTGGCTCATGAGGTCCCTGAGGACCCCATCAGTGATCTTTCAGGGATCAATAGAAGACTTTTACTTAACTGTGAAACTGAGCCACCATTTACAAGCAGAGGTCCTTGCAGGACAAAGGAGGTTGTTTCTAGAGAGTTTTAAAGTGAAAGGAAGGAAATCAATATGTAGTTTCAAAAAGAACTGTTCAGAGAAAACAGTCATACAATGGGACATTGTATAATTGTTTAGTGTGTGTTACAGCAGCAAGCACAGGGTTTTCTATGCCATACATTCATCAGAAAGCATTTTTCCCAATAGAAAACAATGCAAATGACTGAAATATAAAATTTTACCAGGTTTCAGAAACAATACATTGAAATAAAGGAATATCTATTAAAAATGAAAACACTTCAAGATCTGTAATTGTCAGCTCCTTCTACTGAGTTATCTCATTTTTACTTCCTCTCCCCCCTTCATCAAGCAGAAGACAGCTTCACAAGTTTACATTAAATGGTTTGTATTTACCTTAGCTAGGTTGTAGGGCAACATTGAATCTGGTCATTCAAGCTGGAGGCAGGTATCTCCTACAGTGAAGTGATAGCAGTAGTTAGCACCAGGCTGTCAAAGATTTATCAGCCCTCATCTGGTTGTGTGAATTTTGGAAAGTGCTTCATGCTTCACATCTCTCATTTTGGAAAATCAATTCATCATCCCTGATATCCTGAAATTTCAAAATCCCCTGATAGATGCCCAGTTAGCCCCAAAATTCTTTGCAGATTCTGCTTAGGCTATTGCTCAGATTACAGTAATAAACCTGTTACACAGACATTAATAGACAGAGCCTTTATTTAAAGACTTAACTATTTTTGAGATCCTGACATAGATTAGTATTTGCAGGAAAGAGAGGACCAACTTTCTTGAACTGGATGGCCAGTGGGAGCTTCTGCTACAAAGATTCTTGCAATCATGTCTTCAGCTATGTTGGGCAACACGCCCTGAGCCACCGCTCCGCTTGACTTCCATAATCCGGTTGGGTCATTGTCTTAATGTGACCACTACAGCACATGCATCATCCATTACAATTGGTTAAACTTCATTAAAAACACCTCCTAAGTATCTTACATATAAAAAAAGCTCTTGCCTGTGACCTTTTCTGCCTCTGCAGGAACAGTTTCTATTGACTGTTTAGAAACGGCTTACCTCTGCACAATTTCATCAATTTTGCAGCAGGAACCCCCCTGGGGAAATGTCTGAAAGGATGTTGCAAATACTCCACCACAGATGTTGATCACCACATTTAAGGACACAAATCTGTCTATGCACAGCATATTCAAAGACATTTTTTCTTTGTTTGGATTTTTTTTTTCCAGAAATCTTTGCATTTATGTGATTAAAACATTTCTCAAAGCAGCATCAGAACACAGCTGTTCAAAAGCACCTGTATCTGAAAACCCAAAACATTTCTGCAGTACACGTTGCACTACAAAATGCAGCAGTTATAGAGCACCATAGATATCTTCTTCCATTAACAATTTCAGTTTTTACTACCTCCTGCCTTTTTTTGCCTTTTAAGTAATTGTATCCTCTTTGCCTTGGAAGGAAAACACCTCCTCAAAATAAGAGATATGCAAAATAGCATCAATGTAAATATTTAACAAAAATCACCAAATCCTAGTTGTGGAGTCCTCCCCTTTCCTCATATTCTTTAACAGCCAATAAAAAGTTAGTTTAAAAAAAACAAGCCTAAACACATCAAAAGCAGGGAAGAATGGGAGCAAGGACATTGTCTTAAAATAAGCAATACAATACAATACAATACACCAGGTTGAAAGAGACCTTCAAGATCATCGCATCCAACCCATCAACCAATCCAACCCACCTAAACAACTAAACCATGGCACCAAGCACCCCATCAAGTCTTCTCCTGAACACTTCCAATGAAGGTGACTCCACCACCTCCATGGGTAGCCGATTCCAGTGGGCAATCACTCTCTCTGTATAGAACTTCTTCCTAACCTCCAGTCTAAACCTGCCCTGGCGCAGCCTGAGACTGTGTCCTCATGTTCTGGTACTGGCTGCCTGGGAGAAGAGACCAACCTCTGCCTGGCTACAACCTCCCTTCAGATAGTTATAGAGAGCAATAAGGTCACCCCCTGAGTCTCCTCTTTTCCAGGCTAAGCAACCCCAGCTCCCTCAGCCTTTCCTCATAGGGTTTGTGTTCCAAACCCCTCACCAACTTTGTTGCCCTTCTCTGGACACGTTCCAGCAATAACAACAACAGAAGGAGTAAGAATTTCCAAAAATACCAAAGTGTCTCAGAAGCTTCATCCCATTTTCAAAAGTGGCAAAGGAGACTTTGTAACCTAGGACTCTCAGTGACTTTATGGAAGGATATTTAAACAGACATTTTAGAGAGAGCTAAAGTACTATGACAGAGTAACTGTATGGTTTTGGAGACTGCTTGCATTCAGCCACAGGAGCTAAGGAGTGTCTGTCCAGGAGGAGACATGCCTCATGTATTTTGCAACACTTATCCCTGCAGCTGAAGTTAGCAGGCTTCCAGCCTCTAAACTGGGATGCATCCTCACAAGTGGTTTATGCTAATCCAGGTCCATGCTGCTGGTGAAAGGGATGGTTCAAAGCTTTCCCCTGAGTATGTTGCTGCTCTTTCCACTTTGGTTGAAAGAACACAGTTCTGTTTCTTTACAGAGCACCCCTTCTATTTTTCAGGTGCCATAAAACTTAAAACTAAATAGACAGGAAAGGTTTTCCTTCACCTCAACAATCAAACTATTCAGCTGCAGAACAAATCCATACTTTCAACTACTGTGAAAACTGCCAGCATATCTTTTTTAACTTGGTGGCATAAGTGATTTGACCTAAGAGATTGGGAAGGCTGGTTTGAGAGGGCCAATGCTGTCGCTGATGGATTTTAACAAGCTGGCAGAGACACATGCAAGCATCTTTTGCAACTGTTTTTGGTCACCTGCGTGTTAAGCATTGCAATAACTGTCTCTCTGTTTTGCTTGTTCTAAATTTATATATATTATTACTCTAAGATGAAAACAATGTGACTGAGTCACCTTCACTGGTGGAAAGAAATGACTAAGCCTCCTGCAAGCGCTGGAAGAAAGGAGCAAGTGCAGGGAGAAGAAAAAGGGCACTGCAATTTAGAAAATATTGAGCAAACAGGGTGCAAAAGCCTGTTGCTAGAACCTCTTGCTCTCCCAGAAGGAGCTTTGCAGGGTTTGCTACAATTCAATGTTGGTTAAATCCTCCCTGGAAAGATAAACCTTTCTGCAAGGACACTGAATTTGGGAAGCGTTTGATTACAAAGTCTTGACTCCCTTTTTCTGCCTCACCTGGTTTGTATGGCTTTCCCTCTTTAAAAAGTTTAACCAACTAGTCTAAAAACCCACACATTTTCTTTAACATAAAAATCATTTGAAATTCTTTGGGAAGTTCACTTTCAGAAAAAATAGGTCTAGAGAGCTGTGTCTGGTGGTTTGGGGCCTCAGCATAGTTGTTGCCCTCCTGTATTACCAGGGACCTTGCAGCTGTAAGCGGTGACCCTCTGTCCCTACAGATGCTGTCAAGGTACATCTGGTGTAAGGAAGGAGGAGAAGAACAAATCTAAAAAACAGAACAAAAAAGAAAGATGAAGAGTGAAGGAAAGGCAGAACCTATGCAGTCTAGGAAGCACTGCAGACAGCTGGAAGAAATTAAATAATAGCTTTGTCTTCTTACGAAGTCAGGTGGAGATATGCTAAAGTAAACTGTCTTTATCTGAACATAACCTTACAGATACTCAGAAGCTGCTTAGCAGTTTTCAGATAAAGAAGTCAAAGTCAGTTACCAGTTTAGCTTATACAATTCAAAAACACTGCTCTCCTAGGAACAGTTATTTTAGAAAGAGAAGAATTTCACCAGGAGAGGAAGTCACTTGAGGAAAAAACTTATGCTGCTTTTTCAACAAACCTGAAATCCAGTGCAAATCTTGGTGAATTAGAGAGTTTATCAAATCATAGAGGGAGGTCAAATAGTAATGTCACTAGTCATCCAGACATGGGAAAGAGAGTGCTATGAGATTAGAACTCAGACTACTAAAACTATTAATTAAATTGAAGAAGGTCATTTCATAAAGGATAGAATGAAAAGACGTGGAGAGAAACTGATGGCCCTGATTAATAAACATTGGGGCTGACCAAACGGGAAAAAGGAAAACATGCCTTGGAGCTACAGAGACATATCTGCAAAATACTATTGGAATGAGATGATATAGGATGGGATGAAAGGTTATGCAAAATCTTAGTGAGGAAATAAACTCTGAGCAGTACTCTATGCTTGTAGGGGGTCATTATGCTTGAAATGAAACCATTCTGTCTAACAAGCAAGCAAAGGACAAAGGGAAGACCTTACTTCTTTTCTTTTAATGGTAGAAGTAAAAATATGACAAAGACAAGAGCAGAAAGTGACATTATGTCTGTGAATATACTAAAAGGCAACTTAGATCAATGATCAGAAGTGTCTCTTATGTGTTGAATCTTCTTTTATGACACAGTGAGTAGGTACAGGTTCAAGGTTATTCTTGTCATCCAGCAGCTGAAATATTTCAAAATGCAAGTATCTACAATGTAAGATCACACACAGCAGTTTAGGAAAGATGTTTGAGTTGCTGGAACGTATCCAGAGAAGGGCAACAAAGCTGGGGAGGGGTCTGGAGCACAGCCCTGTGAGGAGAGGCTGAGGGAGCTGGGGTTGCTTAGCCTGCAGAAGAGGAGACTCGGAGGAGACCTTATTGCTGGCTACAACTACCTGAAGGAAGGTTGTAGCCAGGTGGGGTTTGGTCTCTTCTCCCAGGCAAGCAGCACCAGAACAAGAGGACACAGTCCCAAGCTGTGCCAGGGGAGGTTTAGGCTGGGTGTTAGGAAGAAGTTCTTGACAGAAAGAGAGATTGGCCATGGGAATGTGCTGCCCCAGGGAGGTGGTGGAGTCACCATCCCTGGAGGTGTTTAGGAAGAGGCTGGATGGGGTGCTTGGTGCCATGGTTTAGTTGACTAGATAGTGCTGGGTGATAGGTTGGACTTGATGATCTTGAAGGTCCTTTCCAACCTGGTTAATTCTATTCTATTCTAATATATATGGGAGTTAGTAGCCTGGCTGGGGTGAGATCAGACCACTTGATTATTATTCATGTATGTTAATTAATGTGATTAAAAAAGTACTTTAAAATTTAAGCTTTGGCTATGTCTGTTCTACCAGTATTAGTATGGCAAAGCTCAGACTTTGGTACCCTAAAATTGGCATCCTCAAAATAAGTATCCTGAATGACTTCTCAATATTGAGTAATTATTCAATAGAAGGCTGCCTGATTATATAATAGCTCATATTGTATTTTTGGAAATGTTATGCCCACAAATAGAGCAGGGGAAAATTAATATTTATAGAGGTGATATTATTCAGAACAGCTAAAGCTGAAAGGACAAGAAAGACTAAGCCTTCCCACATTGCACTTAAGTTCTGCAGAGAGAAGACAAACCACTCTAAACTGCTTTCAGGAAAAAAAAAGAAAAGAATAAAGGACATTCAGAATTTGAGGTCTGACACAGAGCAGGCAGATGTGATGCTGCAGGAAACAGCCAGGGGAGCACTAGATCCCCTCTGCTACCTTGGATGCTGCAAGACAGGGCGAGACCACAGACTACCTGCAATACCTTGACATGAGGCTCAGTGTCAGCCCAGGCTCACTTTTCTATTTGCCTCTTTGAGACACAGACTCCCATGTGCCTGACCACATCCACCAAAGGTCTGGTAGTCTCACTCTGCTTCCCTTCACCTCACACTTCTGACTGCTGCCCTGACTCATCTCACATGTAAAAAGTTTTGTCCAGGGAGGCAGGTTGGCATGGAAAGCTGCTGCTTTAGTGGGTTTATTTTCCCACAGGCCAATGAGCCAGCTGAGCAATCCCAGGCTTCCAGAGCCTCCCTTACAACTTAGTTAACCAAATTCATTCATTAAAGACCCACCTTATTAGTTCTGACAAAAGATACCTTGAGAATATTGCATGATGTACAACAGTGTATTTTAGCATAGTCTTCATGCACTGGCATGGGCCCTATCAGGCTTGTACTCAGAATGCATCACTGGAATAACTATAGCAAGATCCATAAGTGCAGTGAGAAAAAAGACACATTCTCCTGACAACAAGGGAGTGAGGGGCTGGAAAAGGAAGAAATGCACTTAAAAAACCTCCAAACCACTAGGAATCACAAATCTGTGACTAAAATGTCTACTGCTCACACCAATGGCTGAGATTTTTGTAAAGGCTTAGGCACTGGCCTAACTTCTTTCCTGACTTAAAATCACACATGAGGATATTTAATGGATAAAACTTATCCTGACACAAGAAAATGTGAGCTCTAATAGATAACTTGGAGAGTTTGAGAATAGCTGGGGTTGCTTAGCCTGGAGAAGAGGAGGCTCAGAGGAGAGCTTATTGCTCTCTACAACTACCTGAAGAGAGGTTGTAGCCAGGTGGGGGTTGGTCTCTTCTCCTAGACAACCACCAACAGAACAAGAGGACACAGTCTCCAGCTGTACCAGGGGAAGTTTAGGCTCGAGGTGAGGAGAAAGTTCTTCACAGAAAGAGAGATTGGCCATTGGAATGTGCTGCCCAGGGAGGTGGTGGAGTCACCATCACTGGAGGTGTTCAGAAAGGGATTGGATGTGGCACTTGAAGCCATGGTTTAGTTAGTCATGAGGTGTTGGGTGGCAATAAGGTCTCCCCTGAGCCTCCTCTTCTCCAGGCTAAGCAACCCCAGCTCTCTCAGCCTCTCCTCACAGGGCTTGTGCTTCAAACCCTCCCCAGCTTTGTGTCCCTTCTCTGGACACTTTCTTCCCAATGACTATGTACAGAATATAATTACAACCCATCATCTTTGTTCCCTCTTTCTGATGGAGACCCTGCAATTTGGATCAAGGCAATATCTTTATTTTTTTTTTTAATGAATTAATTTCAAACATTTGCTAGGATGAATTCATATACACAGAAAGCTTTGAAAGAAAGCTAGGCAAGGATGAGTTGTGGAAAGAATCTCTCAGATTCAAAATAACAATTGCTTGAAATGGAATGGGCAAAAATTAATAAACCCTCTCTGCTCCAAGAGAAGCAAAGCAGGGACTCTAGCTAAGTCGTTCTCACTCCGTGCATTATATACACACTAGCAGGCTGTGAAGTCTTTCTTCCTCTGTGAAAACCTAGTTTCCCATTAATTTTACTGCAAAATGAAATAGGCTTCAAACCTTCAATGTTCCATAAATTAGTTTTACTTTTCCACTTTAATGATGACAGTGCTTTACTTAGATAGTTGGCCAGCTTCTTGCCACCACACAACCAATGTCTTATTTGAGAAAATCCTCCTTACTGCATGCTCATTGGAAAGATGCAGCCCACACTAAACCTTCTCCAGGTCAGACAACAAAAGAAGCTGGTACAATGCAGGTTACATTTATATTGCAAGGGCTTCTCTAATATTTTATTTATTTGAGGAAATAACTATTCATGATGTATTTCTTAAATGAGCAAAGGAGCTTCAGGAAGGACAGATAGAATCATGAATCAGTCAAATGGGGCAGATCCCTTTTACAGTAACTTAACAGACAGATATATAGAGAGATATATGTCTTTTTAAGATGCAATGCTTCAGTTCAGTGTTGCTTTAACTGTGCTGTTAAATCATAGCCACCAGGTCAGATAAAAATCTGACTGGCATCAGTGCACTGCTGGTATAACCATGGCCAAAGTACTGTGTTGTCTCAAGCTAGGAACCCTAACCTAGAAATGCCAGTGGAGCTATCAACTCTCGCTCTGGACACAGGCACAATAAATTATAGTTCTTAACACAATTATGATTTTAAAAGAAAAGGGAACTGAAACTAAATCAGTGTTTCCCTGGCTTAGTCTTTTAAGTCTTTATCAGAAAAGTAACTTTGGTGGACCTTTTCTTTTCTTTTCTTTTTTCTTCTTTTCTTTTCTTTCTTTTCTTTTCTTTTCTTCTTTTCTTTTCTTTTCTTTTCTTTTCTTTCTTTTCTTTTCTTTCTTTTCTTTTCTTTCTTTTCTCTTCTCTTCTCTTCTCTCTCTTCTCTTCTCTCTCTTCTCTTCTCTTCTCTTCTCTTCTCTTCTCTCTCTTTTCTTTCTTGTTGCTTTAAACTATTGGATTAATGCTCATGCCAATCTAAGGATTTACTAAAATTATAATAATTTATTAGAATCATAGAATCAATAAGGTTGGAAAAGACCTCAGAGATCATGAAGCCCAACCTATCACCCAACATCTCATGACTACTAAACCATGGCACCCAGTGGCACATCTAATCACTTCTTGTACCTTCAGGGATGGTGACTCCACCACCTCCCTGGGCAGCACATTCCAATGGTCAATTACTCTTTCTGTGAAGAGCTTACTCCTCACCTCAAGCCTAAACTTCCCCTGGGACAGCTTGAGACTCTGTCCTCTTGTTCGGTCACAGTTTGCCTGGGAGAAGAGACCAACCCCCACCTGGCTACAACCTCCATCAGGTAGTTGTAGACAGCAAGAAGGTCTCCCCTGAGCCTCCTCTTCTCCAGGCTAAAGAGCCCCAGCTCCTTCAGCCTCTCCCCAGCCTCATTGCCCACAGCTCGAGGCCTCTCCCAGCCTCATTGCCCTTCTCTGGACATGTTCAAGTGTCTCAATGTCCTTCTTAAACTGAGTGGCCAAAAACTGGACACAGGACTCAAGGTGTGGCCCAACCAGTGTTGAGTACAGGGGCAAAATTACTTCCCTGCTTCTGCTGGCCACACTGTTCCTGATGCAGGCCAGGATGCCATTGGCCTTCTTGGCCACCTGGGCACACTGCTGGCTCATGTTCTGCCAGCTCTCAACCCAGTAGATATCAGTAGCTAAATATAATACACTAACAGTAATAATTTCTGTGATACCATGCCTTAAAAATAAAGAAATAAATACAAATAAAAATGAATCACAAATAATTTCATTTCTTTTTGCAATGCACATCTGTCTCTGCTAAGGTGAGTGGTCTGGTCATGGATGCTGGAGGGGCTAAGACAAAAGAAAAAGAACTATTGAAAAGAACGCTTATTAAAAGGTGAAAACAATTGATCATGTCCTTTCACTAGGTGAACTTGAATAAATTTTTTGCATTTGGCCTTTACTGCTAGTCCATACAAACTATGAATTCATAGCATAATTAACTGCCTGACTGATCACATAGCATATGAAACTGGAAAATCCACATGGCTCACTTTAAGTAGCACAGGATGCAGCTATGTGTGTAATTTGTCATTGTGCCAGTTCAGTGTGCTATAGCCCACACAATCAGTGCACAGCACGCTGCTCACTTTGTGTCTGTTACTTGCACGATTCAAACAGGCTCCTACACAGGTAGGGACACAACTTCTCGAATGATGGGGAAAGGCTCTGCTTAGCTATCTTTCTTGGTTGGGGGGGGGGGGGGAATGAAAAAAAATGAAAAGGCATATAAAGAAACCTGAAAACTATCTAAAGAGTCTCTCACATATCCCTGTGCCTCGCAGGAAGCAGCATCCACACTTCAGGCCCTGGGGTTGGACTATGGGCGGCCCCTGGCATCGCAGTAGCCTTTCAAAATGGCAGTGGTGCCAAAGCGCACCCTGCTGCCTCGGCAGTACTCACCATCCTACCCTCTGACCCTTTGGTTACTAAGCCATATCATGCACACCCAGGTCTGGAACACAAGGCAGACAGTTTTGTCCTAAAGAAGTATTTTAACAGAATTTGTAACCTCCACAAGACTGATGTGTAGTCAGTGTGCTCCACAACAGCCCAAGGTACTTCATTCTCCTTTCCTGCATCTTGCTGGTGTTCCTGAATGATGTTTGCTGTTTCTGGATGCTGCTCTGCTGTCATGAGACACAGCAATCATCAAGTGAGGGATGTGCTGTGTCCTGGTTGAAGGAGTAGAAATGTCAGCAAAGGTCACAGCTGTACACTGAATGCAAGTTTCCAAATTTTCAGGAGAAACCCTGCAATTGAACAATGATTGAGCAGAACAATAATGCCTTTGGAGAGATAAATTATCTAAGCCACCTGAATAGCCACATGTATTTGGCAACATTAGGAAACTTGAAAAAAAAGATGAAAGTTGGAAATTTACTCAAAAGCAATATCATGGAAAGTATGAACAGTTTATTTTACCTTTGGGACATAAGCCCCCTTTTGCTTAACAGACTTACAAATCCATCAAGAGATCTAAAATGATTGGCAAAGATACCTTTTTTTTTTCCTTTCCTAGTGGGTGGCAAGGTGGCTTCTTCAAATCTATCAGTAGGAAAAGGAAGAATAGGGAAAGTGTGGGCCCACTGCAGCATGAGGAGGCAACCCTTATAACAGAGGATTCAGAGGAGGCAGAGTTGCTGAATACCTGCTTTGCTTCAGTCTGTACTCCTGAGACAGAACGCTGGATGAAGGAGAGGAAGGCTGGAGGAGGGAATAATCCCCACTAATCAGTGAAGACTGGGCTAGGGATCAGTTATAAAAACTGACTATACACAAGTCCATGGGCCCTGATGAGACGCACCCAAGAGTACTGAGAGAGCTGGCTGATGTCTCTACCACTCTCTATTATTTTTGCAAAATCCTGGCAGACAGGAGAGGTACCTGAGGGCTGGAGGAAAGCCAATGTCACTCCAGTCTTCAACAAGGGAAAGAAAGAGGTTTCAGGAAACTATAGACCACTGAGGCTCATCTCCATCCCTGGAAAAATGATGGAGCAGCTCATTCTGGAGGTCATCTCTAGGCACTTGGAAGAGAAGATGATGATCAGGAGTAGTGGGCATGGATTTCCAAGGGGAATTCATGCTTGACTAATCTGTTAGCATTCTATGATGTAACTGAATGGGTAGATGCAGGGAGACCAGTGGATGTAGTCCACCTTGACCTTAGTAAGGCTTTTGACACTGTCTCCCATAACATCCTTGAGAGCAAGATCAGGAAGGGTGGGATAGAACAGACAGTGAGATGGATTAGGAACTGATTACAAAATAGAGTCCAAAGAGTGGTAGTCAATGGTGCCAGGTCCAGCTGGAGAGCTGTAACTAGTGGAATCAGTGCTGAATCTGGTCCTGTTCAACATCTTCATCAACAACAATGATGAGTATCTGCTCAACAAGTTTGCTGGCAATACCAAACTGGGAGGCTCGGCTGATACAGCTGAAGGCTCTGTGACCATACAGCAAAACTTGGACAGACTGGAGAGCTGGGCAGAGAGGAACTCAGTGACATCTGGGAAGGAATAATAAACGGCACCAATACAGGCTGGGAAGTGATCTTCTAGAGAGCATCCCTGTGGAGAAGGACCTGGGAGTCCTGGTGGATAACAAGGGAGCTAGAAGGTATTCCTTCTGTTAAGACTGCTTTCTGAAATCAAATCCCAAATTATCCCTCCCCCTCTTTCATCAGCCTTTAATTTATGTACTGTTTGTCATATTCTGTTTTCCCATCTGGTGGCAGTTGTGTACTAATGAATCTCCAAAGCTTTCAACTTTGCATCCTTCCTGGTATTTGATTTCATTTATTGTTCACTTCTTTAAGGCTTTTCTCAAAGGCAGTCAATTAAGTGACACGTTCCCACTTTCCAAGTGTAAGGCAGGTTTTACTGCTACACTCTCTGTTACTTGTCCTGTCCTAAAATGCATCTTTATAGCTTTTACATTACAGTAATAGGCATACACTCTATGGAATACATTCACAAATCACCCCATCGTTCAGTATGCCACATCCATACGTTTAGTTATGGCAATAAATCCAATCTCATTACTTCAGCTGTAGCAGATTTATACCTGCCTCCTATCAGGCAATGTACTGACTTCAAAATTTTCTTCTGAGTTTTTCATTACCTGTCCAAACCATCCCTTTCATACCTATCAACACTGGTCTCTGTTTAGACATACCCTCAGTCCTTACTTTCTAATAATAAATCTCAACATCACCAGCCCCCCTTGCCAGGTCTCTCATCCATGAGTAGCAGAGCATTCACCTGTTATGCCCCTGAGCTGTGGAATTCCCTGAACTGGAGTCTCATCTCCACATCCCCTCAGCTTTTCTAAGCCCTGTTTGCTTCACACTTACTAAACTTTACTTTTAATATGTGATCTACTGCTGACACATGCTGTAGGCTTTATGGACATGAAAATACTTCTGTTTTCCTTACAGAAGAAGCACTGGCAATGTCATGATTAAAAAGGCTTTTTTCTTGGATTTCCATATAGATGCCAAATCTTTACTTTTTCTTTTACCTCCAGGGTTAAGCATCAGTTCAAACTCTGAGGGAAAAAAAAGAAGTAAACATTCCTGTTATTAGTAACATATCATGAATTACATGCAGAGTACTGAGTAGGCACGTTGTAAAATGAATAGACTAGACTAGACTAGACTAGAATAGACCAGCTTGGAAGAGACCTTTGAGTTCATCGTGCCCAACCTATCACCCAACACCATCTAGTCGACTAAACCATGGCACCAAGCACCCCAGCCAGTCTCCTTCTAAACACCTCCAGGGATGGTGACTCCACCATGTAAGCTTCATCTCACCCTTCAGGTGAAGGGATAATTTTGAAAATCCAGTGACAGCAAGATATGGAAAGGAAAAACATTAGTACTTTTGTTTGGGTTTTGAATCCTTTCAGACATCTCTGAAACCATGCATATACATATAGTCACAATTACAAACTTGGGATAACTTGTGCCATATCAGAGAAAGCTGAAAGCCTGCTGAAGTATTGCTTGTGGAAGGTAGTTAATGGGGTGTTGTCTGACAGTTTGAATAAAGCTTATGGGGATTGAGGACAAAGATTAATATCAGAGGGTGCCACTGTATAAAATTTCCCAGCAGTTAAAGCTCAGAAGCACCTATTTGTGGGAAGTGCATACGAGAGGTGATTTGTTTTCATGTGAAATGGCTGCATTTCCAATTGTTTATGTTCTGGGATTGAGTTTCAGAGAAGTCCTTCGTTAGTAACCCTGTGTGTCAGTGATTTCTCAAGCCCTGCACGTCCTACGGAAACATACGCAACAGGCCGCTTCGCAGCTCCAGCTGCTGTCGCAGTGCACACTTAGGATCCTCCCAGCACCACCTGACAGCCAGGCTGCAGGAAGGATTTGCCCAGTGATGCTTGTTGCTGTGTTAATAGAAATACTGAATAGTGTTGGGCCAAGAGAAAGCCCAGACAGAATGAATCAGCAAATAATGATTTTGTCTTTACACACACTTGCCCAGCTCAACAGTTTATAACACAGCAAAACAGCACACTTGTATTTATCTTTACCGACTGCCTGTCCAAGTTTTGACCTGAGATTAATGTCAGGTTGCCGACTTGATTTACAGCAATACATTTAGTCCTATAAGTTATTGGTGCACTGAATTTGTTTTAGGGCTCTGGAACTTTTTGTTTGTTCTATGGTTCCTTTAAATTCAGCATTAATGGCTCGGAGGGTTGCTCAGTAATACTCCTGAGTGCCAGTTACCTGGCCCTACAAATTAAAGCAACTGTTTAGCTTTGGCAGTTGCTCTTTAACGATCTCCAGTTTATTGATTGAGTCGAAAGTAGTCCTTATTGCTGTCACATATATCATGTTAGTTCCTTCCAAATCAGAACAGAAATATTATTGGGTTCTTTTGCCTTTTCAGCATCATGGCTGACAGCTTTACCATCCTTGTCTAGTACCAGTGGTGCACAACTCTTAGCCTTATATATTCTGCCACACTGAAAGAATTCCTCCTCTTGTCCCACATTGTTGCCACACTCTAACTTTTCCACGTGCATCTAATTAGCAATGTACATTCCATGTGTCCAAGTGTTTTAATGAACAGCCTTGTTCCCTTTCAACATGATGAAGCTTCTTACATGATTTTGAAAATTTCCTTTTCTCTTCCAATTTTGCAGAAGAAAAATATTCAATCTTATCTGCAGTTGTTCATGCTCCAGTTCCAAGGCCAGTCAATTACTGATTGAAGCCATAGCCTCTTTGTAATTAATGAACGGGACTATAGACATATTTATTTTCATTCACTAATTGATTTTACTTTATTAAGCATTCTTATTCCAATTTGCATCATAATGGATAAACATTGCACGGTGAGACTGAGTTCAGGCCTGAACACTTTTTCTGTTGACTCTGTTCAGTGATTTTACTTTTCAGTTCAGTCTAATTAACTGCACTAACAGGAGATAACAGCTTGATTTTGCAGTGTCTACTTCTAGAGGTGATGCTACTCAGTGCTTCTAGTTACTACTGAGGATCAGTGTGCAGAAAGGCTCTTGCTCATACTTGCTCCTATGGAGACCAAGGTAACCAAGGTCACGGTTACATCTTGTGTACAATGTTGAGAGTGCAGGATAGGTGACCCCGAAGTTGTCAACAAGGCATTCCATTCAATCTACATCTATTCAGTATAAAGCTGTGGGATTACTAGGGGCTCTCTTATTCAAAGACCAACTGTGAGAGCCCAATGACTCTATTGTCTCAAAACAATATGTGACATACCTGGACTGAATAGAGAGGGTGATGGTTTTGGTGGCACTTAATAGCTCTCAAGGAAAGCTTCTGGCCTGGCAGAAAGTCTTAGCAATGAAAAGAGATCATTTCTGCAGAGGAAGGAATTCTCTCTTTGTTTTAAAACCACTACAACAGTGCCATGGAAAGGTTGGTGGCAGATGCGTCACTGTAGGGACCTGGTACACCCCTCTCTGTGACTCAGAGACACCACCCTCCCCCCCACCAGGAGGGCATAAAAGGACCACAACCTCTGAGGTCCAAATGTTGCCTCCACCACAGGAGACCCTGCTGGCCAGGACTGGCCTGGGAAGCTGGGTCGTGGCATTTCTCTTGGCATAGCCATCACGATTTCCTTGCCATTGTTGAGACTAAGCCTCTGAGGTTTTGCCCAGGGAAAAGTGATACCAGAGGAGAGGAAAAAGAGTCCACTGAAGAATGACTAGGGATCTGGCCCTGCCATTTTTGTTTCCTGTTACCACCCCTTGGATTGGGTATCAGCAGGGTTTTTTTGCAGCTCCACTGTGAGGGCTCAAGAACAGGAGGGAGTTTAGTCATCTGAGCCCAAGTTCCTTGGCAACTGACCATGACTACCATTGTTCAACTAGATTTCAATTGCCTCCTCCTGTTAGAAATATTGAAGGTGGTGATCTCTGCTTTTCTAAGGGCAGTGCTGATGGCAACATGGAAAGATAGACGGGTTGTAGATCAAACAGAGCAATTGCAGGCTGAGCAGGAAAAATGTCTGAGAGCCAAAACAGAATCAGAGACTGAGTGAGAAAAAGGGCTTTGAGCCGAGATGACTGCAGATGGCCTACAGAGCCAGCTGTGCAGAGCTTTCAATAGCAACAGAGTGCTGCAGTTAGAACTGGCCATGTTGTGACAGAAGGGCCTTGGGAGTAATTGTGGATTCAATACTATGGCTAAGGAGCATGATTTTGCTGCTTGGGAAGTGGCTTGTCATTGTCCCTGGCTTGAAATGGAAGAAACAAGGCGATGCCGGTTCACCTTAATTTACTCCGAGGGAAATTGTTGGATCTCAGCATGAATGCCCATCACCCAGGAATGGCTTTGGAAGCCAGGTTATGATACCATCATCACAGGATGACTCTATCTATTCTTCTGCTTTTGATCACAATCTGTGCATTTCTGATCCCAACACCAAAATCAGCTGTGAATACAGTTCTTGCTTGCTACTGATTTCAGTCTGGGACTTCCCAGCTCCTGCTCACAGCAGCAGTGGTGATGCAATTGACATCAAGCAAGTTGGATTAATATTGATCTTGTATATATTTGTATTTATATATATATATATATATATATATATGATATTATTTTCATTAAAGGTGGTTTATTTTTCCAATCCATAAGTCTCCCTCCCTTATTCTCTTTCTCTTCCTTTTAGGACGGGAGGGATGAATAGAATAGAATGGAATAGAATGGAATAGAATAGAAATGGAATGAATAGAATAGAATAGAATAGAATAGAATAGAATAGAATAGAATAGAATAGAATAGAATAGAATAGAATAGAATTAACCAGGTTGGGAAAGACCTTCAAGATCAGCCATGGTCTAGTCATGGGGTTTGTGGAGACAGGTGGACTCGATGATCTTTGAGGTCTCTTCCAACTTAGCAATACTGTAAGTCCAACCCATCACCCAACACCATCTGATCAACAAACCATGGCACCAAGCACCCCATCCATTCTCTTCTTAAACTCTTCCATGAAGGTGACTCCACTCCCTGGGCAGCACATTCCAATGGCCAGTGTCTCTGTGAAGAACTTCTTCCTAACATCCAGCTTAAACCTTTTTCTAGTGGCCAGCACAACCTTACCCTTTAAAATCTGCCAAAGGGTTTTATCTATGGGAAGGTTTTTTTATGAAACATAAAAATTGTACGAAGAAAAAACCAAACATACATCTTCTGTCAAGTATTTTGAGTTAGAAAAAAGAAGAGGCTGTATTTTGTTAGTTTTTTACAAAATTACTAAATACCAAATGAACAAACTCTTTTTTTTCTTTAAGAAGAATGAAGCATGGTATTAATTTTTACTCTTTTTTTTTTGTTGTTGGTGTTTTTGGTTGGGTTTGTGTGGTTTTGCTTGTTTGTTTGTTTACCTTTTTTCCCTCTCAAATCTAACATTTTTTACTTTGCTTGAGGACAAGGCCAAGGTCTGAGAGCTCTCTGTTTCTGCTTCGAAAGCATAAGCAAGGACAGATAGAGCCTGAAGGGCTAGGTAGCTTCCTGCCCAGCTTCAGCAGCTCACCTACTCAACAGCTGAATGAGCAACTGATGGGAGCCATGTGCTTTTAGTTTTTTGGGGCTATTTGGTCACATTGCACTTTGGGAGAATGCTGGCAAGAACAATTGGCTAGAGGCAGGATTCAGTTTTACAGAATCCAAACAGGACTGCAACCAAAGTGAGAATCCACACAACACTGACTTGCTTCTTCAGTCTACTCGTTTGTGCTTCATTTCATCTTGCTCTTCACTAAAATTGCTCCTTCCTAAAACACCCCAAATTCAGAACCCATCTCTAGTGGGTTGTTCTCTGCTCTGGCAAGACACTCTCCTTTTCCAATTCTGCTTATTTAGAATGCATGGTGAGGAGCTGTGTATATCCTGTATATCACATGAAACAAAGGCCACATTCTTGCTTTCTTTTCAGCATCTGTCATGCAAAAGTCAGTTAAAAGTGGTGCTAGAGAAAAGACCCAAGAGAACAATTTTCTGCTCTTTTAGGGCTGTGGAAGACAAGAAAGCATAGCTCAGATTTGCATCAATCTCCACAAAGGCCTGTTGAGGATAACTCTTCACATACTGAACTGGAATATCTATTTTAAAGTGATGAATACAAGGTGTCATCAGACTACCACTAACCTCTAACTATAGTCACCTTAATTTCCCACAGCACCAGCCAATCTGCTGTTTCAGGGAATGCAAGAAGGAAGACTCCCTGTGGAGTGTGCCTCAAGGGCAGTGTGTTACACCTCAGGTCTTCATACGCTAAATGCCCACCACCAGGAGGGATCTAGCTACTTATGCTGGGGACAGTAGGCAAGGGTCAACAACATTTAGGGCTTTGAACTTACAATTTAGAAAAAGAAAGAGAGAAAGTGTCTGTTTAGTTTAAGGTTCTGGATGGCAAAGCTCCTCCAACCATGACAGGCAGCTCAGGAGTACACACAAATGGCTGTTTAAAAATTTGACAAGCAGGCAGTGGAGGCTGTTGTAAAAGTATGATCAAGGGTGAGAGTCAGCATCTTGACAGTGAGTGAGTGGCAATAGCAGTTATTTCTGATGCTGCACAAACCCCCAAAAGATACAAGAGAGGGATAATGAAAGAAAGTGATCTTTTCAGGACTGTCTTCTATGGCTACAAGTGGAACAGAACGCTATTTGTCAAGGCCAAAGTGAGGGATATTGCTGTAGCTGAGACAAAGCAGAGGATGGATGATCTGAATATAAAATCCTCTGCATGGGAATCTTTTCAGAAGTGCTAAAGAAAGAGAATCTGTGAGGTTGAGACATTGTCCCAAAGCCTCTCTAGTCAAATTGAGCAGACTGTTGGCTTCATTGGTGGGTACAGGTGAGAGCAGTAGGTAGGAACTCCTCTAGCCGCACTGAGCTTGCCTGATGGCTACCAGCCTGAACTAAGGTGCTAAAGATCAGGAGCAGGCAGTTTAGCCCCTGTGCTAAACCATTACAGCTAGAAAACAAAAATGGCTTGGAAATCGTTGGGGAAAGTAGAACATTAGGAACTGAAGCTAGATTTTAGAAAATCTGGAATGGAAACACAGCTAATACACTCCAGACAGAGGCAAATGAAACACCTGCATTTATTTAGGGTGGGAAGAAACCAACCAAAGGAAAATGAGGATGGAATATGGATGAATCAAGAATTATTTCAAAAAGTCCAGCTGAAAACCCCCAAAATAGTAGAGAACAAACCAGATGTGGAGGAAGAGTTTCATACCTTTGCTTTGTGTTGTTAGTATCTAGCAAAACAGCTTCTGTGGAAAACATTGAGCAACAATTTATGGTGAATAGAATAAAATAGAATAGAATTAGAATAGAATTAGAATAGAATTGAGTAGAATAGAATGGAATGGAATAGAATAGAATAGAATAGAATAGAATAGAATAGAATAGAATAGAATAGAATAGAATAGAATAGAATAGGATATCTCATGCTATGATGACCTGTGACCAGAGCTCACTTCAGCATTTAGGATATAAACCTTTTTCCCCACCTAGTTCAGAGCAGAAGTCTGAATGAGCACATCTCAGATGCAGTACTCTAACTAGCAGATCTGTGTACAGAGGAAGAAACAGAGAGGAGAGGGGGAAAAAAGTGTTCTCTCTGTCTGCTTTCTCTCTCTCTTGCAGCCTCTCTGTGCACAATCATAGCATGCCAGCACCTCCTAAGGCAAAACTCATGAAAGCAACCTTCCTCATTCAGGTATACATGCTCATAAGCACACTGAACAACAGTGTGTCCAGTTTTTTGATTACAGGTCACCACAGGGTTCATGACAATAAAGTTCCCCTTCTATGTTGCATAACAGTATGCCACACTTGAAACTTTCAAATGTTTTTCAGAAGCCACAGACGGAAATAAAACTGGAGGAAAGAGCAGTATACTGTTTGAACCAGAAACATCCTGCTGTCCCTTCAAAGCAGATAGCATGATGATTCTTTCGCTTGGACCCAGGCAGTGCATAGCATGCAGAAACAGTTCCATGCATTTCATTACCAGCAATTGTCTGGGAGCAACGTTTTTCACTAGCTGCAGACATTTGATCCAAAGCACAGGCATGCACCTGTAAAGACAGCTTCATCAGTCCAAGTGTCATGCTGCAAAGGTCTGAGATTATAGCTTCAGACATCACCAAAAACATTAGGGAAATGGTACTGAAGTAATAGCACATGATGAAGAGGTCATCCCGTTTGAATACTTTGCCCAGTGTGAGTCACATGAACCAGAGTCACATGAAATATGGGAGGTGTTTCCCACAGGTGAGATTTCAAAACATCCTTGTGGTGCAGGATCAAACAAAAAAACAAACGAAGTCACAGTGATCACTCAGGAAAACACAGATCAATGGTCTTGAGAAGTTGCTTAAATAGAAAGCTAGATTCTGTGTGGTTCACATCATTTTAAAATGGAAGGTTCCAATCATTAGATTTACAGAGGTATAAGGGGAACAACTTGACAGAAATTTCTTCCACTTCCCAGTGTCTTCTTTCCCAGAAAATATGCTGATGTTTAATGCCCAGAAAGACATTAAGCTTTTGTTTCACCTTAAGAAAATGGTAGATGAAATGTATCACAGAAAGAAGTGGCTATTTCCAGTGCTACAACTGAGAGCGCTGTGCAATCCTACTGCTCTTTGCCCATATTCTCGGAGAACATCCCTGACCACAGCCATCTACAGCTATAGTGCATGGAGCTGAAACAAGCAAAGAAATCCAGGACATTTAAGGAGAAAGGAGTAGGTTACAGAGAAGCTAGAACCATTTTTGAGCTGATCTTTTAGTACCTAGCATTAATAAATTTGCTGATCTCTGAGTGGTGGTGCTGCTCTGCATAACAAGTGGTAGAACAAAGAGCAGGCAGTCAGCCCGAGTCAGAGCAGAAATATGCCTCCAGAGTAAATGTTCACATACAGGAGATGAGGAAAAAGTTTGGGTCACACAACCAGGATCCAGGAATTTAAGTTCATCAAGCAATTTCAATTACATTTCTTTGACATGTAGATTGTCTCTTGCAAAAGTGCTGCCATGTCTTTTCATTTCCCTTTTACATCACTAGAAGGGGAACAATTTCATATCTAATTTTCTATTGATTTTTTTTTTACTTAGTTAAATTACAGCATGCAAAAACTAAGGCAGTGAATTATCCAACTCTTCACTTCTTATCATTACTTCATAAGGAAAAGCTTATTTCTCAAGCCATGTCTGCCTATCTGAAGAAATACAGGCTTCTGTGGGGGCTTCTTTTTTCCTCATTTTCTCCTCTTAGCTTGAAAAAGATCACGACAACAAATGTGCAGGCAAACAAGCACTGTCATAGCTACAAGTGTAGAAGGAACATAATCTTTTAACATGCATACAGAATGAGGCAACATACTTGGCTTTTCAGATTTCTTTACAAATGAAAATGCATGCTTTGCTTTGTTTCACATGGACACACACCTCCTGAAAGTTAGGTCTTTAAAATATGTCCATAAATCACTACCAGGACCTAAAGTACCCAGCCTTTGTAATTACTAGGGAAGAACTAGACCACAAAGAGATAGAGTTTAAGATTCTCAAGGTGTCAAAGAGGGTGTGAAACTAGCTCATTACTCTGGATTTCAAGAGAGCAGACTTCATCCTCTTCAGGGATCAGCTTGTCAGAGTGTCATGGGAAAAGTCTGGAAGGAAGAGCTGATCAATATTGAAGGACCATCTCCTCCAAGACCAGGAGCAGTGCATCCCAAGAAGGAAGAAGGCAGGCAAGAGATCCTAGAGGCTGGCAAGGATGAACATGGTGATCCTGGATGAAAAAAAAAATAGGAGCCTTTGTAAGCAAAAAGCAAGAACAAGCACACAGGAGAAATACAAAGAAATTGTCCAAGCAGACAGAGATCAGGTTAGGAAAGCAAAAGCACAGATAGAATTAACCTTGGCTGGGGACATAAAGGGGTATAAGAAAAAATTCTTGAGGTATCTCAATGACACAAAAAGAAGGCTAAGGAAGATGTGGGATCTTTCAAAAAGGAGAATGGAGATCTGGTCACGATGGATATGGAGAAGGCTGAGGTGCTCTGTGCCTATTTGCCTCCGTGCTGACTGGCAAGGGCTCTAGCTGCACCACCGAAGCTTCAGAAAGCTATAGTGGGGGGGCACTTACATCTGCCCACTGTAAGTGAAAATCAGGTTCAAGACCATCTAAAGAACCTGAAGGTGCACAAGTCCATGAGGCCAAATGAGATCCACCCATGGGTCCTGAGAGAACTGGCAGATGAAGTTGCCAAACCACTGCCCATCATATTCGAAAACTCATGGAGATCTGGTGAAGTTCCTGCGACTGGCCAGGGCAGAGGGGTTGGAACTAAATGATCTCTAAGGCTTCTTCCAACCCAAACCATAATCTGATTCTATGAACTTCTAGCTGAAAGAAACACAGAAATCTTGACAAGACAATTATTGTTGCAAAGATCATATCCTTGTAGGTATTTTAATAAGTGTTCTGGAGAGACAAAGAACTGTTTGCATTAAATATAATCCTTTCTTGTGCAAACGACTTTGAAGGACTTCATGTTAGGAGTCTGTACCATCTTGTAACACCCAGTCTACAGAACTAGAAAGGAGAAGGATTTAAAATGGCTTATACATAGTCAAGAAGCCTAAGGCCCATCTTGGAAATATTTAACGGAGAACAGTTTGCTTGCACAAGAATCAAGGTAGTCTATAAACTTCAAAAGTATTGTTTCTTAGGTTATTTTCAGCTATGAAATTAAAAGTTGCAGCTGAGGGATTTTACAGGAAGCTAGAAGAGCTGTTGAAGCTTAAATAGCCATGAGCTCAATTAGATGTTTTGGAAAATTCTTGGCTGACACTGCTGTTTCATGCTAGCTAATCAAGCGACCTGTTATCAAAGTTTACCTAATTGCCAGTCATACTTATCTTTGTGCAGCTCAGGTAGCTTTGGCAGTAGTGGAAAATAGACCAACTAACCTTGCTTAGAAAGTCTGAAATAATAAAGCCAACCTCTACCAAGTATGAACCTCAATGTCAAGCTGTGAATCTGTATTTTTCTAAAGTGAAAACAGTCAGGAGCATACTTGAACTGCCCAAGGCAACAGAGGAAGGAAATAACAGTAACTAACTCAAATAAGAGAATCATAATGAACCCTGTAAGGAACATGCTAAATTATTTTGGAACAGGCTGCCCAAGGGGGTTGTGGAGTCTCCTTCTCTGGAGAAATGCAAAACCCACATGGATGCATTCCTGTGTGATCTGGTATAGGTGATCCTGCTCTGCCAGGAGGGTTGGACTGGATGATCTTTTGAGGCCCCTTCCAGCCACTAACATTCCATGATTCTGTGATTTTACATTGTTCTTCTTCACCCATGGACCACAGCCCATCCCCATCAAGAGGCTTGTGTGCCAGAGAATCCACATGGTTCCTACACACCACAGGGACCTCCTTCAGTTCTGTTGCACTCCTTTGCGCCTGTGGACATCTTGGTGCTCAAGCAGCCTGGCACACAGGTCCTTCCTGCATATCGGAGCCACGGGCAGGGCAAGGGGCAGATTCTGGCATGCTTGGTGCCAGTCATGTGTGGTTGGCCAGCCAAGCCACAGAGCTCTCAGTGCATCATTTTGGATAAATTATAGGCTCTCCCAGCTCAGGAGGCAAGTTTTGACAATGGGCTCAGGGAACCTGGTACCCTCAGAAGTGCTGTCTTGTGTAAAGATCATTCTCAACTGAAAGCATAGAGGGATTGACAAAGCAAATGTATAGTTTTGGGTTTTTCTTTTTGGCCATGAGGAAAAAAGCTTTAGAGGGGGAGAAGAAATTACCAAGTTTCTTACATTCTTCAGTGTTATAATAGATTTTTTCCCACTTTCAGCTATCTGTTCATTATTTCGGTTCCAGTGCTACCTGCCATGTTATTCAAGGACCATACAGTAAATTTGTGCTAAGTAGTTTCTCTCCTTTCTGCTATTCATATTTCCTAAGGAGACAGCAAAATTCTTACACGAAAAGGAATTTAATTCACAGCCCTGCTGTGGACTTCCCTGTGTGACCAGAGACAAGCCACTTAACCTTTCACTGCTTTGGCTTCCTCATCTCTAAAAGGGAAATAATCATGTACTTCTTACTTTGTATTAATTTTGTCTGTTTAGACTGTATGCTCCTTTAGGGTGGAGGTTATCTGCACAGTGTTACAGTACTGCTGTATTTATAAGTATAATGACATCAGTGCTCATGTAAAAGAGCTCTGAAATTTTTATTTTTGTGGAAGAATTGGAGTTCATCACTATCTCAAGTGCAAAATATTCAAATGCTTTTCAAAAAGCAAGTAAATTGCTCCTCACAGACTATGCTTACAGATACTCCGCTGTCAGCCTCTAACAGTGGTGCTTAAGGAGTGTTGTGCTTAGATTCCTGATTCCTGACAGCTGAAATCCTTACAACTGGAGAGGGGACTGGAGACTGCCTTGTCTTCAATTCCCCAGCTTTCTTTTGCAGCACCTTGTTAATGTGATTTTAATGCAGACTTGCCACTGTTCTAGTCTTGCTTGACGCAGCGGTGGTAATATGCAAAGTAGCCATAAGAAACACATATTCCTGTTTCAGCCTCAATGTGTGACAATTTGGGGAATTAACCTGTTAGACTATTAATACTTTAATCCAGCCAGCTACTGTTGTATTACAAAGAAAGGTGAAATCAGAAGCGTGTGTGCCAGCTTGCTAAGATGCCTGACTCACCTAGATTCAAGCACAGACCTTCCACCTTCAGCGGCAGAATTTGTGACTTTTTGCTCTGAGGGCAGGGGCCAAGGACACTTTAATCCATAGGAGACTGCCATGGAAAATTGTAGAATTGCCTGATAATCTTGTGGCAATGGAAAAACAGTTGTCTTCCTACAGTCAGCCATGCAGTTGTGTCTACAGGCTTTATTTAAGATGCCATAGACAGTGTGCTTTTGTTCTCCCCTCTGTGAGGTCCTACTCTTCTAAGACAGCATAGGTCAAATCTGCCTGGCCTTGAAAACCATTCTCCAGAGTTCAGCAAGCCTGATGAATAGACTAGACTAGAATAGAATAGAATAGAATGAACCAGGTTGAAAGGACCTTTGAGATCATCGGGTTCAACCTATCACCCAACATCATCTAATCAACTAAACCATGGCACCAACACAGTATCTGAAGGGGGCCTACAAGAAGGCTGGGGAGGGACTTCTCAGGCTATCAGGTAGTGATAGGACTAGGGGGAAAGAATGAAGCTGGAGGTGGGGAGATTCAGGCTAGATGTGAGGAAGAAGTTCTTCACCATGAGAGTGGTGAAGCCCTGGAAGGGTTATCCAGGGAGGTGGTTGAGGCCCATCCCTGGAAGTGTTTAAGACCAGGGTGGATGAGGCTCTGGCAGCCTGATCTAGTGTAGGGTGTCCCTGTCCATGGCAGGGGGGTGGAACGAGATGATCCTTGTGGTCCCTTCCAACCCTGACTGATACTATGATACTATGATGATACTATGAACAAGTAACACCTCATCCAGGCTCTTCCTAAATACTTCCAGTGATGGTGACTCCACCACTTCCCTGGGCAGCACATTCCAATGGCCAATCACTCTCTGTGAAGAACTTCTTCCTAACATCCATTCTAAACCTCCCCTGGTGCAGCTTGAGACTGTGTCCTCTTGTTCTGGTGCTGGTGCTCCAAGCCCTCCCCACCTTTGTTGCCTTTCTGGACACATTTCAGCCACTCAACATCTGTCCTAAACTGAGGGCCCCAGAACTGCACATTGATCTTCCCTTCTTAGCAAATTTATGCCAAGACCTGGGGGAAGACAGGAAGAAAGTGAGTATGAGGGGCTGCAAGGAAAAACTATGTCTCATCCACATACTGCTGAATGATTAACATGGATGAAAAGAGCATTGGCTTTTAGCCATGTCACCTATATGAAAAACAATATTTTCTCTATTCTTAACACAGGATTTTCTGTTAGTTTAACTTTTATTTTTTTAATATCTCAGCCTCTACAGATCTCTTTTCTTGATGTTGTTAGTGTCACACTCAGGTTTATTCAGTCTCAATTTTCTGCCCAGTGTTGTGACTTATTTGAACAAACAGCAATATGCCAAATCACAAGGACAATAAGGAAACGGTTTTAGAAGACCTAACTCAAAACTCTATGTTGCTGAGGAATCAGGTTTTAAGGAAGTTAGAAGGTTGAAGGCTCATAACTGTGTTCAGCAACAGAAAACTGCCTTTGAAATGCAAGTAAGAAAACATAGTATTGTGAGAATTTCAAAGGCCAGATTTATTTTTAATCAGCAACGGGTGTTGTATTTTCCCTTTCATTCTGTCCTCTGACAGCTCTTTCTGAATAGCTTCTTCCAGAACTGAGCAGACCTGATAATCTGACAGAGGTAGAGCAGAAATTCACAAGTTTTCAAGAATCAGAGGCTGAGAGCTAGGGTAATTCACACTTAAAGATTTTAAATGTCATTCGTCATGATTCATAAATCAAAGGAGGTTTGTATCAAATTTGTTATGATTCACATTTTTCAGTGTAAAGCAGTCATACCAAAATATGAGTTGGCATCAGTTGATTGCAAAATAAATAAAGAAACATGCAAACCTGCTGTAAGTCATTGGGGAGGAGGGGGAGGAAAGACCAACAAAAAATCAAAAGCAAAACTCCCTGCCCTCAAAAAAAAATTAAAAATAAAACAAGCACAAAACCAACAACCCAAGCACAAAAAAACCTGAATGTAATTAAAATTAGAAAATATTCATCTGCATTTATCTAGAGGTGTCTGGTTAGGCTGAGTTATTCAAAGTTTACCTGCTGCTTTGCTCAAAGGGCAGTGATACCATGGCCACAACAAATAATCCTGATTCTTTTTTTGGATCAAAAACGATCAGCATTTATAAGAACTATGATTTGATATAGTAAAAACAGTGGTAGAGATCTACATGCAAGCAGAGGGTCATTGCATGCTACAAAGCTGAAAAAAAGTAAAAAAAGAGCTTTTTGTAGAGTGAGATCATGCACACATTAGATGTGAAATATTTCCATGAAAAAGAAATTGTTAGTGTAGAGAAGAGGTTATCCTGAAGACCTGCCTCTCAGTGCATCCAAGAAGCTGGGACCTCCTTCTTAATAGAGAGCAGTTCAGTTTCCATTAATAGGGAAAAGGAATTTCTCAGACTCACAGAATCACCAAGGTTGGAAGAGACCTCAGAGATCATCAAGTCCAAAACTGTCACCACAGACCTCATGACTAAACCACGGCACCAAGTGCCACGTCCAATCCCCCCTTGAACACCTCCAGGATGGTGACTCCATCACCTCCCTGGGCAGCACATTCCAATGGCCAATCTCTCTTCCCTGAAGAATTTTTCCTAACATCCAGCTTAAACATCCCCTGGTGCAGCTTGAGACTGTGTCCTCTTGTTTGGTGCTGGTTGCCTGGGAGAAGAGACCAACCCCCACCTGGCTACAACCTCCCTTCAGGTAGTTTCACCTTAGAGCAAACAGCAAAGTGAATTACTTCAGGCATAATTCCTAGACTAGTTCTATGGCAACATTATCACTAGAAAAAATGCCCAAAAACAATTTGCTATCAAGTGAAAAAGAAGGAAAACCACCAAAGAGAATGCAAGCACATATTTCTACATGTATCACTTGACCAGAAATTATCAGAGAGAAAGCTGTCAAGGCTGGAAGCAGCAGAGGAAAGCTCACACTTAGGAAACAACTGTAGATGAAAAATGTAATTATCACAAAATCAAACTTTACCAAGGGGGATAAGTGATAGAGAGCAGGGTCTCTTCACATTTTCAATCTGACAGGCTGAGAGTCCTCTGGAGGAAAAAAAAATCATACTAAAAGCACAGATACAGGAGATTCTTTTCAGCCCTCATTCTCTATGCACCTCTCATAACAAACTTACAAAGCAAATTCTACTTGTTTGCAGTAGTGACCACATGAGATGAACAAAAGCCTTGCTCAATATCCATTGGCAAAATACTATAGTCAGATTTTACAGAGCAAATAGTTCTTGACTCACAGGCTGAACTGCTAATTTAGATTCCATTTCTATTCCAGCTTTTGAAAAATTACAACTGTTAAACTCGCTTTAAAGATGAAGTCAAAGTAGCTGAGAGTTAAAA
>CM037633.1:6809373-6873454 GCA_015227895.2 Colaptes auratus
TCTACCAGTATTAGTATGGCAAAGCTCAGACTTTGGTACTAAAATTGGCATCCTCAAAATAAGTATCCGAAGGACTTCTCAAATGAGTAATATCAATAGAAGGCTGCCTGATTATATAATAGCTCATATTGTTATTTGGAAATGTTGCCCACAAATAGAGCAGGGGAAAATTATAATTTATAGAGGTGATTATTATTCAGAACAGCTAAAGCTGAAGGACAGAAAGACTAAGCCTTCCCACATGCACTAAGTTCTGAAGAGAGAAGACAAACCACTCTAAACTGCTTTCAGGAAAAAAAGAAAAGAATAAAGGACATTCAGAATTTGAGGTCTGACACAGAGCAGGCAGATGTGATGCTGCAAGGAAACAGCCAGGGGAGCACTAGATCCCCTCTGCTACCTTGGATGCTGCAAGACAGGGCGAGACCACAGACTACCTGCAATACCTTGACATGAGGCTCAGTGTCAGCCCAGGCTCACTTTTCTATTTGCCTCTTTGAGACACAGACTACCATGTGCCTGACCACATCCACCAAAGGTCTGGTAGTATCACTCTGCTTCCCTCACCTCACACTCTGACTGCTGCCCTGACTCATCTCACATGTAAAAGTTTTGTCCAGGGAGGCAGGTTGGCATGGAAAGCTGCTGCTTTAGTGGGTTTATTTTCCCACAGGCAATGAGCCAGCTGAGCAATCCAGGCTTCCAGAGCTCCCTTACAACTTAGTTAACCAAATTCATTCATTAAAGACCCACCTTATTAGTTCTGACAAAAGATACCTTGAGAATATTGCATGATGTACAACAGTATTTTAGCATAGTCGTCTTCATGCACTGGCAGGGCCCTATCAGGCTTGTACTCAGATGCATCACTGGAATAACTATAGCAGATCCATAAGTGCAGTGAGAAAAAAGACACATTCTCCTGACAACAAGGGAGTGAGGGCTGGAAAAGGGAAGAAATGCACTTAAAAAACCTCCAAACCACTAGGAATCACAAATCTGTGACTAAAATGTCTACTGCTCACACCAATGGCTGAGATTTTTGTAAAGGCTTAGGCACTGGCCTAACTTCTTTCCTGACTTAAAATCACACATGAGGATATTTAATGGATAAAACTTATCCTGACACAAGAAAATGTGAGCTCTAATAGATAACTTGGAGAGTTTGAGAATAGCTGGGGTTGCTTAGCCTGGAGAAGAGGAGGCTCAGAGGAGAGCTTATTGCTCTCTACAACTACCTGAAGAGAGGTTGTAGCCAGGTGGGGGTTGGTCTCTTCTCCTAGACAACCACCAACAGAACAAGAGGACACAGTCTCCAGCTGTACCAGGGGAAGTTTAGGCTCGAGGTGAGGAGAAAGTTCTTCACAGAAAGAGAGATTGGCCATTGGAATGTGCTGCCCAGGGAGGTGGTGGAGTCACCATCACTGGAGGTGTTCAGAAAGGGATTGGATGTGGCACTTGAAGCCATGGTTTAGCTAGTCATGAGGTGTTGGGTGGCAATAAGGTCTCCCCTGAGCCTCCTCTTCTCCAGGCTAAGCAACCCCAGCTCTCTCAGCCTCTCCTCACAGGGCTTGTGCTTCAAACCCCTCCCCAGCTTTGTGTCCCTTCTCTGGACACTTTCTTCCCAATGACTATGTACAGAATATAATTACAACCCATCATCTTTGTTCCCTCTTTTCTGATGGAGACCCTGCAATTTGGATCAAGGCAATATCTTTATTTTTTTTTTTAATGAATTAATTTCAAACATTTGCTAGGATGAATTCATATACACAGAAAGCTTTGAAAGAAAGCTAGGCAAGGATGAGTTGTGGAAAGAATCTCTCAGATTCAAAATAACAATTGCTTGAAATGGAATGGGCAAAAATTAATAAACCCTCTCTGCTCCAAGAGAAGCAAAGCAGGGACTCTAGCTAAGTCGTTCTCACTCCGTGCATTATATACACACTAGCAGGCTGTGAAGTCTTTCTTCCTCTGTGAAAACCTAGTTTCCCATTAATTTTACTGCAAAATGAAATAGGCTTCAAACCTTCAATGTTCCATAAATTAGTTTTACTTTTCCACTTTAATGATGACAGTGCTTTACTTAGATAGTTGGCCAGCTTCTTGCCACCACACAACCAATGTCTTATTTGAGAAAATCCTCCTTACTGCATGCTCATTGGAAAGATGCAGCCCACACTAAACCTTCTCCAGGTCAGACAACAAAAGAAGCTGGTACAATGCAGGTTACATTTATATTGCAAGGGCTTCTCTAATATTTTATTTATTTGAGGAAATAACTATTCATGATGTATTTCTAAATGAGCAAAGGAGCTTCAGGAAGGACAGATAGAATCATGAATCAGTCAAATGGGGCAGATCCCTTTTACAGTAACTTAACAGACAGATATATAGAGAGATATATGTCTTTTTAAGATGCAATGCTTCAGTTCAGTGTTGCTTAACTGTGCTGTTAAATCATAGCCACCAGGTCAGATAAAAATCTGACTGCATCAGTGCACTGCTGGTATAACCATGGCCAAAGTACTGTGTTGTCTCAAGCTAGGAACCCTAACCTAGAAATGCCAGTGGAGCTATCAACTCTCGCTCTGGACACAGGCACAATAAATTATAGTTCTTAACACAATTATGATTTTAAAAGAAAAGGGAACTGAAACTAAATCAGTGTTTCCCTGGCTTAGTCTTTTTAAGTCTTTATCAGAAAAGTAACTTTGGTGGACCTTTTCTTTTCTTTTCTTTTTTTCTTTTCTTTTCTTTTCTTTTCTTTTCTTTTCTTTTCTTTTCTTTTCTTTTCTTTTCTTTTCTTTCTTTTCTTTCTTTCTTTCTTTTCTTTTCTTTTCTTTCTCTTCTTCTCTTCTCTTCTCTTCTCTTCTCTTCTCTTCTCTTCTCTTCTCTTCTCTTCTCTTCTCTTTTCTTCTCTTTGCTTTGCTTTTAAACTATTGGATTAATGCTCATGCCAATATAAGGATTTACTAAAATTATAATAATTTATTAGAATCATAGAATCAATAAGGTTGGAAAAGACCTCAGAGATCATGAAGCCCAACCTATCACCCAACATCTCATGACTACTAAACCATGGCACCCAGTGGCACATCTAATCACTTCTTGTACGCCTTCAGGGATGGTGACTCCACCACCTCCCTGGGCAGCACATTCCAATGGTCAATTACTCTTTCTGTGAAGAGCTTACTCCTCACCTCAAGCCTAAACTTCCCCTGGGACAGCTTGAGACTCTGTCCTCTTGTTCGGTCACAGTTTGCCTGGGAGAAGAGACCAACCCCCACCTGGCTACAACCTCCATCAGGTAGTTGTAGACAGCAAGAAGGTCTCCCCTGAGCCTCCTCTTCTCCAGGCTAAAGAGCCCCAGCTCCTTCAGCCTCTCCCCAGCCTCATTGCCCACAGCTCGAGGCCTCTCCCAGCCTCATTGCCCTTCTCTGGACATGTTCAAGTGTCTCAATGTCCTTCTTAAACTGAGTGGCCAAAAACTGGACACAGGACTCAAGGTGTGGCCCAACCAGTGTTGAGTACAGGGGCAAAATTACTTCCCTGCTTCTGCTGGCCACACTGTTCCTGATGCAGGCCAGGATGCCATTGGCCTTCTTGGCCACCTGGGCACACTGCTGGCTCATGTTCTGCCAGCTCTCAACCAGTAGATATCAGTAGCTAAATATAATACACTAACAGTAATAATTTCTGTGATACCATGCCTTAAAAAAAGAAATAAATACAAATAAAAATGAATCACAAATAATTTCATTTCTTTTGCATGCACATCTGTCTCTGCTAAGGTGAGTGGTCTGGTCATGGATGCTGGAGGGGCTAAGACAAAAGAAAAAGAACTATTGAAAAGAACGCTTATTAAAAGGTGAAAACAATTGATCATGTCCTTTCACTAGGTGAACTTGAATAAATTTTTGCATTTGGCCTTTACTGCTAGTCCATACAAACTATGAATTCATAGCATAATTAACTGCCTGACTGATCACATAGCATATGAAACTGGAAAATCCACATGGCTCACTTTAAGTAGCACAGGATGCAGCTATGTGTGTAATTTGTCATTGTGCCAGTTCAGTGTGCTATAGCCCACACAATCAGTGCACAGCACGCTGCTCACTTTGTGTCTGTTACTTGCACGATTCAAACAGGCTCCTACACAGGTAGGGACACAACTTCTCGAATGATGGGGAAAGGCTCTGCTTAGCTATTCTTTCTTGGTTTGGGGGGGGGGGGAATGAAAAAAATGAAAAGGCATATAAAGAAACCTGAAAACTATCTAAAGAGTCTCTCACATATCCCTGTGCCTCGCAGGAAGCAGCATCCACACTTCAGGCCCTGGGGTTGGACTATGGGCGGCCCCTGGCATCGCAGTAGCCTTTCAAAATGGCAGTGGTGCCAAAGCGCACCCTGCTGCCTCGGCAGTACTCACCATCCTACCCTCTGACCCTTTGGTTACTAAGCCATATCATGCACACCCAGGTCTGGAACACAAGGCAGACAGTTTTGTCCTAAAGAAGTATTTTAACAGAATTTGTAACCTCCACAAGACTGATGTGTAGTCAGTGTGCTCCACAACAGCCCAAGGTACTTCATTCTCCTTTCCTGCATCTTGCTGGTGTTCCTGAATGATGTTTGCTGTTTCTGGATGCTGCTCTGCTGTCATGAGACACAGCAATCATCAAGTGAGGGATGTGCTGTGTCCTGGTTGAAGGAGTAGAAATGTCAGCAAAGGTCACAGCTGTACACTGAATGCAAGTTTCCAAATTTTCAGGAGAAACCCTGCAATTGAACAATGATTGAGCAGAACAATAATGCCTTTGGAGAGATAAATTATCTAAGCCACCTGAATAGCCACATGTATTTGGCAACATTAGGAAACTTGAAAAAAAAGATGAAAGTTGGAATTTACTCAAAAGCAATATCATGGAAAGTATGAACAGTTTATTTTACCTTTGGGACATAAGCCCCTTTTGCTTAACAGACTTACAAATCCATCAAGAGATCTAAAATGATTGGCAAAGATACCTTTTTTTTTCCTTTTCCTAGTGGGTGGCAAGGTGGCTTCTTCAAATCTATCAGTAGGAAAGGAAGAATAGGGAAAGTGTGGGCCCACTGCAGCATGAGGAGGCAACCCTTATAACAGAGGATTCAGAGGAGGCAGAGTTGCTGAATACCTGCTTTGCTTCAGTCTGTACTCCTGAGACAGAACGCTGGATGAAGGAGAGGAAGGCTGGAGGAGGGAATAATCCCCACTAATCAGTGAAGACTGGGCTAGGGATCAGTTATAAAAACTGACTATACACAAGTCCATGGGCCCTGATGAGACGCACCCAAGAGTACTGAGAGAGCTGGCTGATGTCTCTACCACTCTCTATTATTTTTGCAAAATCCTGGCAGACAGGAGAGGTACCTGAGGGCTGGAGGAAAGCCAATGTCACTCCAGTCTTCAACAAGGGGAAAGAAAGAGGTTTCAGGAAACTATAGACCACTGAGGCTCATCTCCATCCCTGGAAAAATGATGGAGCAGCTCATTCTGGAGGTCATCTCTAGGCACTTGGAAGAGAAGATGATGATCAGGAGTAGTGGGCATGGATTTCCAAGGGGAATTCATGCTTGACTAATCTGTTAGCATTCTATGATGTAACTGAATGGGTAGATGCAGGGAGACCAGTGGATGTAGTCCACCTTGACCTTAGTAAGGCTTTTGACACTGTCTCCCATAACATCCTTGAGAGCAAGATCAGGAAGGGTGGGATAGAACAGACAGTGAGATGGATTAGGAACTGATTACAAAATAGAGTCCAAAGAGTGGTAGTCAATGGTGCCAGGTCCAGCTGGAGAGCTGTAACTAGTGGAATCAGTGCTGAATCTGGTCCTGTTCAACATCTTCATCAACAACAATGATGAGTATCTGCTCAACAAGTTTGCTGGCAATACCAAACTGGGAGGCTCGGCTGATACAGCTGAAGGCTCTGTGACCATACAGCAAAACTTGGACAGACTGGAGAGCTGGGCAGAGAGGAACTCAGTGACATCTGGGAAGGAATAATAAACGGCACCAATACAGGCTGGGAAGTGATCTTCTAGAGAGCATCCCTGTGGAGAAGGACCTGGGAGTCCTGGTGGATAACAAGGGAGCTAGAAGGTATTCCTTCTGTTAAGACTGCTTTCTGAAATCAAATCCCAAATTATCCCTCCCCCTCTTTCATCAGCCTTTAATTTATGTACTGTTTGTCATATTCTGTTTTCCCATCTGGTGGCAGTTGTGTACTAATGAATCTCCAAAGCTTTCAACTTTGCATCCTTCCTGGTATTGATTTCATTTATTGTTCACTTCTTAAGGCTTTTCTCAAAGGCAGTCAATTAAGTGACACGTTCCCACTTTCCAAGTGTAAGGCAGGTTTACTGCTACACTCTCTGTTACTTGTCCTGTCCTAAAATGCATCTTTATAGCTTTTACATTACAGTAATAGGCATACACTCTATGGAATACATTCACAAATCACCCCATCGTTCAGTATGCCACATCCCATACGTTTAGTTATGGCAATAAATCCAATCTCATTACTTCAGCTGTAGCAGATTTATACCTGCCTCCTATCAGGCAATGTACTGACTTCAAAATTTTCTTCTGAGTTTTTCATTACCTGTCCAAACCATCCCTTTCATACCTATCAACACTGGTCTCTGTTTAGACATACCCTCAGTCCTTACTTTCTAATAATAAATCTCAACATCACCAGCCCCCCTTGCCAGGTCTCTCATCCATGAGTAGCAGAGCATTCACCTGTTATGCCCCTGAGCTGTGGAATTCCCTGAACTGGAGTCTCATCTCCACATCCCCTCAGCTTTTCTAAGCCCTGTTTGCTTCACACTTACTAAACTTTACTTTTAATATGTGATCTACTGCTGACACATGCTGTAGGCTTTATGGACATGAAAATACTTCTGTTTTCCTTACAGAAGAAGCACTGGCAATGTCATGATTAAAAAGGCTTTTTTCTTGGATTTCCATATAGATGCCAAATCTTTACTTTTTCTTTTACCTCCAGGGTTAAGCATCAGTTCAAACTCTGAGGGAAAAAAAAGAAGTAAACATTCCTGTTATTAGTAACATATCATGAATTACATGCAGAGTACTGAGTAGGCACGTTGTAAAATGAATAGACTAGACTAGACTAGACTAGAATAGACCAGCTTGGAAGAGACCTTTGAGTTCATCGTGCCCAACCTATCACCCAACACCATCTAGTCGACTAAACCATGGCACCAAGCACCCCAGCCAGTCTCCTTCTAAACACCTCCAGGGATGGTGACTCCACCATGTAAGCTTCATCTCACCCCTTCAGGTGAAGGGATAATTTTGAAAATCCAGTGACAGCAAGATATGGAAAGGAAACACATTAGTACTTTTGTTTGGGTTTTGAATCCTTTCAGACATCTCTGAACCCATGCATATACATATAGTCACAATTACAAACTTGGGATAAACTTGTGCCATATCAGAGAAAGCTGAAAGCCTGCTGAAGTATTGCTTGTGGAAGGTAGTTAATGGGGTGTTGTCTGACAGTTTGAATAAAGCTTATGGGGATTGAGGACAAAGATTAATATCAGAGGGTGCCACTGTATAAAATTTCCCAGCAGTTAAAGCTCAGAAGCACCTATTTGTGGGAAGTGCATACGAGAGGTGATTTGTTTTCATGTGAAATGGCTGCATTTCCAATTGTTTATGTTCTGGGATTGAGTTTCAGAGAAGTCCTTCGTTAGTAACCCCTGTGTGTCAGTGATTTCTCAAGCCCTGCACGTCCTACGGAAACATACGCAACAGGCCGCTTCGCAGCTCCAGCTGCTGTCGCAGTGCACACTTAGGATCCTCCCAGCACCACCTGACAGCCAGGCTGCAGGAAGGATTTGCCCAGTGATGCTTGTTGCTGTGTTAATAGAAATACTGAATAGTGTTGGGCCAAGAGAAAGCCCAGACAGAATGAATCAGCAAATAATGATTTTGTCTTTACACACACTTGCCCAGCTCAACAGTTTATAACACAGCAAAACAGCACACTTGTATTTATCTTTACCGACTGCCTGTCCAAGTTTTGACCTGAGATTAATGTCAGGTTGCCGACTTGATTTACAGCAATACATTTAGTCCTATAAGTTATTGGTGCACTGAATTTGTTTTAGGGCTCTGGAACTTTTTGTTTGTTCTATGGTCCTTTAAATTCAGCATTAATGGCTCGGAGGGTTGCTCAGTAATACTCCTGAGTGCCAGTTACCTGGCCCTACAAATTAAAGCAACTGTTTAGCTTTGGCAGTTGCTCTTTAACGATCTCCCAGTTTATTGATTGAGTCGAAAGTAGTCCTTATTGCTGTCACATATATCATGTTAGTTCCTTCCAAATCAGAACAGAAATATTTATTGGGTTCTTTTGCCTTTTCAGCATCATGGCTGACAGCTTTACCATCCTTGTCTAGTACCAGTGGTGCACAACTCTTAGCCTTATATATTTCTGCCACACTGAAAGAATTCCTCCTCTTGTCCCACATTGTTGCCACACTCTAACTTTTCCACGTGCATCTAATTAGCAATGTACATTCCATGTGTCCAAGTGTTTTAATGAACAGCCTTGTTCCCTTTCAACATGATGAAGCTTCTTACATGATTTGAAAATTTCCTTTTCTCTTCCAATTTTGCAGAAGAAAAATATTCAATCTTATCTGCAGTTGTTCATGCTCCAGTTCCAAGGCCAGTCAATTACTGATTGAAGCCATAGCCTCTTTGTAATTAATGAACGGGACTATAGACATTTATTTCATTCACTAATTGATTTTACTTTATTAAGCATTCTTATTCCAATTTGCATCATAATGGATAAACATTGCACGGTGAGACTGAGTTCAGGCCTGAACACTTTTTCTGTTGACTCTGTTCAGTGATTTTACTTTTCAGTTCAGTCTAATTAACTGCACTAACAGGAGATAACAGCTTGATTTTGCAGTGTCTACTTCTAGAGGTGATGCTACTCAGTGCTTCTAGTTACTACTGAGGATCAGTGTGCAGAAAGGCTCTTGCTCATACTTGCTCCTATGGAGACCAAGGTAACCAAGGTCACGGTTACATCTTGTGTACAATGTTGAGAGTGCAGGATAGGTGACCCCGAAGTTGTCAACAAGGCATTCCATTCAATCTACATCTATTCAGTATAAAGCTGTGGGATTACTAGGGGCTCTCTTATTCAAAGACCAACTGTGAGAGCCCAATGACTCTATTGTCTCAAAACAATATGTGACATACCTGGACTGAATAGAGAGGGTGATGGTTTTGGTGGCACTTAATAGCTCTCAAGGAAAGCTTCTGGCCTGGCAGAAAGTCTTAGCAATGAAAAGAGATCATTTCTGCAGAGGAAGGAATTCTCTCTTGTGTTTAAAACCACTACAACAGTGCCATGGAAAGGTTGGTGGCAGATGCGTCACTGTAGGGACCTGGTACACCCCTCTCTGTGACTCAGAGACACCACCCTCCCCCCCACCAGGAGGGCATAAAAGGACCACAACCTCTGAGGTCCAAATGTTGCCTCCACCACAGGAGACCCTGCTGGCCAGGACTGGCCTGGGAAGCTGGGTCGTGGCATTTCTCTTGGCATAGCCATCACGATTTCCTTGCCATTGTTGAGACTAAGCCTCTGAGGTTTTGCCCAGGGAAAAGTGATACCAGAGGAGAGGAAAAAGAGTCCACTGAAGAATGACTAGGGATCTGGCCCCTGCCATTTTTGTTTCCTGTTACCACCCCTTGGATTGGGTATCAGCAGGGTTTTTTTGCAGCTCCACTGTGAGGGCTCAAGAACAGGAGGGAGTTTAGTCATCTGAGCCCAAGTTCCTTGGCAACTGACCATGACTACCATTGTTCAACTAGATTTCAATTGCCTCCTCCTGTTAGAAATATTGAAGGTGGTGATCTCTGCTTTTCTAAGGGCAGTGCTGATGGCAACATGGAAAGATAGACGGGTTGTAGATCAAACAGAGCAATTGCAGGCTGAGCAGGAAAAATGTCTGAGAGCCAAAACAGAATCAGAGACTGAGTGAGAAAAAGGGCTTTGAGCCGAGATGACTGCAGATGGCCTACAGAGCCAGCTGTGCAGAGCTTTCAATAGCAACAGAGTGCTGCAGTTAGAACTGGCCATGTTGTGACAGAAGGGCCTTGGGAGTAATTGTGGATTCAATACTATGGCTAAGGAGCATGATTTTGCTGCTTGGGAAGTGGCTTGTCATTGTCCCTGGCTGAAATGGAAGAAACAAGGCGATGCCGGTTCACCTTAATTTACTCCGAGGGAAATTGTTGGATCTCAGCATGAATGCCCATCACCAGGAATGGCTTTGGAAGCCAGGTTATGATACCATCATCACAGGATGACTCTATCTATTCTTCTGCTTTTGATCACAATCTGTGCATTTCTGATCCCAACACCCAAAATCAGCTGCTGAATACAGTTCTTGCTTGCTACTGATTTCAGTCTGGGACTTCCCCAGCTCCTGCTCACAGCAGCAGTGGTGATGCAATTGACATCAAGCAAGTTGGATTTAATATTGATCTTGTATATATTTGTATTTATATATATATATATATATATATATATGATATTATTTTCATTAAAGGTGGTTTATTTTTCCAATCCATAAGTCTCCCTCCCTTATTCTCTTTCTCTTCCTTTTAGGACGGGAAGGGATGAATAGAATAGAATGGAATAGAATGGAATAGAATAGAATAGAATGGAATGGAATAGAATAGAATAGAATAGAATAGAATAGAATAGAATAGAATAGAATAGAATAGAATAGAATAGAATAGAATTAACCAGGTTGGGAAAGACCTTCAAGATCAGCCATGGTCTAGTCATGGGGTTTGTGGAGACAGGTTGGACTCGATGATCTTTGAGGTCTCTTCCAACCTTAGCAATACTGTAAGTCCAACCCATCACCCAACACCATCTGATCAACTAAACCATGGCACCAAGCACCCCATCCATTCTCTTCTTAAACTCTTCCATGAAGGTGACTCCACTCCCTGGGCAGCACATTCCAATGGCCAGTGTCTCTGTGAAGAACTTCTTCCTAACATCCAGCTTAAACCTTTTTCTAGTGGCCAGCACAACCTTACCCTTTAAAATCTGCCAAAGGGTTTTATCTATGGGAAGGTTTTTTATGAAACATAAAAATTGTACGAAGAAAAAACCAAACATACATCTTCTGTCAAGTATTTTGAGTTAGAAAAAAGAAGAGGCTGTATTTTGTTAGTTTTTTACAAAATTACTAAATACCAAATGAACAAACTCTTTTTTTTCTTTAAGAAGAATGAAGCATGGTATTAATTTTTACTCTTTTTTTTTTGTTGTTGGTGTTTTTGGTTGGGTTTGTGTGGTTTTGCTTGTTTGTTTGTTTACCTTTTTTCCCTCTCAAATCTAACATTTTTTACTTTGCTTGAGGACAAGGCCAAGGTCTGAGAGCTCTCTGTTTCTGCTTCGAAAGCATAAGCAAGGACAGATAGAGCCTGAAGGGCTAGGTAGCTTCCTGCCCCAGCTTCAGCAGCTCACCTACTCAACAGCTGAATGAGCAACTGATGGGAGCCATGTGCTTTTAGTTTTTTGGGGCTATTTGGTCACATTGCACTTTGGGAGAATGCTGGCAAGAACAATTGGCTAGAGGCAGGATTCAGTTTTACAGAATCCAAACAGGACTGCAACCAAAGTGAGAATCCACACAACACTGACTTTGCTTCTTCAGTCTACTCGTTTGTGCTTCATTTCATCTTGCTCTTCACTAAAATTGCTCCTTCCTAAAACACCCCAAATTCAGAACCCATCTCTAGTGGGTTGTTCTCTGCTCTGGCAAGACACTCTCCTTTTCCAATTCTGCTTATTTAGAATGCATGGTGAGGAGCTGTGTATATCCTGTATATCACATGAAACAAAGGCCACATTCTTGCTTTCTTTTCAGCATCTGTCATGCAAAAGTCAGTTAAAAGTGGTGCTAGAGAAAAGACCCAAGAGAACAATTTTTCTGCTCTTTTAGGGCTGTGGAAGACAAGAAAGCATAGCTCAGATTTGCATCAATCTCCACAAAGGCCTGTTGAGGATAACTCTTCACATACTGAACTGGAATATCTATTTTAAAGTGATGAATACAAGGTGTCATCAGACTACCACTAACCTCTAACTATAGTCACCTTAATTTCCCACAGCACCAGCCAATCTGCTGTTTCAGGGAATGCAAGAAGGAAGACTCCCTGTGGAGTGTGCCTCAAGGGCAGTGTGTTACACCTCAGGTCTTCATACGCTAAATGCCCACCACCAGGAGGGATCTAGCTACTTATGCTGGGGACAGTAGGCAAGGGTCAACAACATTTAGGGCTTTGAACTTACAATTTAGAAAAAGAAAGAGAGAAAGTGTCTGTTTAGTTTAAGGTTCTGGATGGCAAAGCTCCTCCAACCATGACAGGCAGCTCAGGAGTACACACAAATGGCTGTTTAAAAATTTGACAAGCAGGCAGTGGAGGCTGTTGTAAAAGTATGATCAAGGGTGAGAGTCAGCATCTTGACAGTGAGTGAGTGGCAATAGCTTCAACAGGATTGGATTCTAAAGGATCTGGAAGGCAAAAGCAGTTATTTCTGATGCTGCACAAACCCCAAAAGATACAAGAGAGGGATAATGAAAGAAAGTGATCTTTTCAGGACTGTCTTCTATGGCTACAAGTGGAACAGAACGCTATTTGTCAAGGCCAAAGTGAGGGATATTGCTGTAGCTGAGACAAAGCAGAGGATGGATGATCTGAATATAAAATCCTCTGCATGGGAATCTTTTCAGAAGTGCTAAAGAAAGAGAATCTGTGAGGTTGAGACATTGTCCCAAAGCCTCTCTAGTCAAATTGAGCAGACTGTGGCTTCATTGGTGGGTACAGGTGAGAGCAGTAGGTAGGAACTCCTCTAGCCGCACTGAGCTTGCCTGATGGCTACCAGCCTGAACTAAGGTGCTAAAGATCAGGAGCAGGCAGTTTAGCCCCTGTGCTAAACCATTACAGCTAGAAAACAAAAATGGCTTGGAAATCGTTGGGGAAAGTAGAACATTAGGAACTGAAGCTAGATTTTAGAAAATCTGGAATGGAAACACAGCTAATACACTCCAGACAGAGGCAAATGAAACACCTGCATTTATTTAGGGTGGGAAGAAACCAACCAAAGGAAAATGAGGATGGAATATGGATGAATCAAGAATTATTTCAAAAAGTCCCAGCTGAAAACCCCCAAAATAGTAGAGAACAAACCAGATGTGGAGGAAGAGTTTCATACCTTTGCTTTGTGTTGTTAGTATCTAGCAAAACAGCTTCTGTGGAAAACATTGAGCAACAATTTTATGGTGAATAGAATAAAATAGAATAGAATTAGAATAGAATTAGAATAGAATTGAGTAGAATAGAATGGAATGGAATAGAATAGAATAGAATAGAATAGAATAGAATAGAATAGAATAGAATAGAATAGAATAGAATAGAATAGACTATCTCATGCTATGATGACCTGTGACCAGAGCTCACTTCAGCATTTAGGATATAAACCCTTTTTCCCCACCTAGTTCAGAGCAGAAGTCTGAATGAGCACATCTCAGATGCAGTACTCTAACTAGCAGATCTGTGTACAGAGGAAGAAAACAGAAGAGGAGGGGGGAAAAAAGTGTTCTCTCTGTCTTGCTTTCTCTCTCTCTCTTGCAGCCTCTCTGTGCACATCATAGCATGCCAGCACCTCCTAAGGCAAAACTCATGAAAGCAAACCTTCCTCATTCAGGTATACATGCTCATAAGCACACTGAACAACAGTGTGTCCAGTTTTTTTGATTACAGGTCACCACAGGGTTCATGACAATAAAGTTCCCCTTCTATGTTGCATAACAGTATGCCACACTTGAAACTTTTCAAATGTTTTTCAGAAGCCACCAGACGGAAATAAAACTGGAGGAAAGAGCAGTATACTGTTTGAACCAGAAACATCCTGCTGTCCCTTCAAAGCAGATAGATGATTCTTCGCTTGGACCCAGGCAGTGCATAGCATGCAGAAACAGTTCCATGCATTTCATTACCAGCAATTGTCTGGGAGCAACGTTTTTCACTAGCTGCAGACATTTGATCCAAAGCACAGGCATGCACCTGTAAAGACAGCTTCATCAGTCCAAGTGTCATGCTGCAAAGGTCTGAGATTATAGCTTCAGACATCACCAAAAACATTAGGGAAATGGTACTGAAGTAATAGCACATGATTGAAGAGGTCATCCCGTTTGAATACTTTGCCCAGTGTGAGTCACATGAACCCAGAGTCACATGAAATATGGGAGGTGTTTCCCACAGGTGAGATTTCAAAACATCCTTGTGGTGCAGGATCAAACAAACAAACAAACGAAGTCACAGTGATCACTCAGGAAAACACAGATCAATGGTCTTGAGAAGTTGCTTAAATAGAAAGCTAGATTCTGTGTGGTTCACATCATTTTTAAAATGGAAGGTTCCAATCATTAAGATTTACAGAGGTATAAGGGGAACAACTTGACAGAATTTTCTTCCACTTCCCAGTGTCTTCTTTCCCAGAAAATATGCTGATGTTTTAATGCCCAGAAAGACATTAAGCTTTTTGTTTCACCTTAAGAAAATGGTAGATGAAATGTATCACAGAAAGAAGTGGCTATTTCCAGTGCTACAACTGAGAGCGCTGTGCAATCCTACTGCTCTTTGCCCATATTCTCGGAGAACATCCCTTGACCACAGCCATCTACAGCTATAGTGCATGGAGCTGAAAACAAGCAAAGAAATCCAGGACATTTAAGGAGAAAGGAGTAGGTTACAGAGAAGCTAGAACCATTTTTGAGCTGATCTTTTAGTACCTAGCATTAATAACATTTGCTGATCTCTGAGTGGTGGTGCTGCTCTGCATAACAAGTGGTAGAACAAAGAGCAGGCAGTCAGCCCGAGTCAGAGCAGAAATATGCCTCCAGAGTAAATGTTCACATACAGGAGATGAGGAAAAAGTTTGGGTCACACAACCAGGATCCAGGAATTTAAGTTCATCAAGCAATTTCAATTACATTTCTTTTGACATGTAGATTGTCTCTTGCAAAAGTGCTGCCATGTCTTTTCATTTCCCTTTTCACATCACTAGAAGGGGAACAATTTCATATCTAATTTTCTATTGATTTTTTTTTTTACTTAGTTAAATTACAGCATGCAAAAACTAAGGCAGTGAATTATCCAACTCTTCACTTCTTATCATTACTTCATAAGGAAAAGCTTATTTCTCAAGCCATGTCTGCCTATCTGAAGAAATACAGGCTTCTGTGGGGGCTTCTTTTTTCCCTCATTTTCTCCTCTTAGCTTGAAAAAGATCACGACAACAAATGTGCAGGCAAACAAGCACTGTCATAGCTACAAGTGTAGAAGGAACATAATGCTTTTAACATGCATACAGAATGAGGCAACATACTTGGCTTTTCAGATTTCTTTACAAATGAAAATGCATGCTTTGCTTTGTTTACACATGGACACACACCTCCTGAAAGTTAGGTCTTTAAAATATGTCCATAAATCACTACCAGGACCTAAAGTACCCAGCCTTTGTAATTACTAGGGAAGAACTAGACCACAAAGAGATAGAGTTTAAGATTCTCAAGGTGTCAAAGAGGGTGTGAAACTAGCTCATTACTCTGGATTTCAAGAGAGCAGACTTCATCCTCTTCAGGGATCAGCTTGTCAGAGTGTCATGGGACAAAGTCCTGGAAGGAAGAGCTGATCAATATTGAAGGACCATCTCCTCCAAGACCAGGAGCAGTGCATCCCAAGAAGGAAGAAGGCAGGCAAGAGATCCTAGAGGCTGGCAAGGATGAACATGGTGATCCTGGATGAAAAAAAAAATAGGAGCCTTTGTAAGCAAAAAGCAAGAACAAGCCACGCAGGAGAAATACAAAGAAATTGTCCAAGCAGACAGAGATCAGGTTAGGAAAGCAAAAGCACAGATAGAATTAACCTTGGCTGGGGACATAAAGGGGTATAAGAAAAAATTCTTGAGGTATCTCAATGACAAAAAGAAGGCTAAGGAAGATGTGGGATCTTTCAAAAAGGAGAATGGAGATCTGGTCACGATGGATATGGAGAAGGCTGAGGTGCTCTGTGCCTATTTGCCTCCGTGCTGACTGGCAAGGGCTCTAGCTGCACCACCGAAGCTTCAGAAAGCTATAGTGGGGGGTGCACTTACATCTGCCCACTGTAAGTGAAAATCAGGTTCAAGACCATCTAAAGAACCTGAAGGTGCACAAGTCCATGAGGCCAAATGAGATCCACCCATGGGTCCTGAGAGAACTGGCAGATGAAGTTGCCAAACCACTGCCCATCATATTCGAAAACTCATGGAGATCTGGTGAAGTTCCTGCGACTGGCCAGGGCAGAGGGGTTGGAACTAAATGATCTCTAAGGCTTCTTCCAACCCAAACCATAATCTGATTCTATGAACTTCTAGCTGAAAGAAACACAGAAATCTTGACAAGACAATTATTGTTGCAAAGATCATATCCTTGTAGGTATTTTAATAAGTGTTCTGGAGAGACAAAGAACTGTTTGCATTAAATATAATCCTTTCTTGTGCAAACGACTTTGAAGGACTTCATGTTAGGAGTCTGTACACATCTTGTAACACCCAGTCTACAGAACTAGAAAGGAGAAGGATTAAAATGGCTTATACATAGTCAAGAAGCCTAAGGCCCATCTTGGAAATATTTAACGGAGAACAGTTTGCTTGCACAAGAATCAAGGTAGTCTATAAACTTCAAAAGTATTGTTTCTTAGGTTATTTTCAGCTATGAAATTAAAAGTTGCAGCTGAGGGATTTACAGGAAGCTAGAAGAGCTGTTGAAGCTTAAATAGCCATGAGCTCAATTAGATGTTTTGGAAAATTCTTGGCTGACACTGCTGTTTCATGCTAGCTAATCAAGCGACCTGTTATCAAAGTTTACCTAATTGCCAGTCATACTTATCTTTGTGCAGCTCAGGTAGCTTTGGCAGTAGTGGAAAATAGACCAACTAACCTTGCTTAGAAAGTCTGAAATAATAAAGCCAACCTCTACCAAGTATGAACCTCAATGTCAAGCTGTGAATCTGTATTTTTCTAAAGTGAAAACAGTCAGGAGCATACTTGAACTGCCCAAGGCAACAGAGGAAGGAAATAACAGTAACTAACTCAAATAAGAGAATCATAATGAACCCTGTAAGGAACATGCTAAATTATTTTGGAACAGGCTGCCCAAGGGGGTTGTGGAGTCTCCTTCTCTGGAGAAATGCAAAACCCACATGGATGCATTCCTGTGTGATCTGGTATAGGTGATCCTGCTCTGCCAGGAGGGTTGGACTGGATGATCTTTTGAGGCCCCTTCCAGCCACTAACATTCCATGATTCTGTGATTTTACATTGTTCTTCTTCACCCATGGACCACAGCCCATCCCCATCAAGAGGCTTTGTGTGCCAGAGAATCCACATGGTTTCCTACACACCACAGGGACCTCCTTCAGTTCTGTTGCACTCCTTTGCGCCTGTGGACATCTTGGTGCTCAAGCAGCCTGGCACACAGGTCCTTCCTGCATATCGGAGCCACGGGCAGGGCAAGGGGCAGATTCTTGGCATGCTTGGTGCCAGTCATGTGTGCTGTTTGGCCAGCCAAGCCACAGAGCTCTCAGTGCATCATTTTGGATGTAAATTATAGGCTCTCCCCAGCTCAGGAGGCAAGTTTTGACAATGGGCTCAGGGAACCTGGTACCCTCAGAAGTGCTGTCTTTGTGTAAAGATCATTCTCAACTGAAAGCATAGAGGGATTGACAAAGCAAATGTATAGTTTTGGGGTTTTCTTTTTGGCCATGAGGAAAAAAGCTTTAGAGGGGGAGAAGAAATTACCAAGTTTCTTACATTCTTCAGTGTTATAATAGATTTTTTCCCACTTTCAGCTATCTGTTCATTATTTCGGTTCCAGTGCTACCTGCCATGTTATTCAAGGACCATACAGTAAATTTGTGCTAAGTAGTTTTCTCCTTTCTGCTATTCATATTTCCTAAGGAGACAGCAAAATTCTACACGAAAAGGAATTTAATTCACAGCCCTGCTGTGGACTTCCCTGTGTGACCAGAGACAAGCCACTTAACCTTTCACTGCTTTGGCTTCCTCATCTCTAAAAGGGAAATAATCATGTACTTCTTACTTTGTATTAATTTTGTCTGTTTAGACTGTATGCTCCTTTAGGGTGGAGGTTATCTGCACAGTGTTACAGTACTGCTGTATTTATAAGTATAATGACATCAGTTGCTCATGTAAAAGAGCTCTGAAATTTTTATTTTTGTGGAAGAATTGGAGTTCATCACTATCTCAGAGTGCAAAATATTCAAATGCTTTTCAAAAAGCAAGTAAATTGCTCCTCACAGACTATGCTTACAGATACTCCGCTGTCAGCCTCTAACAGTGGTGCTTAAGGAGTGTTGTGCTTAGATTCCTGATTCCTGACAGCTGAAATCCTTACAACTGGAGAGGGGACTGGAGACTGCCTTGTCTTCAAATTCCCCCAGCTTTCTTTTGCAGCACCTTGTTAATGTGATTTTAATGCAGACTTGCCACTGTTCTAGTCTTGCTTGACGCAGCGGTGGTAATATGCAAAGTAGCCATAAGAAACACAATATTCCCTTGTTTCAGCCTCCAATGTGTGACAATTTGGGGAATTAACCTGTTAGACTATTAATACTTTAATCCAGCCAGCTACTGTTTTATTACAAAGAAAGGTGAAATCAGAAGCGTGTGTGCCAGCTTGCTAAGATGCCTGACTCACCTAGATTCAAGCACAGACCTTCCACCTTCAGCGGCAGAATTTGTGACTTTTTGCTCTGAGGGCAGGGGCCAAGGACACATTAATCCATAGGAGACTTGCCATGGAAAATTGTAGAATTGCCTGATAATCTTGTGGCAATGGAAAAACAGTTGTCTTTCCTACAGTCAGCCATGCAGTTGTGTCTACAGGCTTTATTTAAGATGCCATAGACAGTGTGCTTTTGTTCTCCCCTCTGTGAGGTCCTACTCTTCTAAGACAGCATAGGTCAAATCTGCCTGGCCTTGAAACCCATTCTCCAGAGTTCAGCAAGCCTGATGAATAGACTAGACTAGAATAGAATAGAATAGAATGAACCAGGTTGGAAAGGACCTTTGAGATCATCGGGTTCAACCTATCACCCAACATCATCTAATCAACTAAACCATGGCACCAACACAGTATCTGAAGGGGGCCTACAAGAAGGCTGGGGAGGGACTTCTCAGGCTATCAGGTAGTGATAGGACTAGGGGGAAAGGAATGAAGCTGGAGGTGGGGAGATTCAGGCTAGATGTGAGGAAGAAGTTCTTCACCATGAGAGTGGTGAAGCCCTGGAATGGGTTATCCAGGGAGGTGGTTGAGACCCCATCCCTGGAAGTGTTTAAGACCAGGGTGGATGAGGCTCTGGCCAGCCTGATCTAGTGTAGGGTGTCCCTGTCCATGGCAGGGGGGTTGGAACGAGATGATCCTTGTGGTCCCTTCCAACCCTGACTGATACTATGATACTATGATGATACTATGAACAAGTAACACCTCATCCAGGCTCTTCCTAAATACTTCCAGTGATGGTGACTCCACCACTTCCCTGGGCAGCACATTCCAATGGCCAATCACTCTTTCTGTGAAGAACTTCTTCCTAACATCCATTCTAAACCTCCCCTGGTGCAGCTTGAGACTGTGTCCTCTTGTTCTGGTGCTGGTGCTCCAAGCCCCCTCCCCACCTTTGTTGCCCTTCTCTGGACACATTTCAGCCACTCAACATCTGTCCTAAACTGAGGGCCCCAGAACTGCACACATTGATCTTCCCTTCTTAGCAAATTTATGCCAAGACCTGGGGGAAGACAGGAAGAAAGTGAGTATGAGGGGCTGCAAGGAAAAAACTATGTCTCATCCAACATACTGCTGAATGATTAACATGGATGAAAAGAGCATTGGCTTTTAGCCATGTCACCTATATGAAAAACAATATTTTCTCTATTCTTAACACAGGATTTTCTTTGTTAGTTTAACTTTTATTTTTTTAATATCTCAGCCTCTACAGATCTCTTTTCTTGATGTTGTTAGTGTCACACTCAGGTTTATTCAGTCTCAATTTTCTGCCCAGTGTTGTGACTTATTTGAACAAACAGCAATATGCCAAATCACAAGGACAATAAGGAAACGGTTTTAGAAGACCTAACTCAAAACTCTATGTTGCTGAGGAATCAGGTTTTAAGGAAGTTAGAAGGTTGAAGGCTCATAACTGTGTTCAGCAACAGAAAACTGCCTTTGAAATGCAAGTAAGAAAACATAGTATTGTGAGAATTTCAAAGGCCAGATTTATTTTTAATCAGCAACGGGTGTTGTATTTTCCCTTTCATTCTGTCCTCTGACAGCTCTTTCTGAATAGCTTCTTCCAGAACTGAGCAGACCTGATAATCTGACAGAGGTAGAGCAGAAATTCACAAGTTTTCAAGAATCAGAGGCTGAGAGCTAGGGCTTAATTCACACTTAAAGATTTTAAATGTCATTCGTCATGATTCATAAATCAAAGGAGGTTTGTATCAAATTTGTTATGATTCACATTTTTCAGTGTAAAGCAGTCATACCAAAATATGAGTTGGCATCAGTTGATTGCAAAATAAATAAAGAAACATGCAAACCTGCTGTAAGTCATTGGGGAGGAGGGGGAGGAAAGACCAACAAAAAAATCAAAAGCAAAACTCCCTGCCCTCAAAAAAAAATTAAAAATAAAACAAGCAAAACCAACAACCCAAGCAACAAAAAAACCTGAATGTAATTAAAATTAGAAAATATTCATCTGCATTTTATCTAGAGGTGTCTGGTTAGGCTGAGTTATTCAAAGTTTTACCTGCTGCTTTGCTCAAAGGGCAGTGATACCATGGCCACAACAAATAATCCTGATTCTTTTCTTTGGATCAAAAACGATCAGCATTTATAAGAACTATGATTTGATATAGTAAAAACAGTGGTAGAGATCTACATGCAAGCAGAGGGTCATTGCATGCTACAAAGCTGAAAAAAAAGTAAAAAAAGAGCTTTTTGTAGAGTGAGATCATGCACACATTAGATGTGAAATATTTCCATGAAAAAGAAATTGTTAGTGTTAGAGAAGAGGTTATCCTGAAGACCTGCCTCTTCAGTGCATCCAAGAAGCTGGGACCTCCCCTTCTTAATAGAGAGCAGTTCAGTTTCCATTAATAGGGAAAAGGAATTTCTCAGACTCACAGAATCACCAAGGTTGGAAGAGACCTCAGAGATCATCAAGTCCAACCTGTCACCACAGACCTCATGACTAAACCACGGCACCAAGTGCCACGTCCAATCCCCCCTTGAACACCTCCAGGGATGGTGACTCCATCACCTCCCTGGGCAGCACATTCCAATGGCCAATCTCTCTTTCCCTGAAGAATTTCTTCCTAACATCCAGCTTAAACATCCCCTGGTGCAGCTTGAGACTGTGTCCTCTTGTTCTGGTGCTGGTTGCCTGGGAGAAGAGACCAACCCCCACCTGGCTACAACCTCCCTTCAGGTAGTTTCACCTTAGAGCAAACAGCAAAGTGAATTACTTCAGGCATAATTCCTAGACTAGTTCTATGGCACATTATCACTAGAAAAATGCCCAAAACAATTTGCTATCAAGTGAAAAGAAGGAAAACCACAAAAGAGAATGCAAGCACATATTTCTACATGTATCACTTTGACCAGAAATTATCAGAGGAAAGCTGTCAAGGCTGGAAGCAGCAGAGGAAAGCTCCACACTTAGGAAACAACTGTAGATGATAAAATGTAATTATCACAAAATCAAACTTTACCAAGGGGATAACTGTGATAGAGAGCAGAAGGTCTCTTCACATTTTCAATCTGACAGGCTGAGAGTCCTCTGGAGGAAAAAAAAATCATACTAAAAGCACAGATACAGGAGATTCTTTTCAGCCCTCATTCTCTATTGCACCTCTCATAACAAACTTACAAAGCAAATTCTACTTGTTTGCAGTAGTGACCACATGAAGATGAACAAAAGCCTTGCTCAATATCCATTGGCAAAATACTATAGTCAGATTTTACAGAGCAAATAGTTCTTGACTCACAGGCTGAACTGCTAATTTAGATTCCATTTCTATTCCAGCTTTTGAAAATTACAACTGTTTAAACTCGCTTTTAAAGATGAAGTCAAAGTAGCTGAGAGTTAAAACAGAAAGTTCCTTCTGTAACCAGCTTTCTAACCTTAAGCACAGAGTTAGGATACAATGAGATAACAGGAGTCAGCAGAAGTATCTTCTCTTTAAAAGCAACTACACAGAGGCAATTTCTGCAGACACTTTCCCATGAGAGTAGTTTTCACAGAACTCGTTTCAATATTGCTGCATTTTAAAGGGGAAATATATGCTTCAGTTTTCACTTTTGTGTTTAAATACCACAAGGCCACAGAGTGCTAGGGATTGGAAGGGACCTCGAAAGGTCATCTAGTCCAACCCCCCTGCCAAAGCAGGATCACCTATACCAGACCACACAGGAGCACATCCAGGCAGGTTTTTAATATCTCCAGAGAGGGAGACTCCACAACCTCCCTGGCCAGCCTGTTCCAGTGTTCCATCACCTTCACAATGAATAAAGTTTTCCTCCTGTTTCCATGGAACTTCCTATGCCTCAACTTCCACCCATTGCCCCTTATCCTGTCACTGGGCATCACTGAGCAGAGCCTGACTCCATCCTCTTGGCACTCAACCTTTACAGATTTATCAACATCTATGAGGTCACCCCTTAGTCTTCTCTCCAAGCTAAAGAGCTCCAGCTCCCTCAGTCTCTCCTCAGAAGAAAGATGTTACACTCCCTTAACCATTTCTGTGGCTCTGCTCTGGACTGTTTCAAGCAGCTCCCTGTCCTTCTAGAACTGAGTGGCCCAGAACTGGATACAATATTCCAGATGTGGCCTCACCAGGGCAGAGTGGAAGGGGAGGAGAATCTCTCTCAACCTACTGACTGCAGCCCTTCTAATACACCCCAGAATGACATTGGCCTTCTTGGCCACAAGAGCACATTGCTGGCTCATAGACAACCTTCCACCCACCAGAACCCCCAGGTCCTTTTCCCCTTCACTCTTCTCCAGCCAGTTGGTCCCCAACCTATACTAGTACATGGGGGTGTTCTTTCTCAGGTACAAGACTCTACACTTGCCCCTTGTTCAATTTCATTAAATTTCTCCCTGCCCAGCTCTCCAGCCTGTCCCAGTCTCACTGAATGGCAGCACAGCATTCTGGTAAGGATGCTTAGTTGTTTTCAGCTTACTGAAAAGAATCTAAATGCAACCCTTGGAGAAGGTTTGGAATAACCAGAAGTAATCTGTATTGCCACTTGCTTCTTTCTCAAGAAGTAATTCTGTAAATCCCTGCTATGCTTGTCAAAATCTAGTCAGCATTTTGAGGGTCTTTTGAGAAAGACTTGAAATTGTTTCATCAGTTTAGCCTGTTCATGTGGGAACAGGCAGTTTGAAGCTCTGAACTTCCATATTCATTCCTGGCTTTCCTAGTCCCCAAATACCAGTATGCCTTCAGCCCAAGAGAGCAGTGACGTTGCTTGTATAATTCATTTAAAGACCAACCTGCTTTTGGTAAGTAACCTTAGCTGAGCAACAAATGTTTGATTAACAAATCTGATGTCATTGCTTCACATTTCATCTTTGATTCTACTGCACTTTTTCAGGCAAAGCTCCCACTGAAGTTAAACAGAGTTATCCTCTGGTCAAAATAATTGTGGTTAATTTATCAGCTGTTCCTTTGTCTCTGGATTAGTGGCTTGTTTGTGGCACCTTGATCACCTTTTCTGACACAATTAATGAGCCACCATTGTCTTAAGATCAAGGATCATAACATCCTATTGATTTGTACACAAACTCCCCAGTGATTTCAGGAGGGATCTCTTCATTTCAAAGGAAGAAAGAAAAAAAGAAATCAAAGGCATATTATGGCACTTAGAAGACAAACAGGACAGGAGAAATCATTGAAGGTGTTTCAGGCATTACAACATTATTTTGTTTCAAAACATGAGGACTGTTGCAGCGTCTGAACTTCCTTATTGATTTGCAGGGACAAACAATGTGTAAAGAACAAATCTCAAATGTTCACATCTATCAGAGGGAAAGATAAAATCTTCTATAGTTGTGGTACTAACCATGTGCTTCAATGAACAGCAGCTACAGCAACTGCTGTATGATGGTGAGGTTACAAAGGACAGAGTGTAGTTCCTATAGATCAGTTATTTCACAGCTAGACTTGGGCAGAGAAAATATCTTTCTTCTGGGACAGAGAATGTATCTTTCTTCTAACCCATAATCACTGAGGCTGTAAAGTTTGTTGGAGTATTTGGTATTTTGTCTTTTTACATAGAAACAAATTGCTATTAGTGTGCAACTTTTATGTCTAGAATACAGATTTTCAGCAAATTCAGAAAAAAATAACTGTCTTTGTTGGACTATTCTTCATGTTAGTGCAGGTAATATATTGTGGTAGCTAGCACTGTAAAATTATCAGAGCCAAATGGATGATAGATACCTATCCCGCCCAGAAATAGTAGACTTGTATCTACAGAATACAGAATTAACCAGGTTGGAGAAGACCTTAGACAGGTTAATATTGTTTAATCAAAAATTGCAGTGAAATAAGAAATTAATCTGAAAGATCAGCTGATTGCTCAAAGTGAAAACTCCATGCAATCAACTCCACCCCATGAAAATATCTGAGCACTCTTGTTAGTCCCTTAGTCAATAAATTCTCTCCTTGTCCCAGAAGAGAAAATCATTGCATTCAAAGTGGTACTTTCTTCCCCTTCTCATCAGCTGTTGTGACTCTCCTAGCTGCACCCAGCAAGGGCACCCACCCTACAGACACACACACTTCCATGGGACAGATTGTCTAAGAAAACACACAACTCCCCAAATGGGAGAAATCACTTTCCTAACAGAATGGTGATGAAGATACCTTTACAGGCTTTTTTTCCCCCCAAACGCTATGTGCTCACTATTCAAGGAGAAAAATAAAAATGATTGAGAAGCTATTTTTGCTCAAAGTGAAGCTGCAAATGCAGTAACATCTCCAATACAACTCTCAAGGGAATTTTCAGCTTGCCATCCTCGCACATATTCATCACCAATGAATAATCCATTGATTCCAGATTCTGTGCAAATTTATGCACGTGCTACCCCAGGAATGCTCAAAAAATAACAAAGCTGTCACAGCCTATTATTTTGCAGATGAGCTTTTGAATGAGCTTTTAATTACAGACACACACACAAAAGATTATAACAGCTCCCCAAATGAAGTTGAGACAGGTAAGTAGAGGGAATGCACACAGCACACACCTTGAGACTCTTGTTCAGTCTTGCATTTACCGGAGAGACTCAAATGACTCCTACAGAGCAATTATGTCAATCCAAAAGCAAAGTACATTTCAGGACAATGCTGTTCTGAGTTAAAAAACCTCTATAAATATTCAGAACGTTCCTCACACCATAAGAAGACAATTCAGAATTTAAAAGGAGGCTGTGTCTTGAATGCATTGCACCCAGAGGCTGGCCTTTCCTGCAGCTCCCAGCCCAGCTGAAAGCCAATTAAAATGTGTGACTGGGGAAAGAGGAAACTTTTTTTTTGGGTGTTGTTTTTCAAAACAGAATTCCTCTGGAACGGTGGCTGTAGAGCGACCCCTTAAATTTCTTTACATTTCAAATGCATCTCCTTCCTTGAGCAGCAGTGTTTAGTGTTTAGGTGGTGAATTTCAAAGCACTCTACTTGTTCCTGCTCTTATCTCACGGTGCAAATGTCACGGAATAATTCTGCTGTTGTATTGCGATGCTATTTCTTGACTTAAAAGACCTGACCACTATACATTCGAAGGTTGCTGACTTCCACTGAAATCCTTCTGTTTTCAAGCTCACATAATTTATACTGCTTTGCCACCTTCATACCCAGCTGTCATCTTCTTAAAGTAATATAAGCATGCTTTATACTTAAAACAATATCATATGGCACACAAAGCCCTCGCACTGTCAAAGGGCTACAAATCACAGAGGAGCTTTTTTTCTCTTATTTCAGTGCTGTTGGGCTCTAAGCTAAAGTATCCTGGCATATATCCCACTGCATTGTTTGCATTTGAGAATCATAGAGAAGCACTATCAAAATGTCTCTGTAATCATATAAGATAATGCAACTGAAGAAAGATCACATAAGGTATTGTCAGATGGATAGGATGTATTAATGAAACATGATAAAATTAAACAAACAAACAAGCAAAAACCCAAACAAAAACCCAAACAAACCCAAAACAATAACAAGAAACAAAATACCACATCAACAAAGCAGGCAGCAAATGAATCAGAAGAATTACCCCATCATACAGTGCCTGTCACTGAACTAAGGTTACACTGCAACAACAAAACTGTCTTCAAATAAACCACCTAGGTAACATCATTGATTCTTCATTTCAAAAAGATGCTGCTCTTTGGGGACTAGATATAAATGCTGATGTGCAGAGCATCAAAATGTTTGCTTCAGGAAGGAGCACTCAGGTGGATGAAACCACTCAGAGACCTGCTCAAAACACCTTTTGGCCTGTTAAGGAGGTGGAAGGTATTTGCTGTTCAGTGGAGGGATCTGCAAAGGAGTGTCCCTTGGGGTTGAAATGGCAGGAGCTTTTGACCCATGCTAGCTGTCACTGTGGGTCTGGCCACCCGGGTGCAGGGGATCATAAGAAAGGTTTGCAGTGAAGGAAGTTACTTTGCACCAAAGACAGACAACACAAAAGAAAGATGCTTACAACACGAAAAAGACTACATAAAATGAGGTCATGGTTTCAAAGGGAAAATGGCAGCTTTCTTGCTTGTGTCGAGGTTGTGGACGTTTTTCAGCAGGGTCTTGTGGAAGAATGATAGATTTGACAAAGCTTTTGAAGAACTGATTATAGCAAAAGTCTAAAAAAGAAGCACTTCTAGAATTTAAACATCAGTATGCACCAATAACTTGTAAAAGATAGAAAAAGCTGAATTTCCATACAGAGACTCCTGTAGTAGGAATCAAATGAATTTTTAATAGCTGCATTCCCCTTCTCTGTGTGTAGAGTGCCTCACTATTGCTGTATGCATATACAGTGTTGGAAATGTAGATAAATTGTATAAACAAGAGATGAAGGGCATGTATTTTTATTCTGTGCTGATACTGAGGCAGAATGCACACCTCCTCATAGACAAATGTGTACTTTCTTTTTTTTTTACAGAAGGGAGAGAGATTTTCACCTGAGACATCCATGTTTGCTGACACAAAAGAGCATTAGTTCTGAAATAGCATTTCCAGTTTATTATGGCATAACTTCATTTTCTAATAGGAATGGATTGCGCTCTGGATGTGCAAAGCTGCACAGAAAATTAGCTGCTACTAACTATGTCTTAAATAGAGGCTGCAGAGGAATTTACCTCTGGGTAGAGCTGCTGTGGTAAGACTAATCTCTCACAATTATATAGTATCATGCAAACCCTGGGGATACTGATTCTATTATATTTTATTGTTCCTGAGTTCAGTGAAACTCTTTAAAGAGACCATTTTACCAATCAGGCTAACAGCAACTCTGAAAATGCTGTAGTAATCTGTAGTCTTTATTAAGCATGCATTTGCTGACTAAACAAATGACTCCTGTTTATTTCCATAAGATAATAGCTCTGATGCTGTACTTGTCTAAAAGTCTACTGTATGATTTGCTGCCACAAAGAAATAAGAGTTGTCAATGAGCAAGATCCAGCTGCAGAACCAAAGGTTGATTTCACAGAACCCACCTGGACATACCCATAAAATGTCATGTTCTGCTGCTCTTTATTAACAACATTGAACATTTAAATCTATTAAGATGCAATTCATTACCTCTGCCAAATGCAAATGACATTTGACCTTTTCAGAGCAGTAAGAGGTATTGTACAGTTTAAAGAATGATTGTGCCTCCTTTCTTATGAAAACAGGATTTGTTTTCATAAGTTCCCAGCAATTTAGTAGCTATAATTCAGTGGGCTTGATACACTCCTGTAAATATTTGCAGGGGAATTTGAGTAACAGCTCTGGCATACCTACTTTGATTTCCTGAGATGCTTGCAGAAATGCTGCCACAAGTCACATTGTAGCTAACAATATCAAGTACTGAAACAATTGCACAGTTAAAATTCACAGAATCACAGAAAACATCCAGTTGGAAGAGGCCTCAAAGATCATCCAGTCCAACCCTAGACCCAGCACTGAAGGGTCAACACTAAACCATGTACCTAAGCTCCAGGTCCATATGATGCTTAAACACCTCTAGGGATGGTGACTCTATCTCTGCCCTGGGCAGACCATGACAATGTTTAATAACTCTGTCAGCGAAGAAATGTTTCCTAATATCCATCTTAAACCTCCCCTGGTGCAGCTTGACATAATTTCCTCTAGTACTGCCACTTGCCACCAAGGAGAAGAGGCTGGACCCCTCCTTGCTCTAACCTCCCTTCAGGGGGTTGTAGAGACCAATGAGGTCTCCCCTCTGCCTCCTCTTCTCCAGACTGACCAAGCCCAGCTCACTCAGACACTCCTTGTTTGTCATGTGCTCTTGGCCATGCAGTGCAGAGAGTGACTCAGTCTCTGTCTCCTGTTACAAGTCAGGGTGCTGGTTTATGATAGCACATGGGATAAGAGTTGCAGCAAAACATAATTGTTATGAGCACATTTTAATCCCCACTCAGGAAGAAAAAAGGGTTATAGAATTACCTAAGTTAGTGTAAACATATGAATGTGCCCTACAACATGTAGATCAAAAAGCAAATTGAAGTTCCAACACAAGTTCAGCATTCATGTAAGTTTTTATAGGACTATAGCCTTAGAGGGTCTTTGCCACTTGAGTGGAAAATAGTCTGTGCTATTAAGGTAACAAAACATCACTCAAATCACAGCAAACGATGTAATGCTGCAATCACTTATTATTCTTTTTCATCACCTACTGCTCCTTCTACCCATCACCACTCTAATCTGATGGCTGCAGTCACTGTTTCTTCCATCCATCACCCTCTGTTCCTTGTCCTCCCCTTCATTATGACAGATTAACAACTTCAGTAGTACAGCTGATAGGGTAAGCACGTACTCAGTAGGTCCACCCCACTACACTAGTAATTACTATTATGGGATAAAGACAAAATAGCTACCTTGGTCCAAGCACTGATGAAGATGTTTCCCAGTCACTGGCAGGGCTGCAGGCATAGCAAACTAATCCATAGTAATACAACAATAAAGTATAAAATTAGATTATGACACTGATCGCATTTGTTCAGTAGGCTTTTTCCACTTACAGGTTCCCAAAATGATCCCAAGCCTTTAGGAATACTTCCTCAGAAAATAAATTCTCCTGATACAAAAACATTGCCTACAAGTAGAGTACTCAATTATGTAATTTTCTCCATTATAACATTTTATTTTAGTCAGCCTCAAATCCCAACATAAGTAACAATCCCACAAACAGGCAGGCTTTTACAATGAGCAAGAGTGTGTCGGTATTAAAAGGGCATCTTTTTGACTTAAAAGCTTCTCTCACTGGATGTGAAACAGTGATTTGAAGTCAGTAGATGCCTGGAGGTAGTTCTACTCTTCAACACCTTACAAAAGTTGTTACTCCATTTGTCTTCCTGGCACCCTAAAGATATATGCTTTGCAAGCCTAAGAGGACAGGCTGAGTAATGTCACTCCCATGGGTCTGAAATTCAGCACTAGATGTCACCAAAAATAGGAGGAAACTGAATAAAAATTACAAGTTCAGTATCACAAGGTTTCTTAAGTCATCTAATTAATTCAGAGAGCAGAGACTTAAAGCTACAGCAGCTGGTATTAATTCTGTCATGGAAACGCCTGACTCGAGTGGGTCCTCTACCCTCCATCCCTCCCTACATGCATATTACTCAATTTCAAGAACTAATTTTGCTAGAATAGTACAGTACCTTTCAGTTTGCTGCTTCAAGCTGCAATACTTTTGCAGAGTAGACAACATAGTACTACTTTTTAAATAAAAATCATGACCGTGATCAGAGGGAAACTTTTACTCCGTGGTGCCAAGGCAGACTACAGATTCGGCTCCAGGCTGACGTCATTCCCTGTGAGATTATCAACCTTTATGAAAAGGAGCAGTTAAATCCAAGTTCAGCAAAGGCTTTCAATTTCTACCTTGCATGTAATCTGGTTGCAAAAAGTGCACTAGTGAAAGAATATTTTACACTGCCTGATCTTCAAAACCTGGTGAGTCCTTTAGGGGCTACTGGCACAGATGACCCAGTACGCAGTTAAATTGGGGTGACTGAACTTGTGGTAGGTAAACTTGTGGATAATGTAACAGTTTGCCTAGAAGTGCAACAACAACAAACCAAAATGACAAAACAAAAACAAGCAAACAAAAGGAACAACCAAAAATATCCCCAAACAACCCCAAAATGAACTATGATAGAAGGCAATAATTGGGGTGGTTTAGTCTGAAGAAAAGGAAGTTGAAGGGAGACCTTATCACTCTCTAGAACTACCTGAAAGGAGGTTGTAGCAAGGGGAGTGTTAGTTGCTTCTCCCAAGAGATAGGACAAGCAGAAATGTCCTCAAGATACTCCAGGATATTAGATTGGATATTAGAATTAACTTCTTCACTAGAAGAGTTATCAAGCATTGGAACAGGCAGCCCAGGGGGGTAGTAGAATCTCCCTCCCCGGAGGTGTCTAAAGGACACATAGATGTGGTGCTAATGTCTTGGTTTGGCACCAGACTTGGTAATTAGATGATGGTTGGACTCAATGATCTTAAGTGTCTTTTGCAACCAAAATGATTCTATGAGTCTACATAATGTTTAAAACACACTGGCTAACCTTAGGTATAGCTTTTGAATTCTCAGCAACAGAGCTGGCCAGTGGGTATCAATATACACTGCCAGATGGAGATTTTTACATTTCTTCATAAAAGCCCTGGAAAGATCTGAAGTTTTCTGTGCAAGCTGTTACAGATGCTGACTCCAGCACAGTTTTACTGAGGTGGATGTAAGAGGTTATGAAAATGAAGTGCTCGAACCCCTTCAAGGAGGCCTGAGTTATTTTGGAGACTTGCCAGGGATAGAAAGTCTCACCCTCAGGAAAATGGGGCATAAATCCTTCCTTCCATGAGCATCATAATGGCATATGGCTGGATTATGTTCAGAGTGCAGAACTTGAAGCGCTGCATGTTAACAGAGGCCTAATGATGCAAGGTAAGGTTTTGCAACTCGCAGCCTCGTACATGTATTTGTTACTATGTGAAATTATCTCCTTCTACAGCAACCAGAGCTCTTGCCCTAGGTATTAAAAAAAAATCAATAAAATAAAGACTCTTATCTGTAATTTATACATCTGCCATTAACAAATCCCTGTCCCTGCATTCAGTAATATCAAATTACCAAAATGAAGGCAAGTGACATACAGTATGTCATGACAAATAAACGGATTGGAATTATTGTTACATTGAGGCCTTAATTCTCCTGGCACACTAAACACAGAAATAGAACTGCCCAAACATTATAGCATCAGCTGCTAATCAAAAACAGGCATTCTTAATCTGGTGAGCATATCTTGCTACCTATTTAGGTTAGGATAGAACAGAATAGAACAGAAATGAATAGAATAGAAGAGAATAGAGAATAGAATAGAAGTAGAATAGAATAGAATAGAATAGAAGTAGAATAGAATAGAATGGAATAGAATAGAATAGAATAGAATAGAATAGAATAGAATAGAATAGAATAGAATAGAATAGAATAGACCAGACCAGGTTGGAAAAGACCTTAGACATCATCAAGTCCAACCCATTGCCCAGCACTATCTAATCAACTAAACCATGGCACCAAGTGCCTCATCCAGTCTCTTCTTAAATACCTCCAGTGGTGGTGACTCCACCACCTCCCTGGGCACCACATTCCAATGGCCAATCTCTCTTTCTGTGAAGAATTTCTTCCTAACATCCAGCCTAAACTTCCCCTGGCACAGCTTGAGACTGTGTCCTCTTGTTGTGGTGCTGGTTGCCTGGGAGAAGAGACCAACCCCCACCTGGCTACAACCTCCCTTCAGGTAGTTGTAGAGAGCAATGAGGTCTCCCCTGAGCCTCCTCTTCTCCAGGCTAAGCAACCCCAGCTCCCTCAGCCTCTCCTCACAGGGCTCGTGCTCCAACCCCCTCCCTAACTTTGTTGCCCTCCTCTGGACATGGTTAAATGATTGTACAATTGATACTGCAATGGTGAACCTGGAGTGGCAAAACAAGGTCATATTTTGGAATGTAATATGGACCTCAATAATATACTTATGTGTAATGAGTGGTAGACATCAATTTGACTTACTCTTGCCCTCCACTCGATTACAACCCCCTGCAGATGTAAATTGTGTTAATTATCCTTGGACTATATTCAGAAATCTAGGACTTGCAAAAGAAGAGACCTTCAGTTTGGCCAAACTCTTAATTATGAGGGTATAATGAAGTACAGAATATGAATATATTTGGCAAAATAGCGGGGTGCCTAATGAGCCTCTTCAGACCCAAGAGGCTCAACCCAACAATGCCACCTGTCAGTGCTTTTGCCAGCCAGAAGACAGCTAGATTGACCAGGGACCAGAGGAAAGGGGGGCAGAAGAGAAGGAGTAAGGAAGTAAAGAGCAGTCTCCCTAGTACAACATTCAAAAGACAGAGAAAGAGAGATATTATTGTCCTGTATCTGGTCTGAATATAGAAAAGACAGCTTTTAGTTTGGAGCTGTTAAATTTAGTTCTGTGTCGTTTTACTGTCATAAGAGAAAAGAATTAAAAAGAGTTCCTGAAAATAATCATGCAGGACTTCTCATGGGTTTGTGAGTTTGGCTTGTTAGCTCTTTTGGTGAGCTTTTGTTTGGTTTGTTTTTTTGGTTGGGAGGGAGGGCTTGCTTGGTTTGGTTTGGGTTTTGTGTGTGTGTGATTTGGGTTTCTTTTGGGTTTGGGGTTTTTTTTGACGGGCTTTGGGTGGTGTGGGGGTTTTTTGTTGCTTTGCTTTGTTGTGTTTTTTCACATAGAACAATGAGCATTGATCTAGTCTGGTGAACTGAAACAATAAAAGGAAAACCTAGCTTTTTGAACACATTTTTGTCTAAGTCATTTGGATAGTTTAACTCAAAATCATTAAAGGAAACAAAGATTCAAAGCAGCCATGATCCAATTAATATTTCTTTTGTCTTCAAAGACTTTGTATTAGGGTCCCACAGAAGCTAAAAACTCACAATAATCTGCTGTACAAAAGAAAACCAGGAGAAAAACAGGATGAGAGCATAATGCAGCAATCCCTGGAAATTCTCAATTCTTAAGGTAGAGTTTGTTATGCTTTTTTCTCATGCCATATTCTCTTCTGCTTCTACCCATCTGTTGGAGAGCTGCTGTCATGATCCACCTATGCCTCCCAGGTGTGTGGTATCCAGAATCCACTGGACCCGGCCATGTCAGGCAAGGATGGAACCATGACAGGACTCCATCAGCTTCTGCAGCTTGGTGTTCCCTGTCTTGTCCTTCTGTATTCAAACAAATAGTTTTGCTCTGGCCATGTCAGTGCTGCTACTGCTGCCATGCTATTACAAGATCCTGAAAGGTAAGGTTGGGAGTTTTCTCTGCTTCTGCTTTGTATTGCACATGTGCTTGCCACCCAAGTTCTACCAGCCCTACTTCACCATCTAACCCTCATCAACAGGTCCTCAGAAAACCAAAGAAACAGAATGGAATTTCTTACAACATTTAGAAGCCACCAACCTAAAAATTAATTTAGCAGTGTTATCAGCATATTATCTGAGGTTGCTTTAGAAGGATTCAGAAGCATTGACTAAGCCTGACCCAGGCCCAACTCTGATCTGCCTCAACTTCATAGTTACACAAAAGAAATTTCTCTCCCTGTAAAGGATTACATTGTCAAAGGAGAAGAAATTATGCCCTGCCACCTTCGCTGAGAGGCCAGTTCAAGCCTAAGAACGTGGGCTCAAGGGACAAAGATTCCCACTGTCTTCTAATATCTCACTGGGTCCCTGGGCTGATATTGCTTGTGTTCTCCTCAGCTTGGCAATCTTCCCTCACTGCTGCTCTCACTACAGCTCAGTCTCTTTCTACTCTACAGTAGAACCTCCCCAACTACGTGAGCTGTGCTTTTCATAGTAGCTACTTTCAAAGTGGAAGCTTGTGCAAACTGAGGGACACAAGTATTCCCTTCTTGAACTGTTACAGCAAATGACAACTGAATTCATTTTCCAGTGAAACTGTTCACGACCAATGGTGGAGGCAACAACTTTGTCTGTCTCAGACTCCCACAGTGGAGGTAAAGATCAGTTTCTGTCTCTCTCACCCTACAGAATGATGGGCTAGGCTTCTTTTTGTAAAGAAAATGCTTCCCCACCCTTCAGTGCTTTTACAATTACATGTATGCTAGAACAGCTTAAGAAAGGGAATTATGGGTACCTCTGCCTTTTATTGAAGTCCAGAATAAAGGTTCAACCAATTAAAAAGTGTTTGCTTTTCTCTTTTTGTTAAAAATTGTGAAATAAAGAGACATGATCTACTTTATTCCTCTATGTGGTCTTTAAAGTATAACTGTCTAACTTGTGGCAAGAAAAGCTTAGCACATAGTGATTTTTATCCCAAAGAAGGCTCCTTCCCTGCTGTTTGAGGATTTTTTTTCCTTTCCCCAAAAACCATTTCATAGATGTCTATTTCCCCACTGAACTGCACACAGTTGCCTCACACCATATAGTGTGTGACCCAGATATGTAGCTTACTGCTTTGCAAAGCACATTCTCCAGCACTGACATATAAATCAGTTTCTTGTGGCTGCTTAAAAATAGCAGCTATAGCTGTTGGAAAAGTTCTCTGCAAGTGCAACTGAAATACAAAATTGTGAGTAATCCACTATGCTCTCCATGAGCCAAAGGAGAACCAGATGCACACACTATCATCAGCCCCCACATGCAACCCCACTGGCACAGCAACAAAGCTGGAAAATCCTTGAGGTATGGTGAATGCTGTCAGCACTGCTAACATGATTAGGTAAGGGGATCTGTCTGTTTTCCTCATGCAGACATGTGAAGCACCAGCATCACTCCGCTTGGGCACTCCTCTCAAACTGGGTCATCTCTGTTGTAGGCCCTAAGCAGACATAAAATCCTTCAATTCATGCTAATGTTGTCAAAGCTAGCCTGATTATCTGTCTTTTTTTCCTCAGGTGTCAGCATAATTGGGCTTGGCCAAGAGGTAACTCGGCTACTTATTTCTATGTTGTGGCTTTCAGCTGTGGGTGCTTATTCCGTTTTGCTCTCATGTCAAGTTCCATTAGAGATAAGCCCCCGAAGCAGACCTGAAGAGGCAAAAAAGGCTTGCCAAAATTGTATTTTCTTCCCCACACTGAGAGCATTAATGACCAAACAGGATGATAAATAAGTGAGAATAAGAGTTGCCTTCCACTGCAGTAATTAGGTCAGTAGGGTCTAAGAGAAAGTAAACCATTCCCAGTAAGAGATGAGCTCTCAGGATGAGTAAGGAAGGGTGTGCACATATATGCACTAAAGAAAAGAACGATACTGTGGTGACTGTATTGGACTCAAACTCTCTACCCATTCAATCTGATGGGTATGCTTTCTAAATTCCAGCAGATTTTTCTTGAAGCCTGTCAGATCTTCAATATTCACAGTAAGTTATTCAAGGTGAGCTAAGCAGCCAGAAGAAAATGAAACTCCTCTGACAAAGTGCGTACTGCAGGCAGGAAGTCAAGTTTTGATCAGAATAATCTGTTCTGACCTTAAAGACCTTTTGAATGATATGAAAATACTAGTGTTGCTAGATTCTTCTAAACACTAAGTACTCTGTCCAGAATGAACCCTTTAAAATGGCTCTCCAACCATGATAAGCATGACTCTTTGTTTTCACTGCTTGGGGTCCCAGCAATTTCTAATATGAAAAGTACTTGAAAATTGATTAAAAGCAAGTATAACCCTTTTTAATTCATAGAAGAGCAAAAAGTAAATGTTCTTTCAGTTATAGTACAATAGATTATGAAACAAATGACACAAGACTTTGTTTTCTGCTGCTTTTCATTGATGACAACACTTGGGTGTTTTAATTGCTTTGTATCCTTACACACTGCCTAATGTTATCTCCGCTTTACTCTTGCCGGGTGTGATGGGTTGAGGTGAATCTGGTGATTGTATTCAATCCCAGGCTGCCATCATGCCAGCTTCAAAATGAAAGTGCTATCTGGAGCAAGGTTTCATGGGGCTTGAAGTCCAGAGAGGCTTCCTGTTTCGGTTTCTCTTTCCAGTTTTCTGTTTTGTGGTGATAGTCTGTTCTGCTGGGCGGGCTGCAGAGCAGGGGGTGGGAGGAGATTGCTGGCTTCTGCTTCTGCTTCTGCATTTGGCTGCACTTTTCTGCATTTATGCTAAGGGAATTTTGCATTGGATCATTTCCAGTAAAACTCCTCATCTCAAACCAGAAGGGCTTCCTTGTGTTACTTTCACTCCTGTTTGTGTGGGGAGAGTGGGGCTTGTGAGAGCAGGCTGTGTTAACCCAGGACACCAGGTAGATCAGTCAGCAGAACTCATGTCCCCACAGGTACTAATCTAGTGGCTTGTCCTCAAAATCAACAAGGAGCAAGCCACTTGTATTCTTGAAAACACAGTGGTGTGGTGTGTGATCCACATTGAAATGAAGTGTTTCTTATCTAGCCAGGGTCAGCCCTGAATTTATCCACTTGTGCAGCTTCCAGATACCAGTTGATCATCTCTGAATGTGGACTGAATAGTTGCACTACTCCCTCTATCACAGGAACAGTAACACACTGAAAATAATGCTCAGGCTACATCGAGGCTGTATATTTGCAGCCTACTTGTGTGTCAGTTCTGCCTACTAGAAACTGGCATCTTAAAATGGTTTCACAAACACTCCTTCGGCAGCTCTGGATTTAAACCCCTACATTCCTTGTATCTCCTGTATCAGAATACATAGAATAGAATAGAATAGAATAGAATAGAATAGAATAGAATAGAATAGAATAGAATAGAATAGAATAGAATTAACCAGGTTGGAAAAGACCTTTGAGATCATCGAGTTCAACCTATCACCCAACACCATCAATCAACTAAACTATGGCACCAAGTGCCTCATCCAGTCTCCTCTTAAACACCTCCAGTGATGGTGACTCCACCACCTCCCTGGGCAGCACATTCCAATGGCCAACCACTCTTTCTATGAAGTATTTCTTCCTAACATCCAGCCTAAACTTCCCCAGCACAGCTTGAGACTGTGTCCTCTTGTTCTGGTGCTGCTTGCCTGGGAGAAGAGACCAACCCCCACCTGGCTGCAACCTCCCTTTGGGTAGTTGGAGACAGCAAGAAGGTCTCCTCTGAGCCTTCTCTTCTCCAGGCTAAGCAACCCCAGCTCCCTCAGCCTCTCCTCACAGGGCTGTGCTCCAAACCCCTCCCCAGCTTTGTTGCCCTTCTCTGGACACGTTCCAGCATCTCAACATCTTTCCTAAACTGAGGGTCTCAAAACTGGACACAGGACTCAAGGTTTGGCCTAACCAGTGCTGAGCACAGGGGCAGAAGGACCCTCCAATTAAATTGATATTACTATTGCAACAGTGGCGCAAAGGTGGCCTTAGTGGTATCCAAGCAATAAACCAGAAAGAAGGAAGAATAATTGCTGAAATTAATTGTTATTATAAAACAAGGAGGATGGAATGGATAAAAGTGTCCTCACTCTGGCTGTACTTCAAATATACTCTTAGAAGCTAATTTTAACTCCTTTGCAGAGCTGCCTCTGAACTCAGTGAAAGCAGGTTCAGACCCTTTGAATACAGGCTAATCAATTCTGTGATGAAAGTCAGCATTTCCCGTATCATTATCAGGACAGTTAACAGGGACACCACATTTGCTAGCATCTTTTTCACTTGTGGCAGCATCCATGGCTTCCTGTCTTTGCATAAGAGATTTTTGGAGGCCATGTGGTCCTGGTGAATACCTTGAAAAATTCCACTTAAATGACAAAACCCACTCCACACTGGCCTGAAAGAATGAGTAAAATAACTCATTTCACCTGTGCAATACAGATAAAATGCAGCCCACTTAATCTCAACAAAAGTCAATAAAAATGATCTGCAATGCATACTGTTGTTACTATCATATTGTTGCTGTTACAATTAGCAAACAAAGCTAATGCTGCCTCCCTGAGCAGTGGGTAACTTTTGCTCTAGGTGAATAAACCATGGTTCTGCTGAGATATTTAATCAAACTCCCTCTGACTGATGAAACTTGTTCCAAGGTGAACAAAACAAAAGATGTTGTACACGTTAAAGTTGTTAATCTCCAGTGGATTTTATGTTTCCTGTTCTTTCTTTCCCTCTCCCAAATCTCATTTTCTGCTTCATCTCCCATGTACAGAGAACAAAGTCATCCCTGTGCTGGCTTTGCTCTGCATGTGGAAGCAAAGTGATGGTGTTTCATGACCCTGTGCCCAATGGCAGGAAGACAAGCTCTTTGTGCCTAGATGACAGTGTTAGGGACAAGCCATCACAGAATTGTGGGGATTGGAAGAGCACTTCTCAAGATCACCTAACCCAAGCCCTCTGACAATGTAGGTTCACCTAGAGCAGGTCACCCAGGATTGCAATATCCAGGTGGGTTTTGAAAGTCTCCAGAGAAGGAGACTGTTCAACCTCTCTGGGCAACCTATTCCAGTATTCTGTTACCCTTACAGTAAAGAGACATTCCCTTATGTTTTGGTGGAACATTCTGTGTTCTAATTTGTGCCTGTTGCCCCTTGTCCTCTCACTGGGCAGCACTGGAGTGTGGCCTCATCCCCTTTCCACCCATACTTTAGCTGTTGATCATCACTGAGAAGATCCCTTCTTATCCTGCTCTTCTCCACCCTAAACCCAGGTCTCTCAGCCTTTAGGACATCCCAAGGTTGAATCTTCCTCTTGCTCCCCACATCCCTGGGTACCAGCTTCTTCCCCAAGCAGATAGCCCAGAGGTAGGCAGCAAAGGACCAGTTCATTTGGAGGATTTCTCTTCAGCACAGATTGTTGTAGCTGCACATGAAACAATCATGCAGACCAAACTAAAATTATCTAATGGGAATTTTCTCTGTTGAATGCCATTTGTCTACCTTAGGGACCAATCTAAATGATATAAAACTGCGATGGGGGCAAGGAATGGGAGGGAATTCATCAAAGAATATCAAACCAGCTGTATGCACACAAGGTCTAAATCCTTAAATTTGGAAATACTAAGTCCAAAATGAGTTATTAAATCAGGGATAGTTTTTCAAGTGTATAAATGCCTCAAAGCCACCAACATAATACTTTTCAAGAGAGCTTATCCTTTTCCCTCAGGGGTAACAGCATAATATTTTGAAATAATAGTATTTATGGGATATATCAGCTGTATTTTCCCAGCTAGTGTAAATCAACAGAGCTGTGTAGTAGGACATGGAGTTGGTCCAAATCATACCAGCTGTTAGGATCTGGTTGAGCATGTAGTATGAAAGGAGAGACAGAACCACAGAATCACAGAGTGGTGGTGGGGGGGAAGGAACATCTAGAGGTCATCTAGCCCTAAAGGTTATAGAACTGTTAGGGCTGGAAGGGACTTCAAGGATCATCTAGCTCCAACTCTCCTGCCATGGGCAGGGACACTTCACACTACATTAGGTTGCTCCCAGCCACATCCATCCTGGTCTTAAAAACCTCCAGGGATGAGGCTTCCACCACCTCCCTGGGCAACCTGTTCCAGTGTCTCACCACCCTCATGATGAAGAATTTCTTCCTAACATCCAATCTGAACCTACCCATTTCTAGTTTTGTTCTCTTTCCCCTAGTCCAATCATTACCTGGTACCCTAAAAAGTCCCTTACCAGCTTTCTTGTATTCCCCTTAAAACACTGGAAGGACACAATTAGGTAGTCTCAGAGCCTTCTCTTCTCCAGACTGAACAGCCCCAACTCCCTCAGTCTGTCCTCATAGGAGAGGTGCTCCAGCCCTCTAATCATCCTCATGGCCCTTCTCTGGACATGTACCAGCATGCCCAGATCCTTCCTGTAATAGGGGCTCCAGAACTGGATGCAGTACTCCAGGTGGGGTCTCACCAGAGTGGAGTAGAGGGGGAGAATCACCTCCCTCAACCTGCTGGCTCTGCTTCTCTTGATGCAGCCCAGGATGTGATTGGCTTTTCTGTTTCCTTTCTGAGGGGGCCCACACCTTCCCTAGCTGTCTTTTTACCATTAATATACCACTAGAAATTTGTACTGTTCCCCTTGATCTCCCTGGCTAGATTTAATTCTAACTGAGCTTTAGCTATTCTAACCAGGTCTCTTGCTGCTCAGGCAGCTTCCTTATATACCCCCCCTCCCCCATTCTAGCTGTCAGCAGGAACACAGTGTAGGATGACAAGTCACCAAACATCATATGGACTTCCATTGCTTGTTTTGCTTCTGCTTCATTTAAAGCCAGACTCATCAGGCTAAGTCAGCTACTGTGTTCTCTTGCTTTATCTGCTTGCAAATGGGTTGGCTTCAGGTTTTGAGCAGTAACTCATGAATCTCTTCAATAAAGAGTTCTGTCACTGTTGATTACAGGTCAACATCCAGCTTTTAGCTAATACATGTTTCATTGATAAAATTTAGTTGTATTCCTGTGAAAGGTAATGTTTATTCAATGGAGTCACACAACATCTGTTTGAAAGTATCCACGTTATCCCTTAGCAGAAAAATGAGGCACAGAGTTTAAATCACTGACTTTTCCTTTCTTAACCCATGGCATGGTTACAAGAACTCCTACCACTATCATGCTCTAACAATAATCCTCAAGGCTTTATATTCTACTACCCATTTTCATGCAAATTTAGAGCAGGAAATAGAGTGTCAGCAGTCAAAACTCCTTCAATGCACAGGTGAGTCAGGAGACTCAGTTTGGAACAATCTGCCTTGGTGCTTTCTGCCTGGTGCTGTGGTAGATGTTTTATATGGTAACACGCTGCAGGCACACAGAAAATGCACAAATCCTAATGCCTGTGACAATTTAGGTTCATTTTATCTCTGGGGTTTTCATCTAGTAGAAAAACTAGAAGCTGCATCAATCAGTTTAAAAGAAACCTCCTTAAGCAGTGATCACATCTCCTATTTTTCTGCAGCTCTGGAAATGCACATTAGCTGCCCAACTGCATTATTACTGCAAAGCATTAATCTCATTTGTACATTCTAGTTGTTCTCCAATGCTAACCTTGCCTCTAGCAAAGCAGATCTCAACTTATTAGCAGAGATTTCAAAAATTTCTCCTTCCCTTTGCCTCTCTCTCTCTTTTTTTTCCCCATATGATCCCTTTTAAAGTGTTTTCTTTTGGGGTTAGACATTAAACTTAAGTTGATGCGCTGCATAAAAACCTGCATTATCTCAACTGACAATAAATACATTTCAGCTACAGATTTATTTCTCCACTAGCTATGTGTTCTTCCTGAGTCACACTCCAAGGTTTATTGCAAGGCATCAAGCTAAAACATCTTGGCTTATTTTTTTGGTAAAAATATGGATTCTTGCTGACAGCAAAATTTTGTTAGAGAGGTATTGGAAAGGACTGGCTGTTCACTATAACAAGCTCCCCTGAATCCATGCTATCAGCTAGAACTCTGTCATGGGCTATTTGTCCCCCCCCTCCTTTCCTCTATTAAGCAAGTGTGATCAGAGGAAGGCAAAAAAGCATCTTTGAAGCACAGATCTCAAACGGTCAGCCTTCAAAAGTCTTAAGCAGTATATATTGCCTGTTCAAAGGCTACCAGTCAGTGCACTTCAATACCCTCTTATATGCAGAGACTGCTTGTCTCACATTTCAGCTGCATTTTTGACAGCTGGAGTTTCCTTTCAGGTCTCTGAAATAAGAATATTTCCTGACCCAATACACCTGTTCCCATTAACAGTAAAAACCTCAACATGTGAGCAAGGGATTCTTCTTTACTGAAACAACTCCTCTCGAGCATCTTTTGAACAAGGCTGGGCACAGGTCCCTTGAAGTAACCACCAGGTTTCAGAGAAATGCACTGGCCCAAATTCTTACTTATCCAGAGAAGATTTTGAGACAGATACTTACATTCCTTACTGAACATATAGAAATGTAGGAATATATCATTTAGCTGAATTATCACCACAGTAACAACTGGAAAGCAAAAAGAAAGAATGATAAAACTCAGGCAGGGAGGGGTTACCAAGGTATACTCACTTTAATGTAATTGCAGCAGGGCCTAAAAGAGCAAAGAAAGAAGCAGAGATATTCAATTTAACACATTAAATGTGTCCAGTTCTGGGCACCTCAGTTTAAGAAAGATGTTGAGTCGCTGGAACGTGTCCAGAGAAGGGCAACAAAGCTGGGGAGGGGTCTGGAGCACAGCCCTGTGAGGAGAGGCTGAGGGAGCTGGGGTTGCTTAGCCTGGAGAAGAGGAGGCTCAGGGGAGACCTTCTTGCTCTCTACAACTACCTGAAGGGAGGTTGCAGCCAGGTGGGGGTTGGTCTCTTCTCCCAGGCAACCAGCACCACAACAAGAGGACACAGTCTCAAGCTGTGCCAGGGGAGGTTTAGGCTGAATGTTAGGAAGAAATTCTTCAAAGAAAGAGAGATTGGCCATTGGAATGTGCTGCCCAGGGAGGTGGTGGAGTCACCATCACTGGAGGTGTTTAGGAAGAGACTGGATGGGGTGCTTGGTGCCATGGTTTAGTTGATGAGATAGTGTTGGATGATAGGTTGGACTTGATGATCTCCAAGGTCTTTTCCAACCTGGTTAATTCTATTCTGTTCTAAGATAAATTTGCTTCAAGATCCTCTGAAGAGACAATCTTTACCCTTGTATTTGAGGCAGGTTTTTTTATCAACAATAAGAGATAACAGTAGAAAAAGTCACTCCAGAAAAATCAAAGTGTAACATTCTGCACTTTACAAATCCTGGTTCATATATACATATATGTGTGGGGATATATATATATTTATGTATATATAAGTGTACGTACACATATATACACATACATATGTACATATGCATGAGACATAATTATACAAATATATTTCTATATATATGTAAGGAGAAGAGAAACTTTTGTCATGAACAGGACTGGAAAGAACCAAAAATTTCAACAAACAAAACAGTAATGCTTCTAACATGAAGGCTATACACAGTTTGCTTTGACACTCTCTGACATCTCCTTCCTTCTTGTATTCTCCATTTTAATATTTACTCACATTAATTTGTTTTTATTTTATGAACAGTATTTCCATATGAAATAGCCATAGCCTTCCTACTTCTACTGAAGAATAAGATGCCTGTGAAGATGTAAATAACAGTTAGGGAGCAACCTCAGGAGATTCAAATAACTATTTTTGCTCTTTAAATTATTCTCATCTGTAATGTTTTAAGGCTCCAAGACAAATCTGCCTCTGTGTATTACTATTCCTCCTAGAACTCCTTCACCCCGTTGGCAGAGCTCATAGAATTGAATTTTAATGACAGTCTAGTGAGTGGGATTTTTCCTACACTGTTACTTTACTCACATTGGGCCATTCTGTTACATGTACCATCCCTTATATCTTTCAAATGTAAGAGATTGCTGCAGTAGACAATAGGTGATTCTTACTCATAACAGACCCTTTGTCAGTCAACTGGCATATTACAACCCTATATGTTGCCAGTGGGTGACTCTGCAACTGACTGTAGTTAAGGTTTAACATATGAATCTGTGGAGTGCCAAATGATCAAGACATGAAGAAGCATTACTGGGCAGAAAATTTCTTGCTTGCCATCCTCTATTCATAAACAGTGCTGAAGTGATTCCTGCACCAGGGGAGGTTTAGGCTGGATGTTAGGAAGAAGTTCTTCACAGAAAGAGAGATTGGCCATTGGAATGTGCTGCCCAGGGAGGTGGTGGAGTCACCATCACTGGAGGTGTTTAGGAAGAGACTGGATGGGGTGCTTTGTTCCATGGGTTAGTTGATTAGATGGTGTTGGGTGATAGGTTGGACTTGATGATCTCAAAGGTCTCTTCCAACCTGGTTAATTCTATTCTATTCTATTCTATTCTATTCTATTCTATTCTATTCTATTCTATTCTATTCTATTCTATTCTATTCTATTCCATTCCATTCCATTCCATTCCATTCCATTCCATTCCATTCCATTCCATTCCATTCCATTCCAGGTGTAAGTCTAATACTATGATACTGAAAAATTTGTGATACCCCCTATTCCTTCATGTCCTGCACTGCTTACACTGTTAGCAAGTATGAAAGGCATCTTTCCCTTTTCACACTCTTTTAGGAATGAGAGCAGTTGACCTGATACCTGCACTCGAGTCATAGAATCAACTGCTAAGCCACTGGCAATGGTAAGTGGGCTCAGGTCTTTGTGGCCCTCAGCCAGCCATCTGACCTTTATAGGCCTGCTGAAACAGATATATAAATCTATTTGAGCACATCTATCCTAAGAATTATTACAAATGGAACAAGTCAACTGTTTTTTAAAGCTCATAGATTGTTCAGAAACGGCCTGATCTTCATGCCATAACGGGAATCATCATTTTCAAGGCCTTCTGCCATGGATAAATAAAATAATAACTTGGCAGAACAAGCTTCAGGAGTTGGATCACCACAGCTGGAGTGATTCTGGCCCTTCCTGTTTCCCAGCAGCTCAGTTCACCACATTTTAACTATTTACTATTCTGTGCCTTGAGACCACCTCTTGCTTCTTGTCTTGGTTTTCTTAATTGGTTGTTCTCAATCCATTTAATCTTATCCAGAAGAGGTTTAGGAACACATAACAGGGGATGCTCTGGAAGTAAAGGGCTTCTCAGCTATTATGCTCAGAGGTGATTTATTAAAAAGTCCAGATATTTTGCAAACAGACCCAGTAGTGCCTGAGGATCTGTTGTATAATAATGATTTAAGGCATGTATACACACTTAAGAGCACACACATTTGTCTGTCATAGAGTATCTTTCCTCAAAGCAACATAGCTGTGACAAGTTGATCATGACAGGAATCAGAAAGGAAAATAGGAAGCTCTAGAGAATGAATTACCATCTTTCAAGTGCCCATGTACTTTGCCTTAAAAATTATTGTAGCATACCAGTGTTGCATACTTGTGTGTCTAGACACAGAGTCTCATTTTTCTCACTTACTGATATTGGTCAGGCAGGCTACAAAATCAGATTTTCTGATGTTCTTCATATGTATGTATCATCTTAAATGCATGCTCAGCCATGAGTTGCTGCAGAAGGACTTTCCTCCTTGTGTATGTGGTCAGCATAGGAAAGATGAAAACAATCTATGAAGAACATCCTATTTATCAAATATGTCAGGAGAAATGATGAATTCACAGCAACAAAGATGGGTTTCTCTAAGCCTTTTGAAGCATCAACCATATAGAGTCCACGACCTGGAGTGGGGGTAACAATAAAATGTGAACAGAAATCCACTGTGAAGTTGAAGTTGACCTGGAGAATGCTAGTTGCCTGTCATTTGAAGCTTAATTCCTGTCTATGTGTTCTCTTATGAGCAACTGTCCTCTGAGGAAAACTTCAATGTAAAGTTTTGCTGGGACTATTTCAAATCCACTATGTAGGCACCAAATGATAATCATGTTTGAGTCAGATAAAGTGATTTGAAATATGAATGAAAGCAAGATAAATTTTGATCTAAGGAATAAACAGTATGACAAGGAAAAAAAGGCTCAGTTCATATCTGAAGCTAAAAGAAAATTAACCAACTATTGACATGAAAAGTTATACATAGGGAAAAGTCAAGACATTTTATCATAAGATGAGATAAAGGCAAAATGATTCACATATCACCCTTACTATTCTTCTTTATACTTGACAATAGAGATAATTTTCACATTAGAGGTCTAAAAATCTCAAGGAATGTCACCTGCCATCCTCATGCCTACTTGCATAAGTTTGCTAAGGAATTTCATAATGAATTTCTAATCTACGTCAGCTGGAAATAGCTACAATGTCAAAGATCTGGTTTAAAATGCATTTTAGCATGTGCAGGTCTGGAGGGTAGGAAGGTAAATGTGTTAGACAAGTATCAGCTCAAACTAAATATCATGTAGTCTTCTGCTCTTCAGTCAATTGGGGCAGAACAACATACTGTCAGTTTTGCCAGTTTAAGAATGCTGGCCAAGAAAGCAGCACCATATTCAGAGAATAGACTCCTAACCCAGGACCTATTGACCAGTACAAATAGCCTATAGTTTGTCAACTGTAAAGATCTATTTTAAAACTTGTTAGACATGCATAGAGTGGATCTGACCTTCTGCCATACTGTACCTTGAGCTGCCTCTCACTCTAACATATGTTGCATTCAAGGCACTGGAAGCAGAGATCTTATTCATTGGTCTGGATCTACCTGTAAAAAAGGAATTGTCTAAAACATCCCTGCAAATACAGCTTGAAAATCAGGCTGATAAACCAATCCTTCATGAAATCTAGCCAGTGCCATCAGGACAGGGAGCAATTCATTCTTTTCAGCTGAATCCTGAATGTCGTTGACTAAACACAGGTTTCAAAGGGGACTGTAGGTAGTGGTCATTTATCTTTAAGATGTTTAAAATACTGTGCATATTCCAGATTGTGACCAAAAAAGCCTCACCCTTATCTGTCAGATTCATTAACTTCATTAACTTGAACATCAATCTATGCTCAGACGTTTGAGGACTTTTCTTCATCTCGGGTGCATCTAGGCAAACATTTTTATCTCCGTGTCTCTTAGCACAGGCAAGGAATTCCACCACTCCAAAACACTTTCAGTCTTTAAAATCTACCTATTAATTGATTCAAGCCTTATGAAAAAGAAACATTGTAATTGTTTCTTAAGAGCAGGATATCTGTACAGAATGCAACAGCCTCTGTGACAGCAATATTACCTGCTTAGGTAAAAAGTCAGGCAAAAGCAGGCACCCTCATGCCACCACACAGCTGGAACAGCACAGAACTCTCTAGTTCTAAAGGCAGTATCTATGTTTTCCAAAGGTGCAGGCTCTTCTGAGAAGCATCTCTCCTATTCCTTCATCATCTTACATCTTTCAATGTAAGTCTACTTAAAAGCCTCAAGGCTTGAAGTCTTAGAAGCTGCAAAAGTGGAGCAGAAAAACTTTCAAATGTGTAATTTTAAAATACCAAGTACCTCATGTGGGGAAAAGTGCACCTGCAAAGTAATGTGCAACCTGTCTGCTCAGCATTCGCTTCCTACATTTGCTCTTACATATAACAGTGAAAACAGACTGACTCCAGAGGATTAGAAAGAGAAAAGAAAGTTTGTATGACTTTAATGCCATAGCTGCTTGAAACATTCACTTTGCAGAGACAGCAAGGAGTTGCTGTTGATTTTATCACAGGATGAACACTTTACATAAAATTTGATGTGAATCAGTAAATCTGTGCACTTTAGAATCAGATTTATGTCTCGCTCTACTACCATATGAAATCATAATCCTAATTTCATGGTGGTGAATCATCCTCTCTTATTCAGTGAGGCTGTGTCCATAAAGAGCACTGCCACAGTGCATTAGAGACACCCAAGCTCATTCCAATCACTGTACACACCTGTGGAGAGCTCTTGGATTTCCAAAGCATTGCAGCTGGGTTAGGAAGGTATCACACTTTGCTGAACTGATATACTGCTCCTGGTTCTAAAAACAGAATATTGAATTCTTCTTCAGGGGTCTGATGCAGTTTGCTGGGCTATATACTAAGACATCTAAATAAAACAAACCTGCCATTTTTCATAACCTCATTTAAAGGTCTTGTCTGCAGTGGAAACATACGTCGTGCTAGAATATGGCTCGAGGAATGCTAGGAATCAGGAGAGATTGAAATGTATCATGTCAAGAAGGATTGCTAAATTTAGCAGTGGGCCAGATAGTTAATTCAAGGTTTAGTCTTGTCTAACACTGAATATAAACTATTTGAAGAGGTTTATTTTGTTCAAAAGAAAGGAGCTTATGATCTCAACAAGTAATGAATAAACCACATGTACTGCGAGTGAAACCCAGTGAGGACTTGTACTACTGTGGGACATTAGGTCAAGGCACACTGTAGTCTGCCATGTTGACTTCAACCTAATACTAAAATGACAGCTTTTGCTTAGATTTCTGTTGTGCTATTTAATGTATTATGCAATGCCTGTTAAAGTGGGGGGGGGTTTGGTCTTTTTTTACTGTGAGTTTGCTGTGTGCACAGTTGCATCTAATACTGACCTCACTACTTGACCTGAGTGGGTGCTCCAGCATAATGTGATTATTACTAAAGTGCCAGGACTGGGCAGGTCATATAATCTAACTCCTCCAGATCCCTGATGAATGCAGAAAGACATGCCTCTGCAAAGGCAAACAATTATAAAGCTGCACAAAACCCTGTATGGGGTTGTACACTCATCAACCACAAGGCACAGAAGTGAACAAAAGGAATGAGTCCAAGTAAGAAAGAATAGACCAAGCTAACAAGCAAACAAAAAAATTCAGTTTTCAGTCCTGTTTAGTCATTCTGTATGTAAGACTCTGTAGATCTAGCACCTATAATGTCAGCTTTAGGTGGACTTAGCCTTTCAGAGTTTGACAGTGCACACCGATTTATATATAGATTCCACAGCAGTGAAAAATCAGGGCAAGAGATTCTGTTCAGACCTTTGCAGCCAGACAAATGTAATTGCAAATGGAATTAGGAATTATCTTCTTCTACACATCTAGTCTGAGATTTCAATGGGAAAACAATGGTAAGGAAAATAACAATCATGCTGACAGTCTGTTAAGTGTTTCTACACATCTTTTCCTCTGCCCTCTGTTGTGATCTTTTTTTAGAGGTTTTCTTTCAATACTGCCTGCTTGAAAGAACAAATCTTTTCTATCTTTCTTTTTTTAAAAACCCAACAGTTTATAGTAAGGTCCTAAAGGAGTCCAAAACCCAAAGTGTCAATTACAGAGAAATTAACTATTTACTACAATGTGTAATTAGAGGGTTGAGGCTTCCCTTTGTTGCCACTCTACACATATGACATTTCCAAATGAACAACCTGCATTTTCAAACACTGCACAAAGTGGATTTCCAGCAGGGCTACAAAAAGATTGGGAAAAATGACCTTACAAGTCAGTTCACTTTATTTTTAAAGGCCCACCAAGGTCAGAAGCCCAAAGAAAGCTTAATTAAAGTCGATGGAAGATCCAGAAGTGAGGCAGAAAGAATAAGATAGCAAGAAAAAATCATTTTAAAAAACACATTAGATTGTGTGAAGGCAGAAAGGCTTGGCACCATCGATTTCAGAAATGGGGGAAAGATAAGGAACTAAGTATTGCAGGAATTAAAATGAGGCAAAGCAGGCTGCTACACACATCCACTTTCTAATTCCAAGAGTTACAATGAAGGCTAAGACTTAAGGGTGCCTAAACCAGGCTTCAGTCAGGAACCACATACTTAACTCCCAGGTCTCCAATGAATGAAAAAAAGAAAAAAGAAAAAAGATGAGACAAGTCATGCTACCAAGCAAATATTTCAGACCTGCTTCCTGTTAATTGCTAGCAAAAACTGCAACATTTTCCCACACACACACCCCATGTCAACCAGAAAAGAAAATACACCCACCCAGTGAGCAAGAATGAAAAGCTAGTGACAACAGATGAGCAGAAGACTGAAGTTCTCAACATTTTTCACTGGCAATGTCTATCCTCACACCTCCCAAGTTGAAGGACTGCAAGATGGGGTCCAGGAAGACCCTGACGCTGTAACTGAAGACAAGGTCCACGACTGATTAAGGAACCTGAACACGCACAACACTATGGCACCTGATGAGATGCATCCCAGAGACCAGAGGCAATTGGCTGGTGCAGCTGCCATGCCACTCTCATGACACTTGAAAAGTCCTGGCAGTCAGATGAAGTCCCTGGTGACTGGAAGAGGGAAAAACTACATCCATTTTTTAAAAGGGTGGAAAGGAGGATCCTGGGAACTGCTGACCTGTCAGCCTCACCTCTGTGCCTGCAAAGATCATGGAACAGATCCTCCTAGAAGTTCTGATTAGGCACGTGGAGGACAGGCAGGTGAAAAGACAGCCAGCACGACTTTACTAAGGGTAAGTCCTGCCTGACCAATCTGGTGGCTTTCTACAATGAAGTAACTACATCCGTGGACAAGGAAGGGTAATGGATGTCTTCTATCTGGACTTCTGCAAGGTCTCTTCCAACCTTATTGATTCTATGAAGCTTCTCCACATAATTTTTCTGTAGCTGAAGAAAGCCTCCACAGTAATATGGAGTTATGTTTAAAGTAGTCTTTTATACAAGTGCATCTTAAACTGGCTTGGATGACCATCAGGTCAAATGCATAACCCCCATCAACAGAGCAATTTCATTATGTGAGTAAAGATTTTGCATCTTTGCCTCTAAGACATTCAACCCCTCTCAGCACTCACTGACCACCAGTGCATTTTGCTACAGTTAGCAACACAACAGAGAGGCAAAAGTTGGGTTTGAAACAAAGATTAGAAACTCCTCCTGTGCTGCCTGACAGACAGTTGCAAACTCTGGAAACCAGCATGGAGGAAAGCTTGCTAATGGCTTGTGGAGAGGGATCTGGGAGCTCATGCATCCCTGAACAAAATGGCTAGGTGCATTTGTAGAATGAAAATGGTAAAGGATCCTCATGCAAGGAACTCCCTCAAATTAGTCAGGAAGTTTTCAGATGAAAGATGAATAGGACTATGCCCTTGCTTTTCGAATAGCAAAACACTAATTGCTCTTTTTGGCAAAACATTTGAAAATGCAGATCTGTATTTCATAATGCAGAGCTAGAAACTCTTGAGGAAGCATAAGAGATATCTAATTCCAGCATGTTAACTGCTTTTTAGCTTGAGGCTGTGCTGGCTAGCAGAATATTACATTTGCAATCAATTTTACTAGCCCCTCTGTCATTTTCCAGATGTGCATACGGAATATTAGTTTCAAAGAGTAATAATTAATCAGAATAAAATATGAGTAGTTAAGAATTACACAGACATTTAATTATTTTCTTTTAAAGCAACCACAGGCGTAAGTATACCAAAATCTATCACATCTTTCATTACAGGCTGCTTTCATTCAGGAGAATGTAACACTTGCTTGATAGGTAGATGAAACAAGGGAATGAAGAAATTACACCCTCTTGAACACACCGGAGGACTTTGACGAGACCTACCTGATCTTAGAACTAACTGTTTGATTATTGCCCAAAGAAAGAATTTAGCCAAATACCAAAATCATGATATGTTTGATGCTGCTACAGTTATGAAACCCTCACTGTCACTTTGCACCACCAGTCAAGACATTCCCATTATTATTGAAGTCACTCACGACCTCTTGAGCAGCACATGAATGATATATTGGCTGCTGCCATTTGTGCCATACATAGGCTGTGTGGAGCAAACAATTAAGTAAATGAATTGATCACAAACATACTTTTATTTTTATGAGTCTGACTGAAGTCTGTAATTATTTGGAGATCTTATGTCAGCAACATTTGGCCTATGACATGCTTGAAGGTTGTGCTTAGAGAATTAATGTTGCTGTTCCTACTAGGTCACCTTGGCTTATGTTTCCACTCTTCCCTTTCTTCATATTTAAGTGCATTCACAAAGAAAGTGGCTGAAGCAAAGACAATTAAAGGAAGTCAGGTAAATGGATTAATAAGCTAGAGGGCATTGTTTTTTCTTTTTAAAATGTTCAAAACCTGTGTCTTTCTGAGCCATTTTAAATATTTCTGGACACATGTCTGGATTATTTTAAGAAAATTAGTTACAGTCCCTCATCTTCGTTTTCATTCACTGCAGGGGTATGCGGCTGTGTTGCTTTGAGTACAGTCTACTTCAAAGGTTTCTGCTTCAGCAGTACAATGAGGCACCTGCCTCCCAGACCCAGCTCTCAGTATGGCACGGCACTGCCTTTGGCAGTTCCTGGCCTGGCCATGCACTGCTGGTCCCATCGTGACTCTCAGTACCCTAAGGTAACAATGGGGATACTTGCTGAGCTGACTGGAGCTGTATAATAAATACCCTGTTTCAAGAGAAGTCTATGATCGATGCAAGCGTGCTTGTCCCTGTGACCCAGCCTGCAGCCGGAGGGCAGAATCGCCCTCTTCACAGGTGCCTCTCTCAGCCCCGTGTAGCAGCTGTTTGTTTACATATGAAGGCCATGCACGAATATTTTGGTCTTCAGAAGCCTGCTATTTGCTAATCTTCACCGGGGCTGCTGTGGCAAACTATCTGATTGATTTCACGTCCAGTCCTCCCTGAAAAACTGAAGGGAAGTACCCATAGGTATTACAAGACTAATATCTTCTTGATGAACCTCTGGCAGAGTGTACTTCAGTGAAGATTTGCTTGGTTCAAGGAAGGACTCCTTCTCTTGTTAGGTATCTTTCCTAGTGTTGGAAGATATCATCTGCACACAAGTGACAAAAACCAGCAAAGCCAGCATGGTAGGCAAGGGATTTCTTTAAATAGTTCCCCCTAGACTTCCCAAATGCTTTCAAATATTTGTACTTTCTTTTTCTTCATATTTGCCTGGCTTTAAGTTGAACTTAAAGCCTTACCATTTACAGCTATTGGGGGAGAACACAAAGATTCCTGTTCTAGGTAGGCTGCAGTAATGCTCTGTCTGCTCCTCAACACAGATGTTTTGCCATACTAAACTCTGCACTTTGGTTAAAAGATATAACACTTTAAAGACACCTTAGCTTTGTTTCTAGACATTAAGCTGGGACAGTGGACAACTTTAGCTTCCTGTGTTTTTCGTGGGGTGCTTTATTTAAATCTCTCATGTCAGTCTCAGCCAGTTCTCACAGTACTCCCTAACGTGAAAATTTGCCACTGGCACTGCCCTTAGAACTGTAAGCCTTACCAGTGGTGATTTTATGAGAGAGAAAGCCCACTTCCACTTGGTTTTCAGTTTTGATAGCATGAAGGATATTGTGTAACCTTTGAGAAAACCAGAGATGCAAACCATGGTTTGATGGTGAAATTCATCTCATTGCTGGCAATTGATGCTTTTACTGGATAAATGCCCAGTGATCTACACCTCTCACAAAGTCAAGAGACTGTCCTATTAAATCTAAAAGGTTGGTTTGGCTAGTATACAGCAGATACTGACTCAAAGTACAAAGTCATATTGACTTACTGAGACATTTATCTGCTGTAATACATTAATCTCCTGGAATGACTGAGGCACTTATCTGCTGGAATACTTTTCTCTGCTGGAATGATAGACCACCTTTCACTCTGTTCTTCTGAACTACCACACCTCATACATCCATAGACATTAAGATCTGATAAAATGAATGACACAAGGCAAGTGTCAACCCAGAGATCCTAAGGTGCATGGCAGAAATATTGTTACTTATTTTTCCCCGTTCAGGATCTAAAAGCCATACAGTGTTTAAACAGTTGACAGAAATACTCTTTTCTTTCCAGGGCTGACTTTAATGATGTGTGGCCCATTCCTCTCTCTGTTATGAAGTGTCCTGCTATGTCATCCATGGTGAATTATGTGGAAGAAAGCAGAACATGATCTAAATTCTACCAAATCCCAAGATACAATTCCATCAGCAGCAGAAGGGAGTTGCTATAAAGCGAGTTACCTTTTTGTTTTAACATTTCCACAAGACTTAGTGCCTTGGCAGAGACCCCATCCAGGTTGTTAGTTTATTGCATCCTGATGACTAACTTTAAAAGGACTTCTGTGACCTCAAATAGAAGTTTGCACTCTACGACATCCTAACCCTAACCCTCCTCTGAGGAAAGGCTGAGGGAGCTGGTGGTGTTCAGCCTGGGGAAGACTCCAAGGAGACCTAATGGCAGCCTTCCAGTACCTGAAGGGGGCCTACAAGAAGGCTGGAAAGGGACTGTTTACAAAGGCCTGGAGTGATAGGACAACAGTTTTAGACTAGAGAACAGTAGATTTAGGTTGGACATTAGGAGGAAGGTCTTTACCATGAGGGTAATGGAACACTGGAACAGGTTGCCCAGGTTGGTAGTTGCTGCCCCATCCTTGGAGATATTCAAGGTCAGGCTTGACAGGGCTCTGGGCAACCTGATCTAATGGAGAATGTCCCTGCTCATTGCAGAGGTCTTGGGCTGGATGACCTTTGGAGGTCCCTTTCAATCCAAAATGATCTATGATTCTATGTCCATGAACCCCTTTCTCTCCATAGTACTTCTGTTTCTACAGAAGAGAAATTCTGTAACCTGGAAAAGAGCCATGTAACATCTGAGCTGGTGACAGAGAGCCCAGGTTGTGCTGTGGAACAAACACAAAGGTCAAACTGGGCAAAAATTACTGCACTTGGTCTTCTCTTCTCCACCAGACAAAAGACATAATTCCTCCTCCTCAGCTAGCATCTCATATAAATAATTGCTGCAGAGCCAGGTAATGCCCTTGGTAGTCAGCAGAGAATACCAAGTCATTTGATTTCACAGATACTGGAGGTGTCACTTGGCCATCTCCATCCTCAAATTCCTCCAGCCTCAGATTGAAAATGAGAATGAAACTGAAAGATGAAATTAACCCTTAGGTAACACACGTGAACATGTGAATGGGATCTGTGTCATGAGTGCAAATAGCTTCTTTCTTCTCTTCCTTAAAAGCAGCCAAGAAAACTAATGTCAGGTTCCCAAACCTTGTTCTTAGTTTTAATGAGCAAGGGAGAATAGCACCGAAAGGACATGTAAGTTTCAAGTTGCAATACATCAGGCTGTCAAAAACATTGTAATGCTACACACACTAATCTTCTTTTCACTCACCATAGCACAGTCAGTACAATTATCTCAAAGCTATAAAATCTGCATTGCAAGTTGTCTCATTTCCTATTAAAGTTAAATAAAGGAAGATTATTAATTAAAGAGGACCTGACTATTATTATTTTTTTTAAGAGCCTCTTTCTTCTTTCCACAAGGCTGCAAACTCTTTTGGCACACAGTCATGTGGATTTGCAATACTAGTGGTGACAAGGGGGGAAAAAAATATTAAAATTGGATGACTTGCAATTTTTGAAGCAACACATGACAGCAAACAAATCTGAAGGAAAACACCATGAATAGTGATTGTTTGCTTCCAAAAGATATGAAGGGCAGGGAAAACACTGGATAAACTTTAAAAGATGAGAATACATGCTGGGAGAAAATAAAAATGTGCTGTTCATGCAGATTTTTAGCCTGGAGAAGAGGAGACTCAGGGGTGACCTTATTGCTCTCTACAACTACCTGAAGGGAGGTTGTAGACAGGCAGAGGTTGGTCTCTTCTTCCAGGCAGCCAGCACCAGAACAAGAGGACACAGTCTCAGGCTGCGCTATGGGAGGTTTAGGCTGGATGTTAGGAAGAAGTTCTACACAGAGAGAGTGATTGCCCATTGGAATGTGCTGCCCAGGGAGGTGGTGGAGTCACCATCATTGGAGGTGTTCAGGAGGAGACTTGATGGGGTGCTTGGTGCCATGGTTTAGTTGTTTAGGTGGGTTGGATTGGTTGATGGGTTGGACGCGATGATCTCGAAGGTCTCTTCCAACCTGGTCTGGTCTGGTCTGGTCTGGTCTGGTCTGGTCTATTCTATTCTATTCTATTCTATTCTATTCTATTCTATTCTATTCTATTCTATTCTATTCTATCCTATTCCATTCTATCTTATTCTATTCTGATACCTTTCTCAGTCATGTAAATCATTTGGAAAACCTTCCCTCTTTTCAGGTCCCTGGTGGTTCTGACACTTTTTTCAACCTTCCAGGCTGAATTCATCTACCTCTAGCTGCTCACAGGTACCAACCTAAAGGAACATGGAAATAAATGAGTCTATTTGATCTCTTCATTAAGAGGAGGAAACTGAGAAGAAAATATTATAAAAGCAGGCTGATAAGATTTATGTTTTTCCCCTAAAATCAGTAGACTGTGAAAAAGTAGGCTAGTATACTCAGTATACAGCAGATCCGGAGCTGAGATATGGTGTGGCAACCATTTGACCACCGTTGTCCTTGCAGGGACACAGCCTGCTAACAGTTGCTGCTTTCACAGAATCGTAGAATCATAGAATCAACAAGGTCCAACCTGTCACCCAAGACCTCATGACTACTAGACCATGGCACCAAGTGCCACATCCAATCTCCTCTTGAACACCTCCAGGGATGGTGACTCCACCACCTCCCTGGGCAGCACATTCCAATGGCTGACAACTCTGTGAAGAACTTTCTCCTCACCACCAGCCTAAACTTCCCCTGGCACATCTTGAGACTGTGTCTTCTTGTTCTGGTTCTGGTTGCCTGGGAGAAGAGACCAACCCCCTCCTGGCTACAATCACCCTTTAGGTAGTTGTAGACAGCAATAAGGTGCTTTGCTGTCTTGAAGTCAGGACTACACTCCACTGCATGCTAGTCTATCTAATGGGGTTGATAGCATGTGTGTAAGTATTATGCTTTTGCTCTGCTAAGTGCTAGGCAGCAAATTGCTTTTGCTCTTATACTATAGTTAATAAATTACTTATAAAATATATAACAGTGCATATATGTATATTTTTCCACTGCACCTCATCCTCTACAAACCTTTAATGGTATCAGGAACTTGCAGTGAAGAATGAATGCTGATGTCCTAATGATTCTCCATGGCTGCAGTCTTTTGTGGTTTTAGCACTCAAACCTCTGCTATGATTCACTTAATATATCTAAATGTATTAATTATAGCCAACATATTGCTCACAATTGTTGGTTTGGTTTGGAGTCTGGGTCTACTTTTTGCCAGACAGGATTGCCTGTGAATTCATGTTAAATCTGTTGTAAAACCTTACCTCCTGATAGTGCTTCTGTGGCTATATTGATTTAAGGATGCAAGCTAGATGACCTTTGGAGGATTGATGTTATTTTTTGTTGGGCTAGTTTTAATCTGTATACCATTATTTCCACCAACATCATTTATCCACAGAGAAACTGGTGCTAGATTGGAATTAACAATTCAGTGCTTCTCCTGCTGAGCACAAATTCAGAAGACCTTTTCTTGAGTAAATCACATACTTTTTTTTCTCCCTAGAAGCTGAATGAAACTAACATAGACTGCAAACACAAGTGATAGCTAAATGCAATGTAGATATGTTCATACCTAGCCTAAACTCTGATGCATCTGGCATCTTCAGCTGTAGTGCAGTCCATAGTCCAAGTGCCCTCCACTTCTCAGACCCTGACCTGGCAGGAGATGCCCTGGCTGCCTGCCAGTGCCAAAACCTTGCCTGGCTATATCACCACAAAAAGACTTAGGATCATAGAATGAACAAGGTTGGAAAAGACCTCAAAGATCATCAAGTCCAACCTGTCACCCAACACCTCATGACTGCTAGACCATGGCACCAAGTGCTACGTCCAATCCCCTCTTGAACACCTTGCACTTACGGTGCATAGGAAGACTCACGCCAGAGTCTCGTTGTTGGGTAGAGCGGGTGTGTGGCTAAGGCACATAACTCAGGAGCACAGGAATTCTTGGTGCACAGTGTAGGCAAATCTTCTCTTTCCTTGTTGAAGGAGTATTGTTTCCCAACTAGATAGGCAAGAGTTTATGAAAATGAATTGTGCACATGGAAGCAGTTATGTACTGTGGTAATGGAAGCCATAAAAGCCCTAAAATCAGTTGTTCCTCTAATTAAATAATTGCTCTCAGGAGAATCAAGGAAAAAAAAAACCTACAAATGGACACTTTTCAAAATGAATAAAAATAAATGTATAAAAAAGCCACACAGGTTAAATGAGTTTTCCATTAACAGACTGAATAGCTTGCTTTCAGAAAAAAATAAAACCATGAAAGCTGAAGTTATTCATTTAGTCCTCATTGGGTCTGTTCTAGCTGACTTAGAATATAAAGATTTGGGGGTTTAAAACAGATTTGAATGTTTGTTGTTTGGGTTTTTGTCTCCCATCATACAAAAGCCCACAGATGAATGCTAATTAGTAATTTCATATCTGGGTGGATTATTCACACGTGTATAAAATGTAGCAAGCTGTGCTGTTGCTCTTGTCCTTTTAGGAATGCTGAAGTGGCCTATGTTGGTTCACTGTGGCACCCTCCTACTTGAAAATACCTTTTCCAATTAGGTAAGGCTTCTTTGTTCCTATGCAATCACACCATTGTGCAGATTAGGGAAGGCATTGATTATATGGTAAAACCTGCATAAGGGGCTGCCTTCAACATCAAAAGTTAATCAATTTTATAGACACAAAACAATAAAGTCCTTGAAAAGCAAATACATACAGAAGAGGCTAAGCCTTTCTGTACAGCCCTCTAACTCCAGCATTCAATTCCAACTAAGAAAGATAGTATTCTTCATGCAGTATTTTTCTTCCTTTCTTTTTTTGGTGATTAGCTATAAAATGCAGTAAAGTGCCTGATGTTCCACATTAAGAAGGAAGCTAAGTAGTTTACAGGTCTTAGTAATTAATGACTATTTTTATCACAGTGAATATAGACTACTTTTTTATATCTATCTGAAACTGAATATAAGCCTCTATAAGCCTGCAGGCTGCATAATTGGTGCAATAGAGCTGAAAATGAGATGGAGGATATAATACAGCTCAAGTAATCCTGCCTTTAGCTGAAATGGAACAGTGAAGGCTCTGAGAATCCAGAAATGTTGTTTCCACTAAGATTTAAAGCCAGCTAGCTGTCTGCTGCTGGAGTGAAATTGAAGCATATTATATTTATTTGGTACACTTTAACTATTTAAAGTAACACCCCATATTTATGGGGATTTTTTATCTCTGTCACTTAAGTAATTCATACTTTCACGTTTTTTTCATGTGAGGGGACAAATGAGTGTGTATTCTACACAGAAGTTTCAAATCAAACCCCTGGAAATTACTTCAGAAATTGCTAAGAGATTGGTTTTACCCTCTATGCACTGATGTAAGAAAACAAAATCTGTTTTTAAATCATAAGGGTTTATAAAGGGTTTAGAGAACAGGAGGGAACCTGGAAAGGTTTACAGAGTGGTGACATGTTAAGATTGAAAGAGAGTGCTTGTTATACAGTGCCTTGATGAAATCTGTCGATTAGGATTTACTATTCAGCACATTTATCTCAGGTGTAAAAAAAATGTTAGAAAAGTAAAAAATAACCACCCCCCCATCCAACTCATCTTCTCTTTTTCTTTTCAGTTTGCATTGCAAACAAGATTGGAATGGGTGGATGATGATAATGACAAAAACCATGTACTCAAAATTATTGTATCTCCTTACCCTGTGAGAGCATTGGAAGCATCCCCAAATGGAGCAGCTAGCTAAAATACAGATATTCAGTTTAGTTTCCCTTTTGGTGTTTTCTTCTCCCTCCCAGGGAAATCTTGGTTATTTTTAAGCTGTAACACATGAAGTGCAGTCAGGAAGCTATGCTTTTGGATAAGGATTATCTATTTTTTTTAATTGTGTGGCAAGGAGCTAGCAGAGTAGAGCCCTGGGGCACCACTGTAAAACAATCATTAAATAACATTAAGCCTGTGGCAATAGAGAAGAAATCAGTATAATCATTGTACACATTTCCTCCCAGATCCATCCTTAGCCTGAAATGTAGCTCTTGGTCTGACAGAAATGCCATCTTTTGATTACCACAGAAAAATCCTGTTAGCAGTCCTGCTACTGCTACAGCCCTACTGTGTTTGTCCTTGCTACAGATACATTATCACATTCTGCTTCATTTGCATCAGTAAAAAAGGACAACACAGATTTTCAATCTCAAATACACTGTGTGCTTCTTTAATGACAGTCATGCATTTTGACACTGCTGGACTGAAAGTTGTGTGGAACTGCAGACCATTGTTATTACCATTTAATAAGACTGAATTTCTTCAGCTTCCTGATTCCCACTCAGAAAGTGGAAGCATCTCTTGGAAAAGAGGACTGGTAGATAATCACCAGACAGTGGTCTTCATTGGAATGGATGGATAACCTCTCCTGAAACTCTGGCCACAGTGGGCTGCCTTTGCTTCTAAGGGAACTGCTGCTCCAAAACACCCTCCATGATTACTTACACATTGAAGTTGAAGAGTTAGCAGTACCTGGTCGCTTGCTGACACCTCCATGACCCACCCTCAATGCATAAAGAAAGGTAACTTACCTCTCAGTAACTGAGACTTTGAGAGGAGAAGCATTTGCCCCACAAGAGAAGATACACCTTTCTCAGTAGTTTTAACACAAGCATGGCATGGATTATAAAAAGCACATTAATCCCAGAAACCCTGAAATTCTTTATTGTGCTGATTGTGTCTAGGCAAAGCATCACTCAGACTTATAAGAATTCAAAACTGGAAAGATGGTGAGTAATCTGGCCTTGGTGGATGGGTGAAAGGTTCTTCTCCCTTGGGATCTGAATGTGCTTCCTCTCATGGCACGATAATGCCCCAAAATGAAACCTATGTCCTTATTCACCTCTTCTGTGTACATGATAGAAGGAGAGGATTCCCTCCTCAGGGGATCTGAAGGCCTGAAGGACAAATCCATCCACAGGGAGGTCTTCTGCCTGCCTAGGAACAGGGCATCCTGCTTGGATTAGAAATGCTGGTGTTCAGCAGTAGAACAGTAACCTCATGTTATTTTCTTTGGTTCACAAAGTATTTTCCCTAGGAATTTAAGATCACTTTCTGAAAGGCAACTCTACTTGCAAGAGACAGACTTGTGAATAAATAGAATAAGGATAATAAGAATAAGAATAAGAATAAGAATAAGAATAAGAATAAGAATAAGAATAGAATAGAATTAACCAGGTTGAAAAAGACCTTTGAGATCATCAAGTCCAATGTATCACCCAACACCATCTGATCAACTAAACCATGGCACTAAGCACCCCATCCAGTCTCTTCTTAAACACCTCCAGTGATGATGACTCCACCACCTCCCTGGGCAGCACATTCCAATGGCCAATCTCTCTTTCTGTGAAGAAATTCTTCCTAACATCCAAACTAAACCTCCCCTGGCACAGCTTGAGACTGTGTCCTCTTGCTCTGTTGGTGGTTGCCTGGGAGAGGAGACCAACCCCCACCTGGCTGCAACCTCCCTTCAGGTCGTCGTAGACAGCAATGAGGTCTCCAGAGCAACAGGACATTTTGATGATGTTTCTGGAGCTGTAGGTAACCAAGGGATGAGTGGTTTGGTTGACAGGAGCACAGCATTGCCACAGAAAACTTCAATTAAAAAAATAAATGGTGAGAATGTCTAATAAAAAAAAGGAGAGAGCTGTCCTTATGAGGACTGTGCTCTACACACTCATGCCTTGAATGAGATTTTAATTTTTTTTTTTTTAATTAAACCTCATCTCATTTGCTCTGTAGGTTTCTATATGCTACAAAATATACATATTTTAACACTCTCATGTCTCTGCTGCCATCTCTTGCTCTGCATTTCTCATCAGCTTTATCTTCTCAGTATCACCCAGTTAATTTTCCATTTCTCAAAATGTCTCTTCTTTTGTTTCCTCACTGTATTGACTTACTTAAAAAAAAATCTCTTCCTCTCAGAAGGCAATCCAGCAGTGCCACAACAGAATTAATGTCTTGAGATCAATCCGCAGGGGAAGTTGCACAAAAACCTTTGGCAGTGTCATATCGTTCTGCCTTCCCCTCAAAACAAGCTCAGAATGACAACATTGCTGTCTGGATCTATATACACACAGAGTTACTGCCTTTTAACTTGTTCTACACATTTATGTGGGATGATGGATAGCACAGAAAGTACACAGCTCATTTGAATCAGAAGTTTAAACAGACTTACCTTCCGTTCGGGCAAGAAGTGCTGTTAAAAGATACTTATTTGTTTACTTTATACAATTAAGTCCTGCAGGCAAATGTAGAGTTCCTAAAGTTCAACACCACAGAATTGTGCACTGTGTTACCCATTTCATAATTATATGGAAACAATAATTTTGGCAACTGTGCCACACAAGATAATGTGCAACCTGCAATTTTTAAAGCAGCCTGCTTGCAGACCTGCATTACCAAAGTTGTGTTTGATACATCAGGGTGGAGCTGGGAGAGGGGCAACAAAAAATGGATATTTGTAATCAGGGAACTAATCATGGGAAGACATTTTTTATAGAGCATGTAATATATTATTAAAGCCATAGATTGGTATCTCTTGAGCCTATGGGTGGATTAGATGCTGTATAAACTGCACAAGGTAGCACTGAATAATCTGGCTGGGTTAGTGGGCGAAGATGATCCCAGAGACTCAAAAATGGAAAGCTCATGGGAAAAGGAATTTGTTTCCTATATATTATCAGGGCTAGCTTTGTACAATCATCTCCTGAAATCTCATAAGTTTCCTGTGTCCTACTGAATGATGAGGTCTTGCAATGCATGCAAAGCCTATGAGAAGTATTTACACTCAACTAGTCTGACTTGGCATGTCCCAGTATAAACCTGACCTGCAGGAATGGCAAAGTCAACCTTTATAAAAACCATCTCCCACTGCATTAAATGCTATGGTGGCAAGGGCCATGGACTACAGCTCTCCTGTCCCTCCCCAGAGGCTCAGCTGTGCCATACATAATAAGAGTGATACAAAAACCAGTAGGGAGGCTAATGTGAAGTGCCAAGAAAAAGGGCAAATACTTTTCCTTCAGGGAGGCTGCAGCCTTATAAGCCAAGGGAAAAAATGCTGAGATGCTCCTTGCTGTTTCCCATGTGAAAGCTATTTGCATATTTTTGCCAGCCTAGTGCTACAGGTATATAATGATATCTAATAAAAGACAAAGAGACAACAGAGAGGTATGGTGCTCCTGTGTGGGTTCATCTGCACAGAAGAACAGATGTGAGCATCATCGGGTGCAGAAGAGACAAGGGCTGGCTCTGCCACCACAGCACTGCACAGTAAGGTCATTTCTACCATGGTGCTGTCATCACACTGGCACAACAGTACAGCACCTGGGACACCTCTACAGGTCACCATATCACTCTGGAAGGATATATTGTGACAGGCTCAGCTCTGACCCTCCTTTGCTGCAGCGCACTGACACCGAAGCCTGGTACTTGCCCTCAGCAACCCAGGCTTCAAGAGGCTCTCTCTATTTCTGTGGTTTTGCTCAAGAGGGGCATTTCTGTTAACTTGAACTGGACACAATAACGTCTGCTTTGGTGTCTGGGATTTCAACCAAAGGGAACAGAGCTTGATCAAGGAGAGGGAGGAATCAGGAATGGGTAACAGAGTAATCCTCTCATGAAAGAAAAGAGCATTGACCTCTCCCTTCACAGCTTGTGCCCTCAAGAGGCCAGTCGTGCTCCACATGGCTGCTGAGCAACCAGCCTAGTACTGTCTGCACGCCAGCAGGAAAAAAAACAGGTAAGCCAAAAAAAAAGGTAAACAAACAGAATTGATTTGTGTAATTAAAGAAGAATATAATGCGGCAAGAAACATCTCATCTCCACAAGAAATCCCGCGACCAATTTCCAACATGATTAAACTCTCATTGTTGCAAAAATGAAACAATCTAATCAGCAGTGTGTTCTAATATTTCTACCTGATCTCAAATATTTCTGAGCTTGTTTATATCCCCAGGCCCTTTTATCTTGACATATTGTAAAATCATTTCTAAAATGATCAAGTAATGTGTTTTTCTCTCCATGGCAGGTACAGAGGTGTTGTGAGGGCATAGAGAGGGTTCGGAGACCACTGCTATGATATGATGATTGAAATCTCAGGCAAGTGGGGGGGAGCAATGGAGAGGGAAATGAAAGTGCTCAAGGGGAGGAAGCATGCCTAGTGCTGGAAACAGAGAACTCACTGTATACAAATGAGGCTATAGAAGACTACAGTGTGCTAAGAAGCTATGCAGTGTAG